>VXBI01013295.1:225579-378458 GCA_013397375.1 Toxostoma redivivum | reverse complement strand
AAAAAAAAAATAGAAATCTCCAAATACTTAATTTTCTTCTTTATTATTTGACAATCCTGTATCCCTTCCCCACTCCCCAGCCTGGCCAGAAGCTGCATCCTTAACCCGGTCCATCTTTATTTGAATGTAGTTCCCCTACCCCCATGGGAAAGAGAAGCTTTGTCAGGTCACGGTGGCTGCTATAAGTCGGGAGGGGGCGGTTTCTTTGTTTTGTTTTGTTCTTTTAAAATTTCCAGCCAAAACCAAAGATTTCCTAATGATTGTATAAACTCAAAACAAACAAACAAACCAAAGACAAAGGGCGTCTTCAGCACCAAGCCCACCTGTGAGGCCGGCCTGGCCTGGGCTGGCCAGGCGAGGGTCGCTGCCAGCCCGGGGCTCCAGAACGCCCTGGGCAGCAACTCCCGGCTCCAGGGTGAAATCTGGGGCGCTGGGAGGGGAGGCCAGGGCTTCGCAGGTGGGTTGAGGAGCTGAAGACTTGGGTGCAGGATTGGCTGCTCTGCTGGGTGCTTTAACCCTCTGGGGGCTGGGTGATGTTGATTAATACACGCTGAGGTGCACTTCTGAGCTTCCCCCCCCCTTCACTGCTTGGAAGAGGCTGTCCTGTCGTGAGAAATCCCTGAAAGAAGAAGAAGCAGCTTTTCATTTCTCCTCTAGTTCCTTTTTTCTAGATTTCTTTTATTTTTGCAGCACCACTGTGCAACTATGCATTGTATTTCTCAACCTTTTATGCTAGGTAGATGCCTGTGACTTTTTAACTTTTGGGGGGGGATTGCAAATGGAGGAACTTTTTACATGGATCTTTTTAATCTCAGTTGATTGGGGGGTGTTTGGTTCTAGGGTCAGACAAGCTCTATCCCAAAGCAAAATCCAAATGTTAATATTATTAGCCTGATGCAGATACCAAAGATAATTTCTTTCCTGCAGAACCTTAGACTTGTGTATTAAGTACGATTACCCAGCACTTGCATTAGTCTAACCTCAGTAATTCCAAAGCTTAGATGTATATTTTGGTATATTTCTGGGATATTAAAAAATTGTCGTTTAAATTCTTGTTTGTTTCAGTGTAATGCTCTTAAAGTCATAGCATGGAGATAACTGAACTTGTCCTATTCTTAGTAGTTTGAAATAATAGTATTTTTGTATGTTTTGGGTGTGTCTATGTATGTATTAACATAACAGTTTTCACTGCCTAGGTGTTCATAAATAATAATAAAAGAAAAACCAACTACAAAGGGTTTTTAAACTGTACATAATATTCCGTGAGGAATTTCCACCAGACCGCCAATTTGGATCGCATTTTCACTGATGGCCACTCCCAACTGGGATTCTTTCTTTCTTTTTAAAGAGACAGCATGTTCTTTTTTTTTCCCCACTGACCTGAGGTTCTTTCTCAGTGCAAAGGGGGTTTCACTTTTTAAGGGGTGGGCCAAAGAGGAAGTAGCTTAAATTTTGTTTCTAAAAAGTATTTAACGTATTAGTTTGAAAACTATCCCTTTGTATGAAGAATTGGGAGTGGAAAACCAAGCCCTTTCTTCTAAATCTGATAATAATTTTCAAAGAAATGAGGATTTGTGAATGTCTGTAGTGTCCGGGCAGTCTCTTCTTGCTTTTTTTTCTAAATAAGACAACTTTTTGGTCCTAATGGTTTCACTGCTCTGTGCAACTGCCTGCTTACACTGGCTGGGAGGCTTTTTTTCTCTTGCCCTTCCTCATACACTGCATTTATACACTTGAGGTCAGAAGAACACTTGAAATCAAGGGCCATGATGGGAGTACCCTACCCAAACGCAACCCAGGCTTTTCTTGAGACTGAAATGTGAGAGTCCCACACATTTCAAAACCTTGCTGATCACACTAAGGGTGAGGAGGAAGGCGAAATGCTGTCTCTTTAAAGATGTCCTTTATTATTATTATATTATTATTATTATTATTTTCCCAGTGGTTGCCTACAGATAGCTGTAGGCATTGAGAGATTGTGTAGATTACAGTAAATCAGAATGAAAAGGTAGATTTTGTGTAGATGCATTTGTCTGCTGTAATTTTTTATATATATTAAACTTACTGTAATTGTACAGTTCATTTCTGTTGTAAACATCATTAAACCATTTTCCAAGTGTTTTAACATGTATGCACTTGTTTGTAGTTCTTAAATGTGTCGGGGGAGGCTGATTCCCCTTCCCCTGTGCATCAGACTGGGCCAGAAGATGGATCTGTGGAGCCCTTTGTCTTGTCAAACTGGAGGAGAGCCCGGGTTTTATGCACTCTGCTGGAAGCTTTTGTTCTAATTCTGTATTTATCAGCTCCTCTCCTAAAAACAGAAACAGCTTCAGTGGCTTCCTGAAGGCAAAAAGGAGACTTGGCTCAACCCCACGGTAAGTGGCCCTAAAACCAGCATTGGATGCTTTTTGAAATCAAGGTATCCATTGATATATAAAGAGCATAAAGGTGGTTTTTTTCTTTTCCCCCCAAAGAATTTCATTCCTATTGTTTGGTGATTGGTATTTCACGCTGCCAAAACTTGTGACTTCTACATCTAGCAGATACAGTTATGGTGATTTAAAGAGAGAAAGCTGTTTTCAGCAATCTTTGTTCTTGCATCAAGTGCTTTGCAGCATAACTTTACTGTAATTTTCAGTTCAGCTGTCTCAGTTATCACCCAGTTCTCTCAATTTTTCTTGTCACTGCAGAACAGTAGAGGATCTAGGATTTTTTTTTTTTTGCTAGAAGCATTTATTACCATGTCTCAGTTTACTTTTTTTTTTGCTTTAATTTATTGCAAATATTTCTTAAAAGCTACAAGCACCTACTGCAGGTACAGTTTTACTGCTAAAGAAGTAAAACTGCCTTGGAATTTGCATAGCACCCATTTCTACAAGTTTTTCTGCTGCTAACCCACCCGGTCCCTGGAAAGAAGACATAACCTCATCTGGGCAGCACTGAAGAACAGCAGCTCTTGTTCCCACTGTCTTGCTTTAGCTCTGCTTCTTCTGTGAGGACTGTTGAGATGGTTGGTGAGCTCCTGAGTCGAGGTGAAACACCCCTCATTTTGCTGGGCTGGATTTGTCCTTGCTGAATTCCTCCAGGCTTCACTGTGCAGCCTTGTGAGGCACAGGCAAAACTGAGGCTGCACAGCAGGAGGGGAGTGTCCTCTTGATACCTGGGTTTGGGGCATTTTCCCAACAGCCCATCCCAGCCTCTAGGATGTGTGTAGGAGCTCCTGTTGGAATCCTGGCCTCCTCAGCTTCCCTGGGAGATGGTGCTGCTGGCTGCAGGCTGGCTCAGACAGTCTGAATGCCTGAGGTAAGGAGCTCGTGCCATTCCCACTGCTGCTCCCTACACACACATGGGACTGTGTTTTATTAATCCATCAAAAACACATGACATTATTGAACTGGTACTTCTTTGGAATGATACCTGCACCTTTTGGAAGCAGCCTCATGAGAGACTGGTTTGGAAACTGCATTTATGTTGGCTTTTGCACAGTTTGTTGTCAGGAAGTGATAATAGGGGAACCCGTCTATCTCCTTGTTTTCTTTGTTCTTCTGCCTTCAGAGAAGTCTCTCACTCAGCTTGCCTGTCTCATATTTATGGATGAGTGGCAGTGCCACTGCTTGATCTTTTTTGGGATATTTTCTTCCTACTGGAAAGTTGGCATTCAGCCTCTCTGCTTCACTACTGTAACATCATGTCACTGTATAATTAAAGAAAAAAGTCGCCCTCTACTGAAGCAGTTTTTAAAAGGTAAATTTAAAGCAAAAAGGGTGAAATAGTCCTAAGATAAATACTACAGGAAGTAAATACAGTTCTGTCTTTGCAAATAGTTTAAATGCAACAAAGCCATAATTCTATGTCTTAATACTCTGGAAGACAAGGAAGAGCTATGGAAATAGCTGTATTTGTTAGAAAGAGTGGTCTGGTCCCACAACACAAACCTTACCAAAAAAAAAAAAAACAAACAGGCTAATACCCCCTATAATTGGAAACAACTTTACAGTTATGTACATTCTAATAGCAGAAGCAGTTACATGATTCAGGAGGAGAGGGAGAAGGAAAGGGCCAGGTCCAGATTTTGTGCACCAACCCAAGGGGATTGTTGCACACAGAAAACACACAGTGCTTGTGTTGGATGAGAAAGGCTTTCCCCCCTCTCCTCCCCAAAGCAGGTGGGCATCTCTCGCTCTTGCCCATCCCCTCTGAGGCTCCCACTTAGCGGGGGGGCAAAGGCTGCATGTGGAGAGCATCATAAGTGTCCTTGGTTGCTGCACTGAGCCCCTGAAAAAGAAAACCAGAAAAACAGGAGAGGGATGAGTGTGAGTAGTTCCTGGCTGATTGACAGCAACAGGATGGCACGGGCTCAGTCAGGAGTGTAAGTCTGATATTTTTTTCCCCCCCCCCACAAAGGTTTTTACTCCTGAGTGATTCTTCAGTCTTTGTGGGGTGCAAATAGCTATACTTACCTGAAGGCAAGGTACATCCTGAATAACTGGTATGAAAATATGACTATAACAAATCATCCTAACTGGTTCTGCAGATCTTTGGAGTACATTTTATTTGTGTGTTATTAAGAGCTAACTGATGCTAGAATGAGCATTGATAATTAAATGAACAGACATCAAATAATGGACTTTGTTCCCTGGACTTTGACTTGGAAGGGAAATCAGTGGGACCTCAGGTGTTTTTGAATCCTGGGAAGCATTTCCTGACAGCCCTTCCAATGATGCCCAGTCCTTTCCCTGACAGCCTGCTCGGGTAAGGCAGCTGTGCCCTGTTGCAGATCCCACAGCAGAAGTAGCTGGGGCTTCCAAGAGCGAGGAGTTAGTGAGACACCTGGTGCCTGCTTGGGATACTTCCAGCTTCCTTTCACTTCTCTGTGCCTCCCTGACAGTGCCATTGGATATCCAACCACTGGGGAGGACAGGTGAGGGGAGCAGCTGTGCAAGGTGGTGCCTACCTGGTAGAGACCTTCGTGCCCCTTGCCTCGCCGCCTCTGCTGCTTTGGGAAAATAAAACAAGCATAGATTGATTAATGGGTGCTTTCCCGATTATGCAAAAAGAAAGAAGCCCCTGAGTTTCCCCATGCTGTGCTGAGGGCGTTACAGGATGTGCCAGCTGTGCATGGCCTGGACTCTGCTCTGCACAGGAAAGCACCTGGTATAAAAGGACCAGCCCAGACACGCTGCAAGGGCTGTTAGGGAGAAAATAGAGAGGATAGGAAATAAAAACAAATTGGTTTGGTTTGCTGACATATTTTCCTGTCATATTGTTAGAGTGTTGCTATTTCTTTGATTCACTGTATGTATCGAGATTTGGCAGCATTTCTGTAGACACTGATTATTTAGTAATAGATTGTATCACAAATGTGTCAAGGAGTAGTGCTTGTTACAGTTAAAATTGCAGCAAACTATTAAATGATCATATATTTGGAATGGGACAAGGGCTTTGGTGTTCTTGTCCCTCCAGAAACAGAAACATTCAAAAAACACGGTGCAACTTTATAGCCCCATAGCTCAGACAGAGCTTGACTCTGGCAGAAGAGCATTAGAATAAAAAAGGGGAAGAGATTAAATGTTGGTGTTGCTTCAGCATTTCTCAACACTAAACTTTGTTTTGAAATGCCCCTTTTTTCATGTGTCAGAAGGAAATGAAAGGTTATATATATATATATGACACTTTGACATAAAATAGAACCTGTGTAGGTCAGAGCAATTTTTCATTTTGCCATAAACAAGCATCCCCAGCTGGTTTGTTTTCAGCACAAGCCCCCCTCCCCCAGCAGTTTGTGCACAGAGCTAAAACTCTCCCTCTGCTGCAGCTGGAGACGTGACTGATGTGTGCTGCCTTAAACATTTGAGGGCAGAGATGTGGGAAGGAGGACATTTTCCCTATTCCTTGTCTGAAGTCAGGCCCAAGGAGGGGCTGGCACTTGCTCTCCTGGATTCTGGAAAAGCAGACAGCCTCAGCCGCCCGTGGAGGGGAAACCATAAACCTGCAGCTCCAAACTGCTCTGGAGAAACATACCCCATAATCTTCCAGTGCTGCTGGACCATTGCAGCACTTGACACCAGATCTTCCTTCAGCTGTTCCTCAGCCAGGGCAGCTGTCAGGGATTTCCTGCCCAAAAGCTGAAATGTTTTCACCAGGAAGGAAAGTAACTTACCTCTCCCTTCATTCCAATCTCACTGTATGCCTCACCCATCTTGTCCTTCTGCAGCGACTGCAGGCAGAGAGGGGGAAAGAGTCAGTGTGACAATAGAAAAGCCAAGCCAGCCCCTGGGTAGCCACATTTAAAACCAGCTGATCTCAGAATATCTCATTCAATACCAGTTAAGGTCTTGGAAACAAGCTCATTTCTCAAGCACTGAAGACCCAGAAGGACCCAAGTTAAGACATGAGAATCAACATTCCTGTATCTGTGCTTTGGAGCACAGATCACCACCTTTAACCAAAGTCAAATCAGCTCTATCAAGAGGTTCCTTAGCAGCCCCTCTTAGATGCACTGGCATTTGGCCTTTGCCAGAGAACAGCCACAGGGGCTGGAGTCCATGCACAGGAAATACTGCAGCAGCAATCCCATGGGAGGAAAGTTGGTCAGTCACTAACATTAGGCATTAGCAGGTATCTTGATCCAAGTTCTTTTCCACAATCTTCCCCAGTGTTTTTCTCCTGCCACTCAGAAGTGAGCAGCAAGTTGCTAGCAAAAACAGAGGATCTGGAGGGAAGAGTTGGGTGGAAGGGAAGAGAGGTCTTGAAAAGCAGCTGTTGAGTTTTGAACCAAAACTGAAATTGGGTGTGGGGGGGAAGTCTCCTATGAAACAGAATCTCCTGTTCCCATCCATCCCTCCCCTCCCTGTTCCCTCCAGAGTGCTCTACTCACAGTGTAGACAGTGTCCTGGGGGTTCTTTCTCCTCTGCTGTAAAACAGAAGAAAAAAGTTGCCCATACATTGCACTACCAGCATCCTCCACCACCTTCTATGTGCTTATGCATTTGCTCCATGGCATGGCTACGGTTCTACGGACTTTCCCTGCCCATTCCAGCCCACCCTACCAGACAACTTGTTCTGGGAAAAATTAATTTCATTTTTACAATTGGTAAAACTTAGTTCTTCTCTGCTCACTCCCTACAGCTGTCACCTGCTGATGCAGGAGGTTTTCCCTCCCTTTCCCTTTGATAGTGATGGGCTCTGCAGCAGAAAGAGTTGTTTTGGCTGCTGCTCTGCTTTGTGGGCACTTGTTTGATGGCATCAGACACAGCGAGCTCTGTGAAACACCCACGGCTGCCGGGCCTCCTCCACATCCGCCCCGGGCCCGGGTGTCACTTCCCACCCCGGGCGGCTGCGAGCTCCCAGCCGAGCGAGAGGGGCAGACATCAAACGGGAAGGGGGAGCTTTGCTCCTGTCCCCCCGCCCCGCCCGAGTTACGACACAAATCGCGTCGTCCCCTCCCCAGGAAGGCGCTCGGGTGGCTGCCCGTGTGAGCAGCGCTGTGACACTGGCGTGGGAGGCACCAGATCAAAGGACAGAGTGCACAGGTGCCGGGAGGTTACCTGGTGTCTCCCGCCCAGCTCGGGGTCTGCTCCTCGCTTTCCTCCCAGAACGTCGTAATCGTCTCTGGGCGTGCGGGAGAGCTTCTGAAACGGGAGAGCAAAAGACGTGGGTGGGCATCGTGATAATGAGATAATAGATCTTAACAGAAAAGAGAGGGAACCCAGCTCAGATCACAAGGACTATAACTGAAGAAAAAATTATTTTTACTCCCTAATGCAACTCTCAACAAAAATGTCTACATTTAAGCCATGGAAATGACACAAAACTGCAAGCTGTTGCATCAAGAACATTTCCTAAATGGAAATGAGTTGAAAAACTAGAGGAGGGACTCTGACTTTCATGCTTTCTCTCCCACTGGAGAGTGAAGATCCACAAGCTTCCTTTTTCTTACACACCTGTTTATCTAAATTTGCACAAAGAAGCTACAGAAATTTTCATGCCCATCACAATTCTTAGCTGGGAAAGGTTACCTTGGACAAGGGCAAAGGAGAGATTTCAGGTCAGAGTAACACAGTTGACAGTGCTACTTGAAAGGCTACACTTAAACTGAAAAGAAATTGCATTAATGTTCATACATTATAGAGTTAAACAGAACTCATCACAGGATGTGGCTATGGTCAAAAGTGTGAGAAAAAAAATTAAAAGGCAACTAGACATAGCAAAAATAGCTAGAGTTTAATGCTGCCATGAGTGAGCAATTTAGTGAGGAGGCTCAAGCAGGGTCTTGCCTCTGTCCTCTTTCACTGCCTAAAGATGCTGCCCATGGTCAGGGCACAGGACAAGGTACATCTCTGGCATGGTCTGGTGCAACAGGGCTTGTTGTGGGGCAGCAGGAAAGCTTGGGAATGGAGGCACAGGGGCTGTGGTGGCTCAGGCTCCACACACTTGAGAGTGGAGGAACTGCAGGTGCCCAAAGTCAGCTCCACAGCATTCCTTGGCATTTGCCCTTTGCCCAGCCCACGTCAAACAGCAGCAGCAGGGGCAGTGGCTGCACACACCCCCAGAGCTTTTGCAGGCCTATTTGTTCCATGGGGCAGCACAACAAACAGCCTGGGCTCCTGCCAGCCTAGAGCACCAAATCAGGAACCAACAGCCCAAAGACCTCTCCAGCATCTGGCCAGTGGTGACGCCAGAAGCTGCCCCTGTGAGGTTTTACCTTCCCTCCTTACAGCTGCCATGCTGCACATGTGTACAGCCTACTCATTAGCTGGCTCATCCAAAGTTGTTCTGACTTGCAGGCAATTCACTATCTCTAAGTGCCCCAGGTCTGTCTGGATGGTGGATTAGAGAACACAGAGCAGCAGTTACTCACATTGTACACGTCATCCTGGCCTGGTGGCAGGTGTGGTGCAGAGGCCTGGCTGAGCTGGAAGAGAGACCATTCCATGAGCAGAGACACAGAGGTTCACCTCAGTCCTTTCATTCCCTCTCATCAGAAACAGGGCAACCCACAAGCAGCTCCCTGTGGGGCTACAGGCAATGCAAACCCCTGCTGCAGCAGCATTATCCACATACAAGCCTGCCCTCAGCAGCCAAGTCATTTTATTTCGCATAACGCCAGCTCACTAGCATCTGAGTTTGTTCCTACACATCTGCCCTCCTCAGATTTTGTGTCTCCATTCTCTTCCTGTCATAATCTTGTGCCTCCCTGGGACTGGGTTCTCCAGCTGCCTGCAAAGCTGTTGGGAATCTCTGCACCCCTCAGGAGCAGCCCTTGGCTTGCAGGGCTCTGGTGCCACCACAAGAAGTTTATGTGAGTGGCAGCAGCAGCTAAAAAAGAGGTGAAAGGATTATCCCTTCTGTAGCTGCTCTTTGGCTCAGCAGCTCACAATACTTATGAGCAATCAATTGCCAAGCCAAAATTTCAGGTAAAAAGGGGCAGTTTGGGGTCAACAAGAGCAGCTACTTGGTGTTGTAGTCTTTAAAAAAAATCCTGTCAAACTAAATTCTGTATTGATTTAGCCTTCTTGAGCTGTTATTATCACATTCAATTCTTTATTAAAAGTAACCTTCTAGTTCAGTCTATATTTAGGCAAAGAATCATGTTTGTAGCAAATACACAAGTCCTCTCCTGTAGTTGTTTGGGTTATGTTGTTTGCATCATCACACTTATAGTATCAAAGACGTCTGAATTATTGAGACATTTTAATACATCCTTCACAAGCTTGCCACATTTTCCCTGTATTTTCTGCGTATCCCCTTTTACCAATGACAAAGCAGTTGAAAAAAATACACATTACTCTTGATCAGTAACTTCCCATCTACAAAATCCAGACTCTCTGATATATCCATAAGTGTAACATCGAAACACTCTGATATACTCTTCCCTCCTCCATTCATGGACTTTTGGAAAGAACTGCCCCAGACTGCTCAAGTGGACACCAGAGGGGTAAAAAAAAAAAAAAAAATGTAAAAAAGAGAGGGAGAGAAAGCAAAAGAATAGAAAGGTCTCATTCAAAGAGATGGTTCCAATCCACTCCCACTTTCCAACCCAGCTCAACTATCGTACACCACCAAATCCAAATGCATCTCTGTTGGGTTAGACTGACCTTTGCCTTCACAAAAAGGGCTGTCATGACCACTGCATAGATGAAGAGGAATCCATCCAGCACGTAGCAGAGCCTGGGATCTGTGAGGCCAAGAACTGATGCAGCATCTGCAAAAAATATCAGATACATCAGCAAAGTCATTTGTGTCACTGAGTGCTTGACAGCACGAATCTGGCAGTGCTGCATAGCACTCCATGGAAAAATAATAGCCAGTGTGAGGGCAACACTGCCCCTTGGCAAAGGAAATGGAATTTTGAATATAAAATTATAGGATTAATCTGGTCAAAAAGGACCATCACAAGTCCAGCCTTCTCTCTAAACAGGTTCAGTTAAACCAAACTGACCAGGACCTCAGCCAGCTGAGAGTATCTCCATGGAGAGAAATGTTTGCAAACTCTCCCAACCAACACAGGATGTTTATTTTCCAGGAAAACCCAGCAGCATCTCCTGCAGGGATTCATGCCTGGGTCTGGTTAAGGCTTCCTTCATCAAGTGTGTGTGAGAAAACACATTGTTTGGACAAAATTTTAGGAGAGGACTTCTCAATTCTGCATTAAAGAAATCACATTCAATGCTCCAGGAGTAACTTGAGTCCACTACCCCACATGTTTTCCATGTGACTCCTTCTAAAAAAGGGAGTCTCTCCTTTTTTTCAGCCACCATTTAAATATCCATACACTGACCACATCCAGTAGGACACCTTAATATTACTGTGTTTCAGCAGATAAGCCTGATGAAACTGCCTGTGTATCAGTCCATAAAGATGTAGAAAGTTCACTAAGTATAGCTAAAAAAAATCAAAGGCTAAGTAATTATAGATCCAATATGCAGCTCCAGGTTCATCCCCCAAGGAAAAGCTGTATTGTACAGTAATATAAAAAACAAAACAAACACCCTAAAATTAATCTGAGTTGTGCTTTGTGCAGATTTGGAGGGAGTTCAAAAGAGAAAGACAAAAATTATCAATAACCTGAAAAGCCCTTTGATGAAGATAAACAATCACTGTTCCCACTGACAGCCTCACACACCCAGAAAAAATACCACAGAGTAGATTTGTTTGTTTGTCTGAACAAGGAGTTTGCATTCATTTTTTCCTAAATCATGCATTTAGAAACAAATCCATGGAAATAAATTGAGATCCTAGATGGTTTTCCTTCTTCCCCCCTCTTTTTCAATCATTTAAAAAATACTGTTCAAAGCACTTTATGAAAAATACCCTTCACCACATTTCCTCAGGACTATAAAATTTCATATATATGGGGTAAACAGAGACAGAGAGATTATGTTATTTGCCCAATATTGTGTATTAAACCAACAAACATGCTGAGATTACTTTCCCAGAGCTTTTCTTTTAAATAGTTAACAGGACAATATTTCACATCAGCCTGGAGGCATCTGAGATGCTGCTGAAGGCAGCATTTTTGGGTATTCTTTGGATATCCTGGTCCTGAATCCCCTCTTCTTATACCAAAGCCAGGCACATTCATACAATCATCTCAAGTCTGATATTTCTCCAGCACTAATAAATCCCCAGACCAGAAGGAGCTAAAGCAGGAGACAGAGGGCTGTGGAGGAGATGTCAAGAGTGCAGGGGATTTAGCTATGGCTCTGTGCCAACCATGGTCAACCTTGGCTGACTCTGCAGAGCCACCCAAGTGCCCACCACATGGTGCCTGTGTGGGGCAGCCTGGCCTCCAGCATCCCAGGTAATGGATTAAAGCTGTTCAGTGAGGGAAGGCCTGCTACTCTGGCTGTGACTGCTCCTGGAAAAACATGTTTTGAGACAATGAGAAAGTCCAACATTTAGAAACAAACCAATGAAATGAATAGAATATTAGGGTGAGAAGAGACCTCTGATATCATCAAGTTCAACCTTCAGCCAAATACCACCATGCCCACTAAACCATGTTGTGAAGTATCACATATACTCATTTTTTTAACACTTCCAGGGATGGTGACTCCACCATTTCCCTGGGAGCCTGTCTCAATGCTTAACCACTCTCATTGCAGAAAATTTTTCTCATATCCAACATGGTGCAGCTTGAAGCTACTTCCCCTTGTCCTATCTCTTAGTTAATGTTATTTCCTTCCTTAATACGTTTGACTCCTGTATTCTTAAACAAAACAAAATGTACAAAGCACTTTCTAAGTAATAACCTTTGAAACAGGTTTTTGGATTAGAGAGAGAGAAAAAGACAGAAGGCACAAAGCCTGTTGAAAGAAAGGTCAGAGATAGGAAGTACAATGAACAAGTGGCAGTTAAAACAGTTACCATCCATTCAGGTGAACAGGACCAGGTTAGGTTTTTAAATCACCAGAGGAGGGGTTACTGCCTCTTCAAAACAGAAGACCAGTCCTTTAGGCACCACCAAAATGTACTTTCTGTCCCTCATCAGCCACGGGATGTGGGTCAAGGTCACGGGGGACGAGCTGATGGTGGGAGCTGGGCAGAGAAAAACGTGCCAGGTCTGAGGAAGCAGTCACATTCAGCTGCCTCACAAACAGCAAAGCACAAACAGCAAATATTTCACTGATGATTCTCATTCTGTTAATCTCACAGGTTACCCAGTGCCTACAGGGAGTTGCACAGTGTCTTTCCAGTATTCCCATACCAGAATAGAGAGGAGACAGTCATTGAGTAGAGCACTGCTCAGGTTTCCAGCCCTCCTCAATCCCAATTGCCTACACCTGGAACTGTGTCAGCAGCTGTGCTTCTGCCCCTGAGAAGTTTCTTCCCAGCACCTCCTCCTTCCAAAGCCTGGGCTTTTGTTCTCCCCCTTTTTTCTGCTCCCACCAAGCAATACAGCCCCAATCTTCTCTGTGCTCTGTGCATGGGTGCTCTCTCCTGCTGCTGCAGGACCCTGCACTCCCACATCTGGACCCGAGGCTGGCATCTCCCTCATCCTGCTCCACACTCACACCCCCAAAGCAGCTCTGCCAGTGCCTCTGCAACAACCCCCTGTGGCCTTTTGCTTTCGGAAGTATGGGCAAAGAAAAAAAATAGAAAAAAAAAAAAAAAGGCAATTCAGAACTGCTGCGGACAAGAAAAAGCCAGCAGTGAGAGCCCAAGAGCAGCCCCAGGGCCGAGGGAGAGGAAGCCTGGGGGCCGGTGAGGGCGGCTGCGCTGCGGGCGCCCGCCTCGAGAGCCCTGCGTGGTTTCACAGAGCTTCCAGCCCTGGCTCAGGCCCAGCATCAGTTCTCTGGCACAGGGCAGCAAGCTTAGCTTCAGCCACCTGCCCACCCTGCCTGCTGCTCCAGTCCTGGAGAGAGACAGGGAGTCCCAGGATCCACATCCAGACACAGTCATGCTGCCCCAAAACATGACATGAGGGAGGGATGCTGCACCCCAAAGCTGGCTGGGCCTCAATCCACAGGGCTGGCCCAATGCAGTCAGTGCCAATGGGGATCAGCTGAGCTGAATCACTGCAACATGGCCTGGACCCTTGAAACGTGCCAGAACATTTCTTTTTAATAGGATTTTCCTCCTCCGATGTTTTTAGTGTGCATCTGGATTGGGTTAGACCATGATTCCTGATAATAGTTTGAGAAATACAGACTGTAAAAGCTGAATTACTTGTAAATCCAGATCAAATCTGTCCACCATAAAATTTTTTCTCTCCCATGGTCCTTATTAAGTGATTCATTTAAGAGTTTTACTTTTAGGGGTTACCAAAATTCAGTAACACAGCTGTAAATGAAGCGTTTTATCTTCCTGGAAACCAAGCTTCTCGGTAAAGCCCAGGAAAAGCAATCCCAGCACCAGAGATTTATTGGTGCAACTGTGATTGCATACAAAGGTGTTTGAAGGCAGATCCTGCAGGATCTTCTCCCAACAGCCCAGAGCTGCCACAGCTGCTTGCCGGGGCAAAGCAGGCAGCTTTTCTTGGACACCACCATCTTCCACCTGCAGAGTCACCCTGTGACTCTGGATTGTTGCATTTACGAGGAGAGAGATGTGTACCCAGCATGGTGCTTCACTTCAAGTGTACACAGGCCCACAGCTGAAAAGACAGCCCAGACTTAATGCCTAGAAGTTAGCTGGTTAAAATTGTAACAGATAAGCCTGTTCATAAAGAATGTATCTATCATGAGGTTTGTTTATATTTATATATTTCTATGGGTTTTACTCATAGATGTAAACAACAATCAAACCAGTGACCCTCCAGGGCTGAAGAAGCAGAGGCCAAATTCATCCTTCATTTGCAGAAGGCATAGGCTCAATTAAAATATTTGTCATCAATATTCCATCACGTATTTGTGAAACACAGCAGGGCCCAAAGCAAAGCTCGTACCCTTGAAGTTCAGCATCAGATTTCATCATGGTTGTTGGAGGAAACTGCTGATATGATCAGGACTCAGGTTGCAAGACCAGATGTTGGGCAGCCTGAAAAACTACATGTAAAAAGTATTTTAGGCCATTAACTTCCACTTTTTTACACCAATAAATGTAAGCCCTATGGAAAGTCAGCATAAAGTGCTTTAGGATTCTTGTAAGCCCTTTGTACTCCTTTTAGGATCCCTTTAAGGGAGGCACTAACACAAAGTTCAAATAATTCAAGTTTCCCTCTGATTTATTTGGAAGAAATTGAGTCAAAAGAAGGAAAAATATTATAATGCCACAAAGGGTTAAACACTGGTGTTCCTGTCCATGGCAAGGAGTTTGGAACTAGATGATCTTTACGGTCCTTTCCAACCCAAACTTTTATATGATTCAATTATTTTCTAGCACATCATGGAATAAAGACTCTAATTAAAAAGTCCAAGGTACTGTTAGGAGTAAGACAAGTAGATCTCCCACAGCTGTTTGGTATGTGGGAAGTAGAAATGTGCATAAAACAGTAAATTATCTACCTCTTCTGTCAGAAGGTGAAGAACATTAACTTGGAATATAAAATTAAATAAGGCAACTTTTCACCCTCCAAATCCTTCCCGAGCCTTGTCAGAAACAGAGAGGGGAGTGCCTTGCTCATCTCTGGAAGGGGACTCCTTGCTTCATCAAAACAGTCAGTCATTCTCAGAAAAAGCAACTGCTTTCACTTCTCGGTTTAGCAAGGACTCAGTGCAAAGGGCTTTCCTGAAGCAAGCCTGATGTTGCCTCTTATAGACAGCAAACCATGCACAGGGCAACTGCAGATGTGGATATCCAACCAGCTGGGCTGACAGATGCAGCTCTTTCAGCTTTTGTAGGGGGTTTAGATTAGGCACAAGTGCTTTTACTAAACCCATCTTCATCAGAGACAGCAAAAGTTTAATCCAATTAATGCAAAAGGTGTTCCCCGCTGTAAATTTTCTAGGGTCTAATTCAATTCAGTGTTAAGTGTATGAAGAGGCAAGAATTATTATTCAAATGCTTCTAGGTCACTTAGCCTTTCCCTTGCCCTACCAACTCTGTCCCACAGCAGTAACTCACCCCTGACTGATTTACTATCAGATGGCCTTTTCATTTCAGCTCCTACAACCTCATGCACTTGATGGAGGACTACATAAAAGAATTGAGCCTCCTTGTCTCCCTGGGAATGCCAAAGAGACTCCAAGGCTGAAGGAAGAGACACTGAGTCAGGCTCAAGATGCTGCTGATCACAATCAGATGTGTTTCTCTGTTCGGTGAGCACTTCACAGAATGGCAGATATTTCCCCGAAGTACTTTAAATTAGCATTTTTAAGTTAGACTTTACAGCTAACTCACAGCTCATGGCTCCAGTAATCAAATCCACTGATAACACTAAGAACAATTCTCAACCAGAAGGTTTATAGGGCATTCCCACTCCCTTTTATCCTAGTTTCAAACTTCCAAAACCCATTGAGCTAATGGGGGCTATCCCACCTGGTGGGAAATGGTGGGAGCTGAATGCAGAGATGCACAGGCCCAGCAAGAGCCTCACCTGGGCTGCTGTCTCAGCCTGAGCTTCACTGCAACTTCCTTGATTTGCTGCAAGCAGAGCAGTAAAAAATCCCTCACAAGCACACATGCTAAGGCTAGAGGTGCTGGAGGGAGAATTGCAGCTACAAGGCCATTTACAGAGAACAGTCAGCCCATGAGCCATTCCTTCCCCTGCAGCCAACATGGACCAAAGCTGAGACAATTACAGGAGCCATTCCTGATGTATAGTCAAAGCCACGCCTGGACACTCATCACACCTAATCCTACTGGAATCCTATCAGGGTTTTTTTCCTTTTTCTGGGATCAATTTCCACCTAAACTCACTGACCAGATCTAACCAGCAGAGCCAGAGTAGGGAAGGACACCAAACGCCCAGTAATGAAAGTCATCCACTTTTTTAGGTTAAGTTCATTGCAACACTTTTCAAAACCCAGGTATCTGTCATTCAACATTTTCAACACATTTATCATACTATGTTTTTCATCAGGTAAATGACTGAACCACAGGGAAGGTAGACACACAAGGTAGAAAAGCCATGGGAAGGCTGCAAGATTTACTTTAGCAGGACAACTAGGAGCAGACTGTTTAAAGGTTAGCAAAGCCTCAAGATGTTTTCACTGCAACACCCACCTGCAACGAGGCTTCTGAGGGTGAAGAAATTCCTAGTGAAGCTTGGAGTCAAGGAGGGAAATAGTTAAATGATCTGCAGATGCAGTGGCCCGGGTTCTGGGGCAGGAAGGAGGTTACACCAGCCCCAACGGCTGAGGCTCTAAACCCTGCAGTAGCTGCACACACCGGGAGGGAGAAGTTTCAGAGCAGTCCCCTGCCACTGACCCACTTAGTGGAGAGATGTGTGTGTCATGTCCTGCCACTGCCAGAGGATGCACAGGCAAAAAAACAAAACTCTCCTCTGCAACAGCAAGTTATGTACAGAGTAGAGAGAAAAGGTGATTAAGGATTTGGGCTAATATTAAGTCCCTGAATATTTTTCTTGCAGCATTGCTCAACAAATCTTAGCAACAGTAATATTAAGACCATTGGGGAATATTCTGCTCTGAACAAAGCATATGAAGCATTTCACAGGCTTCATAAAAAAAGAGCCAATGGATGAGTTCTCACAAAATGGAAATACCACAACAAACTTTGCCTGGGTCCTCGATGGACTCCTTCAGCAAAGGGGCTCAGAACAAGCCCTAATTCCTTGGACCCTCACACATTCCACTTGGAAAAAAGAAAAAAAAAAAGGAATTGCTTCTTCCACGTCTGAAATGCCCTTCCTCTGATTTGGGAGCATTCACATTTCCACAGCATATAGCAACTATGCAGCTAAAATTTCATGGCAGAGCAAAGCATCGCTGAAGAGAGAGGGCTTTGCCATGGATCTGCAAGTGGAGCTCGGATTTATTTACCCCTGTTAACACCTCACTGCTGAGGCCTGTGCCCCTCTATCAGGTGACAAAACTGTGGCTGGTACATCTCCACTGCTTCATTTTGTTAAGAGCCATCTGAAGGACTACACCCAACTTGAGAAAACTTTATCTGAGATGGCATTACAGGATAAGGAGGAAAAAAAAAGAGCTGTATTTTGAAACATACCGTCTCACATATAGGTAGGAAATGGCAAGAATGTAGATCTTATACATGAATTTGGACTGAATTAAAGACTGTTAGAAAGCACTACATTCCCATGTGGGGTGGAAGAAATGGGAGGATAGCATTTCCTTATCACTATTGACTTTATGTACCACCTTTATTTCACCAACTATAAGATAAAAGTAATACATTAACTGTCAAAAATACTGAAGTGCTCTCAAAAGCTCAGGCATTTGAAGCTGGTACCTTCTTAATTGCTCATCTGTGGAAACAGACTCGTCAGAAAAAAAATCCAAAAACCCAAGGAAAAGGACCCCAATCTCTCATCATAAAAAAAAAAATCCTGTTTATTTACACAATGAGTTCAAATTATTCCATGGCAGTATTTACAATTGAGATGAAGTAATTATGATTTACCCACTGCATGCAACTAATATTAAAATTTGTCAAGTTAATTCCAGGAATTACTTGGGAATACACTGAAAATCTGGAAAGGTGAGCTATCATGAGTAATGTAAATTAATTTCATCCACAGCACTAAATTTACCCTGCGGTTTTTCTTCAAGATTTTTTTTGTTAAAAGATTTTCCAGAAATTTAGCAAAGAGAAATCCTATTCTGTTGCTTATGACTAGATTTAGTTTAGTTTTGTTTTCTTGGAGGAACGACACAGCTGTTTCAGAGGATTTAGATCCTTTGTATTTATTCTTTCCATCCTAACATAGACAAGCAGCTCTCAGCCACTTACCAGATATATTTTACAGAACAATTCTGTTCATACCTTCAAGTTCCAGAGTACCTATCTGAAGCAGCCACTTGAGATGGGATATTATGTTGTCTCTGATTTTTCTCATTCCAACTAATTTTGTAAGTGTAGAATCATGCACTTGTACTGCCACTGCACTCATCTAATTGCTTGTCAGCCTCATAAAACATGTTCCTTTTAAGATCTTTAATGCTGCTTCTAAAATGGATGAAAATTTTGAAATTATGTTTACTTTAAACAGCCCCTCTCTCCTACAAAAAGCCAGATTGGGAAGCCTCTGGGATATGGAGAGAGATAAAAAGGCTGTGTGGAAACTGTACTTGTTTACTTTCTGTGTGCAGCTGAGATGGATTTAGAATGCAAAGGAAATTTATATGAGCACCATTTTTCATAGCACTGGGAGCTTAGGTCAGCTTTATTGAAAGCACAGTTTGGGAAAGTGCAGTCACAGACTGCTGGATGGGGTGAAAAATTGCCAAGTGATCAAATGCCCACAGAAAATAAATTTTCTCCTAAAAGGATCCTTAGTGTTTCATTTACTTTTTGTACTCTCTAAGAAAAAACTTTCTTCTACTTCTATCCATGACAAGTTTTTCTTGCCACGGAACCCTTTATTGTGTATAGTACCTAAAATATGTAACAGAAAAATGGGTGGCCAGAAAATGCATGTGCTTGTACAGGACAAAACAGTCTCCTCCCTTAATATAAATGTTTTTCTGAGATTAGTTGTGATTAATCCATAGTTCATTCACATCTGGACTGGGTTTGTGCTCCTAGTAGGACAGAGGGGAAGAGGGAAGGTACCAGGGACCTACTTCGAGATGCTTTGCAGTGGCCTCATCTGTGCCACTGGGAGTTTCTGGCCTGTGCAAGCCTGGAATTAATCTCATTAGGGAAAGTGTTATCCCACAGAATTAGCTATTAGATGTGCATTAATTATTTCAATCTATCCCTTGAAATCCACTTGGAGAAGCTGCCCTGTTTTTACAGACAAAAAAAGTGAAGGTATTGGAGCCGATGGCACTCACGAGGATTGTGCTGAGGTTTATCGCATCCAAGTGGAGGAAAAATGCTATGTATGAATGTAAATAAATGTCCTGGTTTTCTTCCCTTTAAAAGAACAGATTCCAAAATGGGTGACTTCATTCCCCACACCATTGATTTCAAATTAGCAAAGGCCATTTAATTCAATGAGAACAGGTTTAGCCACAGACCACACACATGCACACCTCGAAAAATGCACAAGAAACAGGGAGTGTGAGTCAATAATTAAAAGATAAATGTAAATGTTTTTTTCTAGCACAATATTCGTTATACAATAAGTATTTACTCAATCTAACAAATTTCAGTTTGGAGCGTATGACCCTACACTTTTTTTTTTCCAGAAAATAAACCTTTTTTATTACTCTTTAAATTTTCTGTAGTCTACTCTGCTTTGGAATAACCTGACAGTTTGTTCTTCTGCAATTCATTTTCACATTAGAAGTCAGCAAATAAAACAAAAGAAAAATGCCTCTAAACCCTTTAATTAAAAAAAAATTATTTTTCTAGAAATATATTCCAAAGCTGTGTTTCTATTTTATCAACAAAAATTATCAGTGGTTTACTCCAAGTCCCTTGCAAGAGGTACATTAGAGTGATTTACTACAAGGCAAAAGAGCAGGAAGGACCAGATGGTTCAGCTCATTGCACAGCACCAAATATATATATTTAACACTCCAAACATTTCTGCATTTCCACTGAAGAAGAACACAGCACATGCACAAAATACAAAGGTCTAAGGAGAAAGTCTATGCACGTGAAGCAAATGAAGTCTGGCTTTGTAACCTGCTCTACCTGATACTGCTTAGAATATAAAACTGGTTCACCAAAAAACGATGGAAAAATAAAATTACTATGTATTTTTCCTGTCAGTCGATTTTCTGCTTGGACAGGACAAAAAAAAGTAATTTCCTAACTGATTCCATACACCTGAAATTTATTGAACACAACAGCATCCACTGTCACATAGTAGGTATTTATCTAAATTAAATTACATAGAGATGTAGATGCAGCTAGAGAGCAAACTTTCTCTTAATTATTAAATTTCATTTCATAAAGATACATTTAATTTCCTATGCTGTAAAAAACAATGAAATATAAACAGCGAAATTATAAGCAAATCTGCATAGACCTTAGACAATTTTATTTTAATTTTACCAAACTAGTGCCACAAGTCCCTGGAATCCAACTTCCCTGCTAGAAAGACCCATCCTCCTCCAGTGTCCCACTGTTAAATATCTCACTCATGCAAGTTTATGATCAGAAAAAAATCCCTAAAAGAGAAAAAAACAATCTCAGAAAGAGAAAAAATCTGATCAGCTCAGACAGAGAAAATCTGTTTGGTTATTACCATGTTAACAATTACTGATCCAAACACTACGATTTTCAGACGTAGTTTACAACAATAAAAACAATTTCTTCTTTTTTCCCTGCCACATTTCTAACACTATCATAATGCCAGCAGCATAATAAGTGAACAAAAACGTATCAAATTCTATGCAAAATTATTTTGTACTCTTTAGAAGCAGCAATTGAGTGACAGCTTTATGCTGCTATTTATAATCTAAGTAAAGCTAAATAAAGTATAACACTGGACATATTGTTTCACTTAAAATTCTCAGCTGACTATGACACAGAAATACCCTCTTGGTGGGCTGTTCAGAGATTAGTATTTCTGCAGCTTTTAAGAGATTAAATTCTGCAGCTGGCTACGCTACCTGCAGAACAATCTGGTATCAGATATTGGGCATAGAATTCATGCTCAACCAATTTGCAATTCAAGACACAACTGTATAAGTAAGATTTTTCAAAAAATCATTTTTCAAAATTAGTTGTACTTTCAGTTTTTTGGGAAGCGTCAGTAAGTCATGTTTTAGAAACGAAATAAACTCTGCCATTTGAATTTCTCTTAGCAGATTACATTTGTCTGCTTGCATATGGATTTGCTTCTAATCAGAAATATCTTCTGCAAACTCAGAAAGATCAAGCACTACTGGCATATGGACAGCTTAAATTTTACCATCCAGAAAGTTACCCATTAGTGCTGAAATCAATAATAAAAACTCTAAATAATGTTATTAACACATGTGGATCAACTTGTGAATTCTTGGCTCGCAGAGACCCTTGGCTGACTACTGATTTCCACAGAAATGTTTTGTGCTTGTTTTGGTGTGGTGGAGTTTGATGGCACCAGCATTTTCATGGAAATAAAGCATAGTCATTTTGCTCAATGACTACTCACTTTCCAGCTGAAGAAGCAAAATCGATATCCTTATCTTCAGTCAAGGTTTGTATTTTATTACTGAGCAGGAGTGTAAAAGTGAAAGAAGCCAGTTCCACATGCTGCTTGCAATATTACAGAGAATTTGGCATTATTCTCCCAGGTTTTTTTGTCCAAGTTCCTCAAATCACAAACATACCACTAGGTCAAAAGAGAACCCCAGGAGTTTCTGCCAAACCGTGCCTGACTTTATTTTAAAATATCCTTTTTAACCTTGTTAGGTCTCGTAGGAATCTAATTCTATAGTACAAGCATGGAGGTGGTAATAAGGCATTGAATTCGAATGATCCTACTCAAACACCTGCTGCACAAACTTCCTGAGTACTTGTCAAAAGGCCAAGAAAATGCATTTTATGCAGACAATCTTAACGGTGGGAAACGAAGAAAATGAAGTGATGTCATCAAATTATTTCCTATAGTTGGCAGAGCGTTGAGTGCTGTCCTATTTGTAAAATCACTCTGTGCTGTAAAAAGTTAGACAAAATAGGACTTTGAGCACAAAAAAGTACTTGCAGTGTAATGGTGTTCTCAGTGCTTGTCAGGAAAGTTCAGGAGGAAGCAGAAAACCCAGAGCCATGACATCAGCCAAGGACACTCTTTTATGTTTGCTGCCCCCCTGGGCATTGCACACCAGACACTCTCCAGGCTGGTTTTAATAATAGCTTTATAGCCACAGTTAAGGAGAGAATGACTGCTTTATTATCCTTTGCAGACAGATAAATCACATTTCTTACACCTACCCAACTGGCTCACCTCTGTGTTACAGCTTTCCATCCTGGCCACTAATTTGTCCTTTTATCAGGTTTTGTTAATGATACACTCCTCTTTGTACAAACCATACTACAGATACCTTTGACTTACCTTTGCCTTTCTTTTACATTCTAGTTGTGCTGTACTTTGGTCAGAAAAGATCAGATCTGTGTTTCAGCGTGGACCATACAAATCAGAGCTTGATGCCACGCTCTCAGAAAAACAAATGCATTTTCTTGCTCCAACATCTTGCTGCTGCATGCCGGTGCAGCCCCAGAAAATCCCTCATCGTTTACCACGGAGCAGCTGCACGAAACCAGCCAGGCCATTTTGGGAACTGCTTGAGAGCTGTTTGCCCAGCAGATCACCTGTGATTTTTCTGATTTCTTCTGGCCTGCCAAGAGGCAGAACATGGGCTCAGTGGAGGAGGAAGCTTTTTCCCTGTACCTGCTCCCCTCCAGCACTGCACAACCTGGCTCCGGGCCCCTTTGCCACAACAGGTTGGCTTCTTCTCTCAGAAATATCCATTCTTTTTGACTCTTTGGTCAGATTAATATCACTAATCATGTTTATTTTTTTTCCTATTCCTTTCCTTCGATCTTTCTTCCTTGTTCAAAACAACCGATTTCTGGGAGACCTTCGGGTATTTTGAAGATCTGGCTATGAAGCTGGTTATGAAATGGCTTAAACATTTTACACAGATTTGTTCCCCTGCTGAGACACTCTTGGGGGCTGTGCTTGCATGCCTGACAGCAACCACAAGATCCATGCCCACGGAGTCCCTTCCACTTATATAAACTGTGGTGATGAAGTCAAGCTCCTGGTCCCTCACTCATGCACAGCCTGGCCCCCTCAAAGCCTCAAAAAGTGCAACGTGACGCTTCCCTTCAACAGATACAGATCTACCCCCCACACACCGCCCCAGCAAAAACACATCTGAGACTCTCCTGAGCTCAGACAGCCAACACCAGGTGTGTCTGGGAAAGCACTTGCTCAGAGCAGCTGAAAACTCCTCTAACTGAGATAGAAATTGTTACCTCAAAATAAAGTCCGTGTAGGAGCATGCTTTATAATTTCAGGGCACTTCAGGCTCTCTTTTTTTACAGCAGGAAATAAAAAAGCCAAGCAAACAAAAAAGAGCTTGACTTAAACAGGGCAACACCTTAAATCTGGATCACAGGTATTGTTTTCCCAAACTTGGACCTTAAGGTGACTGATCATGCAAGCAATCCTCTGAGAAACACATGAGACAGGTGACCCTAGAGATGCAAGAAGCAGCAGCAACATCTGGGATCAGTGTCCCACCTCTGCTCCGTGTCAGACCCTGCAGAAAGACTGCACAGGCTTTCAACCAACCAAAGAGACGTCGCACCAACCCCACTACACAGCATGAGCAGGGACTGCTTTTCCTTTGAAGTACCTGGCTCCAAAGAAAGCCCTTTTGACACCCTCCAGGCAATACATGTATGACACAATGTTATGCATCAACACTTTTTTTTTTCTTTAAGTTAAAGGGTGGTGAAAATGCTGTTTGTTTGCTTTCAAAACTTGAGTGTCTTTGTGGGAGTTACTGCATTCATCCATGAAATGGGACATGCCTGCAGAGCTCAGCAGAAAGGACCCAATGCCTTAGCACAGAATGTCCTGCACCTCTGCGCCTGAGCTGGAAAATTTGGCTATCAGCACATCCTGGGAGCTTGGAGACAAAAGAAAAAACACTAAATGATCTTGTGTTGTAGTGCCAGACTAAGACTGCAACAGGCCAGCGTTGAGTCCAAATGCTGCCAGACAGGCTAAGGCAGAAAGGTGACAAGTTTGTTTTTCCTTCTTCCATTTTTATTAAAGTCAAAATACTTTTTTTTTTTTTTTTTCCCCTCAGAAGGCAGCTTTGACTCTGGATTCAAAATTGCCGGACACGAAACCAAATTCACATCCATATAGAACAGCCACTGATACACAAACTCTCCTCTTTTATGAGTGGGACCATGAATTGCAGCATGAATTTTCTAAATATTTCTCGCCAACTCCCACTCCTCCATAATGAGCAACTGGAAAGTTTCAATCTGAATAATTGACTTTATAGATTTAGGGAAAAACAAGTCAATTTGCTATGACAAAGGGCAAAAAAAGCCCTATTTGTGCTCTCTGAAATATACTGTACCAGCTCCTGTGAGCAAGCAACAAAACACAGTTTCTCATTCAGAAGTTTAAACTCAAGTCTTATGAGGTTAGGCAATATCTTTCTCATAAGAAATACAAATTCTAGGTAATCACAAAATACACTACTGCTCACAGAGCTGTAGGATTGAACTTCTGATATTAGCTGCTACCAGAGATGCAAAAGTATCAAAATATCTGTATTTGAAAATTTTCTTCTTATTCAAGATCATTTCGCCCCTTCCTTCCAAACATGTGGTGAAGTTGGAATAATCAAAATAAAAATCTATACTGAACTTACGATAAACATCTTCAATCTGACAATGCCGGTATTGCCTTTGCCCCATTATTTTGCATTTATGTAGCCTCAGAGCATTCTCCTGAAGTGACTATTGATAAGTCAGTGAAAGAAATACAGATACACTGAAAGAAATACAGAGATATAATAGGATTCCCTTCCTGCCACCTTCCAGAACTGCAGCACTTGCCTAGATCAGTGATGCTCTTCTGTTTAGGTGAGTGCCTCAAACTTTCAGGCTCACCCATTGCCATTTTCTCTCACTTAGGTGCTCACTGTCTTTCCCTTCCACATAAACATAGGTGCAATACCATAGACCAAGGGTGTATGTACATATATTTATATATGTCTGCATTCATGGATACACTACATAATTCTCACACATATTTTTATATGTGTACCTATATCTACATACACTCACCCAAGCAATTTCTTCTCTCTATGGAAGAGTAAGCAGCTTTGAATGGATTCATAAAAACAGACAATAACATATTTTCCACTTGAGCAGAGAGGAACTACAGATTCATTTATAATTTTACTCCTCTGTTTAAAGGAAGAGACCTAAACAATACAGACAAAACAGTGGAAAATTAAAACATTTCATCTGTTCAGCATTTTCTGTCCTGTTCTTGCTAGTGGTAAACAGCCCTAGCAGTGGGCAAGCCCCGCCTGCAGCTCAGGAAGCATCCCTGAACATGCTGGTATAGCCAGGAACAGCTGATGCCTGGGGCATCACACAGCAAGGATGCATCTTACAAAGACAGACAGGGCTGTTCTCCCTGGCCAAAATCTGTTTTTCTGAGTGAGAGTGTGATGCTTTCCTGCATACAGTCTGTGTTTTGCCAGATCATGAAGTGCCAACTCAACTACATCAGGGACAGTGCTGAAGCTTAAAACAACATGCACTTGTTAGTACTTGCATCCATGTGCTAGCTCTGCCTAATTCACTGCAACCTATTTCAACAATCTATTATCTAGGACATCTGTTATCACAGGCAATCAAAAATGCTGCAGACTACATTCATTCACAACTCATATCCCAAGATCATGACAAAATAGCAGCATCCTCTATCTTCTTCCTAATCAGGTTCTTTGCCATACACACCTCCATATTTTTCTCATTGAGAAGTTAAAAGAGAGGTATATTTATTTTTTGAAGAAAAATCCCTAAAGACCTGATCAACTACATGAACCCCAGCAGTCAATGTTTGAAGAAAAATTATCACTTTTTTGAGACAGGTGAGAAACACAGAGATGTGTTCTTTGGAGGATAAAAAAATCAGGGCAATAAATTAACGCAGCTTACGGTATCTTAGGTTATTGGGGAGTTTGTGTGATGCTTTACAGTGTCCTTAACTGCATGGGCAAAAGAGCCATGAAATCAGATGTTCGCTCCCTTCTCTTTATTTATAATGCTCCTAGCTACTGGGTACTTGTCAAAGCCCAGCCACTAGTCACAGAAGCCAAATAGTTAATCTGTAAGCTGAAAGCCAGGTCTGCAGGAGAGCATGTTGCATCTCTCCTTCAAAATACTGCAGTAGGAGAGCCTAAAAGATAGCAGAGCTTCAAATATCAAAAGTTGCACCAGGAAGCAAGATGATAAAGTATACAAACTACATTAAGTACACTCTATTAATGTTTGTAATACAAAGGACTAAATTGTTAATAAAAGTAGAGAGAAAGGACTTTAAAATAATAGTATTTTTTTTAAATTAACACATTATTTCTCGCTTTCTTTTGACCATAAAGTCTTCAGTTGTGAGCACATATTATGTTACATTTGGTATTTAGACCATGTTAAAAGAACATATTTTTTTGCAAAATAAGAATTTCGTGCTTGACATGTTTATTTCTGCTAAAGAAGCCATCGCTGCCCAGGGCCCAGATTACATCCTCCTCAAAGCAGCAAACCAAAGCTTTAACTTAAACTGGTAAGTTAATTGCTTACTTGAACATCCTTTCCAACCTTGAGATGAACCTGATAACTCACCCCAAAAAGCTGAAAAGCTCTATTATTTTTTGTCCTCGTGCACCTTGCAGAAATTGGTATTTGTGCTCTAAGACACTCCAGTGATGGAAATTCGTATCTTCTGGTGCCCCAGACTGTTAGCTGAGTTTGCATGCTAAAAAGTTCAAGTTACGTTTATCAATTTGCTACGAATAAAAATGGTATTTTCACTGCAAGCACTCCTGTTGGTTTTATTTTAAAGAAACAAGATCTTGTGGCACTAAAGAGTGGCAAAAATGCCGTTTTAATACTTCATGCTGCTGACTTGCATCTGTTGTATTATTAAAAAAGAAGGAGCGGTCTGTCTTTGCTGAAATGCCCATAATGGAGCACAACAGCTCAGAGCATCTCTTTGGAGGAAATTACAATTTGCAAGCATTTTCTTTCTGAAAAATTAAAACTTAGATTTTTAGGGGGGGGTGCTGTTTTTTCTGAAATATCAAAGGAAAGATAAAACCATGTACACTTTCATGCGATATTTCCTTTTTAATTCTCGTGAAGTCTCATTTTTAAATATCAAACAGTATCTGAATCAAAGAGTCTTCTGGTTGTTATAAAAGAAAACTGTTTTTAAAAACCCAAAATGAAGCAGATAAAGAATTTCCACTTGACTCTGGAAAAGAGTTTTTAAGTCTCTCTCTTTTGGGATCTAAGTTCTGGTATGATTTAGTAGCATCTCTTTGCCAAGCTGGCATTGAAAAGTCATAATTTATCTATTTCATTTACTACAATTTTACAAGAAACTTTGTAGCATCCTGAATTTTAATTTAGTCTATGCTGTTTCAGATCAAGAAAATTCAACAACTGAATGTCAAAAACCCCATTTATTTAAAACCTTCTGTGATTCAGTGCCCCAGGATCTTCTCTGGGCTATTTCCCACTTCCACCTCTATTGCACAGACCCATATCCACAGCCTGCAATCCAAAGGGCGAGTGGCACAGGTCCCCCAGAGTGCAGATTTGACCCAGCTGGTTCAGCACAAAGTCAGCTCTGAGTTTTGTGTGGCTCAGCTCTGCCTGGCAAGCCCCAGCCCAGCTGCTTGCAGCTGTTTACGATAAGAGATGACCCCACAGGAGGCAGCCTCACCCACGGAAGCACCCCAGTTCACAGAAGTCAGCATCTTTCTGACTCTCCATGGGGTTTTCTGCCTCTTGTTCTCAGTCCCCACATTGCCAGGACAATTGTTCCACTACCCAGGCATGCCCCAGGGTCATAGCTGCTGGATGCTCTGGCTCTTGGTGGAGTTTACCGAATCTTCTCCCACCCAAGTCCACCTCCTTGCCACTACACCCCTTCCCATGGCAGAAACCTTTCCAGTTCATCTCCACATCTGCAAATTTCAGACCAATATCCACAAGGTGCAGTGAGGTCAAAAATTTGAGACAGACCACTGAGAAGCATTCAGCAACTCCCAAAGCTACAAACACAGCAAGGGCTCCTGAGCCAGCTACAGAAGGACAGAGAAAAATGTGTAGAGGAAGGCAAGCACATGATTACTGAAAAGGTAAAAGCGAATTTAGATAGGATGTGGTAGAGCAGAGGCACAGAACGGCCAACCCTACACTCTTTAAAATTAAAAAAACCCCAAAACTCAGGGTTATATAAATAGATTGCATTCAAAAGTAAATGAAAACAAAAGCACAGGATACTTGAAAAAAATATGACACATTGGCAGTTCTGTAACAGATAGAACCAAGCAAATGTTTCATGGGACTGTTTAGTTATGCAGCAAGACAGGGATTAATGTCCATTTTGGACACTTTCACAAAAGCCAAGCCACCATCTTTCATCTATCACCTTCCCTCCAAGAGCCACATTTCCCTGCAAACTTGTTATGCTCTCAGCACTGACTAAAAATACAAAAAAAAAAATGTTGGATTAGACTAAGATTCTCATCCTGCTCCCTCCAAACTGCACAGTACACTCCAGGAACAGGATCCAATGTTGATATATTAATGACAATTAAGTATTTCATATTTGATACTATTAACGAGTTTCTTTTGATAGGCATTGAAACACATTGAAGGTAAATGTATGCATGATACACCCAATAAAAGTCACTTAGGGAAATACTGAGCAGGGCATGGAAATCCAGGTTAAACTGGCAACAGGCTGGAAGTGGGGGAAACACTAGAACACATTTCTCTGGTTTTAAGGAGGAAACAGTGATCTCCTCTTGTTTACTGAGGAAGAAGGCAGCACAGCAGCAGACATGAGATCTCTGACATATATGAATTACAGTGACCTGATCCTTCTTGTTGAGTAAAACAGCTAAAGATACAAAGCACTGCAATACTTGCATTCAATTTTTTAAAAAAGTGTAAGATTCATGTAATTCACACAGCAGTCAGTGAATTCCTAACATCACTAAAGCGGTGCAAACATTGGCTGAACTTCATATACAATTTATGTCTAATTTTTTCTTGTATTTCAGACAGGAGGGAACTCATGAGGCAAGCAGCTTACCACTGTTTGGTTAATTTTAAAGACAATCTGCAGGGGAATAAAGCTGTCATATTCTGGAATTTTTAAAACAAAGATAAATGGGACACATTGGATGAGTTATTGTATGTCTATCATACATCCATGAAATTCTATCTGGTATCGCAGACATTGAAGACATGTTCCTAGCCCGTGTAGTCTTTAAGTTTTATTCTCATACTCCTACATTTTTCTGCCATTATTATTAAACACAATATTGAATCATAATATCCATATCAGTTTTTACAGATCCTCACTTATCATCTCTTCAGACCCAAATTTTCACCTGCACTTCCTACTGACACTTTCTTGTGAGCTTCACTGTGCCTTTTACAGGACCAATACTCCATCCAGGTACAATACCTGTCTCCTCTCTGTTTCGTGTAGCACCAGGAAAGGTGATTCAGATAAATCCTTCCTCCATTCCTTTGTGGAGATAATTAATAATAATTTACTGAGTAATCAGTTTAGTTATCATCATAACCTTTGGTAAAGCTACTTTGTATTTTATCTTTCTTTCCACATTCCTCTCTTGTGTATTTCCAAAAGAATTTTTCCTGAAACATTTCAGCCCAGGGAGGTGCAACATGAACAGATTTGTAACTGATCCCTGCTCTTCCCATTCCTGGGAATTAGCAGCATGTTTGCCATTTTCGTGTCATGCACAGAACTGACCTGTAATGGTTCAATCCCAAGTTAGCAGCCAGTGAAGGAACAGTAAGGATTACTTATGTGCAAACAATGCATAACTGAAACACCCAAGGACACAAAGTGTTAAAAGGTAGGAAAACAAACCCTGGTGTGAACAGTTCTGATGCACAATGTATATGTTTATCCAAACCTATGTACCCACCTGCAAGGAAGGTACCTCTATCACAGCTTCATGCTGTGTGGATTCAACCATCACAACCCTCATGAGATGAATCCAGAGCTCTCTCTGGGATTCTGTGCTCATCCTCATCCATGTAAGCAAAACTTTAGGAAGGTCATTTCTACCTTTGCCTTAGAGGTCACCATCAAAGCAGTGTTTGAATCACATCTTGCCTCTGAACACAGCTTGGCTTCCCAGGATCATTTCTAACATGAAAAGGGTGATATAAAGATAAGTTACTGGGCCATCATCCCTACAATTCTCCCCTTAACCCTATGCTTTGCTGCTTACCCTCTGATGCTTCCCCTTTTGTTCTCACCTCAGCTGTCTCTGCAAGAAGCCTAACCTTGACAGAACATTTGCCTCATTCTCTCCTCCCCTCCTTTTAATCTTACCCTTTCTCCCCACTCCACATACATTCCACAGGAAGGCTTTCCAATTTTAAATTATCCAGTAAAAAATTCCAACCAAACTCAAACCATCTGCAACCCCATAATCCCAGGTAACAACAGAGGGCCTGACTCTGTGCAGGCATTGAGGTCTCACTGCTCTTACCTATCCCAAATGGAAGATCTAGGTCTGTGTCCTTCACTGTGATTCACTTGCTCTGCCTTATAAATAAAGGACCTGAACAAACCAGGTACTTAACTAAAAAAATTTCAGGAACTAAAAATTAACCCAGTCTACTTTTGCAGCATTTTGGCCAGTAGAGAGAAACTTTGCTGATAAAATCCCTTTTGTTTGGAGCACCAAGGGAAAGATACAGGTCAGATGACTGGTGTTGCTTTTCTATATGAAAAAACCTCTTTATTTTAATGGCCATAATAATAAAAACTTGCCCCAGAGCCCAACTTTGAGACATGAGCTGTATATTCTCTTGGAAAGCCTCAATATTATTAGAATACACTTATTTTTAGCATGCAGCATATTGAGGTATTTCATGTATCAATGCTGTATTAAAATAACATAAAATAGATGTAACACTTAATTATATATATTTATGTTAAATGCTTCTTTGTTTATATTGGGTTGATTAAACCAGGAGGATATAAGAAAACAGGCTGTAATAGGTTATATTGGTTTAAAACTTGAGTTATTGAAATTGCTTAGGATATTTGGGTCATTTAAAGTTATTCAGTGGCAACGAATAGTTGGTAGTATTGCCAGAATTTAGGTAGTTTATGTTATAAAAAAAAAAAATACACATGCACTATACCCAGTACTTGAACATACTATGAAAATTAAAGTTTTAATGCACCTGTAGATGTTGTCATATAAAAAGAAAAATCCATCATAGAGTATTTACTCAAAATAAGTCAAATGCAGGCATTTTCTTTCTAGTGGTTGGGATAAAAATAAATCTGAATCTAATTAGTCTATTCTTCCTTAGCTACTCGGGGAGTAGCTGTCTCCCAGGAGCCCAGGTGGGTTTTTTACAAATAACAGCACAGTACATAATGAAAAATTTAAAGATATTATTTATTTCCACTTAGCTGTAGCAAGTGGTAGGCAAAGCCTGCCAGTGTCAGACTCAAAACAAGATTGCCACTTCCAAGAGATAAGGCACTGAACAGTATTCCCCTAACCCTATAGGACTAAGATGAAAAAAAAAAATTTATAATCCAGAGACATAACATGACAAAAACAAAAATAAAATGTATTTGGAGTTATACTGTTACAGTGTGAAATAGATTACACTAGCTGAGCCAATATAATCTCTTCTTATATAATTGCCTTTTTTAACTGAAAACCCAGAACAAGAATTTGTAATAAATTTTGTTGAATTTCCAGTTAAACATCAAGGACTCTCAAAAAACAAAAACAAACAAACAAACAAAAAAAACCCGCAGCACCCTTAAAAAGCAAGTTCATGTGAAAGATGGATACAAGAGGAATATAGAAAACCAGTCTCCAGAAAAGTCCAAAATGAGGGTATCTAGGAAGCAGAAGGAGATGAGAACTGCTGTATAATTTCATTTAAACAAACTCTTGATTTGACAAAACACATTGTCCCTGTGAACTGCAGGCCCTCTAAGTCACGTCCCCATTTGTTTTCTCTTTCAGCTGAGTGTGCAGCTCCCAGAATAAAGCCATCACTTGAGCCAGCAGGTGCCTCCATCCCCGCCTCCAACCTACAGCAGTTATGACACGAGATTAAGAAAAACAGCCACCCCTGGCAGCTGGGCTGGCACGTAATGAACAGTTTAACCCTGGATAAACCTAATGACAAGTGTGGGTGGCTTTGATTGAAATGACAAGGCAGTTTGTCACCCGTTGCTCTGTCACAGATCAGCAGTGCCAGCGTTTTCTGCTGAGTTGAGGGGGAAGCAGCCTGGCACTTGTGCATTTCAGAAGGAGTGCGCAAAAACATTGAAAACAAAAGGAGTCAGTCTCGGTGTTGAAACAACTCTCTGACCCTAAACAAGTCAGCAATGGAAGAGATGTAGCCTCTAAGATTCTCTTGTGAGAAAAAAGCACTCTCTGGAGACTGATGGAAAATTTTAAACACAAAACCCAAACCAAACCCACAAAGCTCTCTTACTTTAAATTACCCAGAGGCTTTTGACAGAGGCACTCAGCTATCCAGTTGACCTCCACATGAGACTCCCAATAGCAACCTGCTTTGCTGTAAGGGTTGTATTTCTCATTGATGAATGTTCAGTGCCCATAAAATGATAACAGCAAGAGTTGATTGCCATTGTAAATCATTAAATAGTCTTGAGGCCCAGCCATCAATCACTGCAGTTTTCGATGATACTGTTCATGGTGTTACACATGCACCTGCTTAAATACAGCAGCTGTCCTCAAAAGACAGCATGTGCCTCAGACCTGCAGAAACTTGTGTTTCTGGTTAACCTTAGCTATAATTAGTGCAGTCATTAATACACTGTATGAGGTGCAACACAATCAGAACCCAAGTAACAAAGGGGTACAGGCACAGAAACAGGCAATGGCCATTTGATGTTCATGTGGCAGATCAGTGACAGACCAGGATCCAAAAGGACCACAAATGGGAAAGGCATGTGATAGCACCAAGTGACAACCACCAGTGTGAGAGGCACTGTGGTTTTCCTGTACAAGAGGAAAATTAATATCACAGCCTCAGACCCTGTGACATTATTGAACATATTCTCTGTAATAATTTGAAGACTGTAGCCTTACCATACTTTCATTTTCTAAACCTACACATGGCTTTCCTGAAAGCCCCTCTGATTCTGGTACTCAAGACAAGCCCAAAGAGGAAGAATTCAAAACATTTTCAGCTTCTGTATCTGGAGAAAATTTATGGTGGCTCCTCTGCCACCCACTCTCCCCATTCCTTTTCAACACCTTGGAAAACCCCTGCTGTTTTAAATTTACAAACATTTCCAGTTACAGATGCCAACATTTTGAGGCAGTCAATTGCTCATCATCCTGCTGCTCTGCTAAGATCAGTAGCAGGCCATCTGAGGGTTGGCTACCCAGCAGTAATCCTAGGACAGACATCTGGGTTGATGCAGACACGCTATCCAGTCTCACAGCAATCCCCTGGGAACTCAAGACCTTATTCCTGCTTTTCAGGTGTATTTTGCTTGAAAAAAAAGTACTTCTCTATTAAAATGTTGCTAGAAATAAAAAACAAATCAAGAAGGTCGATGAATGCACTTCTCCACTGAAGCCTCTAATTTAATGCAACAGTTGCAGTATTGCCTTTTCAAGAGAAAAACAGACTCAAAGCAAGATTTCCCTTCTGGCCATAACACATTTCTGTCAGCTCACTACAGAACAACACATCCATGGTGGGTTTTTTAGAGGTTATGTTCATCTTGATCCCCCTCAAATGTCAGCTGTTGACGTCCAGCTCCTTCAAGGTAAAGCTAGCTTTGCTGTTTTCATCAGCCTTGTGGTTTCCAGCACATCTTTAGCATTGCCAGTAACAAGAATAGTATCACTTTAACAACCAGACTCAAACCTTGTACCTAATATCAGTTAAGGCTTTTCCAATGTCCTTTTATCTTAACCTAAATCCCCACTGATGTATCTCATTTACTCCTTATCATCTTTGCACATGTCTTTTGGGACTCTACCATTTAGTAAAATTTCAGCATTCCCAGCATTCTGTTATGAGTCACCAAATGGATTTTAACCATCTTCTGTGTCCTACTGCTGTGTCTGGGCTTTTCCATACTGGACATGACACTTAGACACATCTAAGTGCTGTTAATCAGGTTGGTTGTGGTTGATGATTTTTAAATTTCTTTCAATTTGGTGGTTGCAAAGGTACATAGAGTATCTTACAACTCACCTACTACATGCTTCAGCACTGCAATTATCTTCCATTCCTTTTCGTTCTTGCTGCAGCAGCTTGCGTGGAGCTATTTTTCTTATCTTAATAAGAGTTTCTACTTATATAGCAGTTTTTGTGCAAAACCAGCAACATGAAAAAACTTCCCCTTGCTTTAGCTGAAAGCTCATGAACAAAGCTCTTGAGATATACTTTAAAATTTTCTTGCCTGCTCTAGTCTGGTTTTCCATTCTATTAGTTCATCACAAATTCAAGCATGGAAAGATACCATATTTGATGGATAAAGCCATTGGGAGTTCTGTTGCTGACTTTGACAGAGACTTTCTGAAAAACAATTAACCATTCTGCACTTTGATTTACCCCATTAGAATAGAAATTACAAGAACATACTACTTCAGGAGAGGAAGGTGAGGACCTATTATGAGTTATGAAGTATTTCCATTTCCAAAGGAATCATTAGATTAATGAAAGCAATGAGATGAGTAGCAAGTGCTGATTCATTAAAAGATTAAAAATAGTCTTCAGTGGGGGAGGATAAGGTACTCATCAGATAATTGCTCAGACACGTTGGGAACATCACTCACACTGCAGCGTAGATGGTGCCAAGCCACATTCCCAAATCACGTTACAGCCTAGCCAAAACCAAAGGCTATCACATAATTCAGGGACAAGGTAAAGACACAAATCACAGTCCTGTCTGCATTGCAAGACCAAAACGTGTTCGACTCACTGTAATGTCAACTACCAAGAAGCTAATTTTAGCATAGCTTGACTAATTTGCACCATGGCTTCTCTCTGTCTGCTTTCACAAGAGTCCATTTGCAGTGATGCTTTTAGAAGATGTTCCATTCATACTGCAACACCAACACCTGTTGAGGTGCTGATAAGGGCCAAAAGTCTGGTGTAGCCAACCTAGACTAATTTCAGCACTCACACAGTTACTTTTTGACATCTCACATATCAAACAGGGCACTGAGGCCTCTGTCCTGCCATGAGTCCACACAGCCACCCACCAGCAGTGGTTGTCTTGGAGAAGAAGGAACATGACCACAGCAATGACCTACACCTTGGGATAAGCAGAAAGAACAGGCCTCTCTGACCAAAAAAGACACATCAAAGGTGTATTTCCTTATAGCAGAGCATCACCCCTACTCTTCCCTTATGTGAGAGGGCACAGATACTTAGCCTGTCTGCTCCTTGCACTCCAGTATGTCTCACTCTCATACACACTGCCACCCAGATGTAATGGTTTGCTCTCTTGCCTTATTTCTCCCCTCAGAGAACAAGCCATCAACACCTTTCTGGAGCTGACAAAACTGCCATGGCTATGATCAGCTCTCTAGATAAATCCTGTCATGAACTCAGACATTTTATTGAAGAAGAATCTAAATAAAACATTCTGTTCTTTTTTAAATTTTGAGTTCAACTGGCAAGCTCTGTCTGTATTTCATGGTAACTGCACAGACAGTTACTACCACGCCAGAAACTTCAGACTCGTTCTTCAGAAAACTGGGGCTTGATGTAAATTTTAGAACCTGTATGCCACAGAACTGCATTATGTTCATACCTGTAAGCCGGCTAAGAAGGTCATCAGCAACAAAAATTCAGGAATTAAACATATTCATATCCATCATTGTTGGATAAGCCCGAGCAAGAAGGGTGCTTAAAAGCCCTTTTTTAAATTTAGTTGCAACTACCATTGCTCTTCCCACATTAGACAGTTTAGACACCCTCTATATGAAAGGATTACACAGGAGGGGAAAAAAAAGGCAACTTGAGTCTCATAATTCCATTGAAAGGATCTGTACTATTCCTTTCTCCACTCAGAGTTTTAAATTCTCTTGAAGCAGCAGCAGTTTTAACCAGATCTTTCTTGCACCAGGGAGGTTATACATCTCTCAAATAGTATCAAAGGTGTTACTCCTGTCATTCAACAAATTCACTGTTTTAAAGACAGGAAATTTGCCAGCCCTTAAGTTGCAATAGTGTAATTCTAAAATGTGACTGGTACAAACACAAAGCCTTTTTTTCTTTGGAAAAAAGAAAAAGGTTTTCACAGGAAATGTGTGTGTAAGAGAACATCTAGGGATGTGTAGTATGGTCAGAGAAAGACAAATAGAATGAAAGTTAAAAAGATATTTATGAATTCACATTTCTGGATTTCCCAACTTCTATTTGCATTTTTAAAATCATTTACTATTACAGAAATGATAATAAATCTCAGACAGTGGGGAGGTAAATAACTAAGCCTACACACCCCCGTCATTTGATGACAAAACACAAAATCCAGGTAGTAAAAAGTGAAGGAGTAGGAAAGAAACAGAGGAGGTCACAGCAGCAACAGCCCTCGCTGCCTTTGAAACAGTAATGCTGAGCTTAAAAAAAGGAAATATTCCATTATTCCTGGCACCTGCTGAGAAAACATTATTCCCTCTACCTTGGGCTGCATGTATCTAATAGCAGAACTTCACTTACTCCCATAAAACTGCTGTTTATTTGATAAAAGATGAAAGATTATCAATAGGTTTTGTAATTTTAATAAGTCTGCAGGCTGCAGTAAACAAATGCTAAAGATCATCTTTGATCCCCATGAAATCTACATTTAAAAATGGTTTAGATAATAGACATGGAGCATGTTTTCATGCTGATACACCAAAGAGCACATGTGAACTTCACCATTAAATTAACATAAATATGTCTGTAAAGGGGTTGATCAAACATTGCTCTTCTAATGCATCTCTCAAATGCGTAAATCAGAACAAATTAGGACCAAGGAAGGTATCCCTGGCAAACTTCAGCACCTACAGCCAACCTGAAAAAGTCCATTCCATAAACTCAGCCTATGATTCCCAAGTAAGGATTTGTGTTCTTGCCCCCTTTGCCTTATGCCAAAGCTATTTGGATAGTGTGAATCCTTCTTTTGGTTCTCCTGAAGTAATTCAGCAATCAGTTTATCGGTTTTTTTTTTAATAACATGTATTCTCATTTTCATTTCATCTTCTCTCCCCCAGTGTATTTTAGGCAGCAATCATCCCCTGCATGAATACTCAAGTGGATGTTCTTTTGCATGCTACATGCAGTTGTTGAAGAGACAATGTTTTGAATAATTATATGTAAACTCCATTCAAAGTGCCACTTAGCTTAAGGGCTCTGTCACCAAATATTCACATTTTGCTTTCTCAGGTCTTGAGCTGAGACTCAAGACTGAAAGGCTTGGGGAAAAAAAAACCTGAAGTAGCTTTCAGTCATACTCATGCCTGTCTGGTTCACATGCATGACACAGAAAATGGATAAGTGCTGGGCATGGAGCATTTTCCAAGCCCCATTACAGGCATTACCCTGGATAAGCCAAAGCAGGCAGAACAAGAGCTCAGCTGAAATACAGCTCCCCTCAGGCAACTTCACTCCTCAGCAGCCCCAGACCAGGGAGTTCAAGACCAAGGTGCTGCTCTGCTTGGTGCCCGAGGCACAGAGTTCTACACACACTGAGCAAATAAACTGCAGCCAACCCCCAAAGGAGGGCCTTGCCTTGATGCCTGGTTAATAGTTAATGCACAGGGCAAGTCCTCGGCAGCCAGGAGCTACCTGGGAGGAAAGCAGCACGCAGGGGTGGGCAGGCAGACAGCTGAGAGCCAAGCTACAACATCCACTGAAATAGCAACGACTGCTCCCATCCAAAATATCACATCTTAATTAGCCTAAATGAGATATTTCGACATTACAATCATCAGGTCTTAGCACAGATGTTCCTGTAGGAGTAAGAGGTAGGTAGAATAATTGTTTTCATGTTTTTGTGATCCCAGAAAGGCTGTGTCTGGACAACTGCACTTGGTTGCCAACCAGGCTAAACACCATCATGTTAAGAGCTGTGACAGATGCATATGTTGTGTGGAGAGAAAAAAATGTTCTTCAGCTCTGGAGCACATTTCCTAAAGAGCTCCAGATGCTTTGTATGTGTGACATAACATAGACATTATTTTTTCCTCTTTATCCCCATTTCAGGAATACTAACAGCACATACATAAGTTATCTTTACTTTTTTGTTTCTTTTATCAGTTCAATTAAGTCTTGAATTAAAAAGGCTTTTTAAAGAGTGGGAAGGGAAAAAATTGGCTGTCTCCCCAAGGCAACTAAAGGCTGCCTGTAAGCAGAATTGTCACTGTGTGAATATAGCAGCAGGAACTATTTAAATTTCCTATATATTATTTTCTCATTTAATTTCCTATATACAGAAAACATTGCTTTAGAGGATCTAAAGGATGTTTGATAGATCTCAGGTTTCAAAACACCGTCATGAAATAGGCAAATAAACCTCTGTGTTGATTAATCCAGTTCTAAAGCACCATATAGTCTTCAGGACCACGTAACACGTAAATAACACTAAGTGTTATTTGTGTATTGACAACCAGATAAGTAATGCACAGTAAACAAAAAAAGCCAACAGCATGGCCCATTCTGATTAAGCTGGAATTGATTGATCCAGTTCCAGTTTATTGGAAAGCTTACACACATTCCAGTGGATTTCTAAAGGTTGCAGAGTTAATCATCAACCATAAGTACAAAACCTGCAACCCCATTTTTCTATTTTCTTGCTTTATCTAAAAACCAGCACTGTTTCACTAAGAGGAGAAATACCATTGAGGAGGATTGGAATTGTCAGAATTATCTACAAATCCTTCAAAAAAGATCCTAAAGTTCAAACTGCCCAATTTTAAAATGTTACATTTCATTCATATTGATTTTTTTTTAGTATCTTAATAGCTATCTTCCTAATCAGATGGATTAAAAAGCACCAGAAGATGCTATCAAAATAATCAGAACTACAACAAAACAAGATAATGAGGAGGTAAAGAAAGATGAAAACCTCAAAACAAAACTTTAGTAATTACACCTTTTTTAACTGCAGATCTCATTAAACCTGTAGATCTCATTAGAACTGCCATAATATTTATACATGCAAATTGACAAATAAATGCCAGATAATATAAGTAATTATAGGCACTCGTTTTCTTGTGTATAAGATACCTATGGATGAGGCTGAACACTATCATATTTTTATCATAGTGTGACCCTAAAGCTTCAAAAGAGTCAAAGGCCCCACTGAAGCCAAAGGCACAGAATGAGAAACTTTCTCTTTTCCAAATGGTTGGCATATACTGCAGTCTTTATAGAGGTGGCAGCAGCCCACAAAAGCACCACTAAATTGGTTTTCAACAATCTGATAACAGCACCTTTCCTTCAGCACAGACCTTTGTGTGAGCTGCAAAAGTCTGGCTGAGCAGCTGGGTAAATGCCCAAGCAGTTTGCCTGAAGTAAAACTCCTGCTGACACCACTGGGCAGCTGCCTAAGCAAGATAGCCAAATTAGTTTTAAATTAGCTATGCTTAAATAAGTGGCACTTACTAAAACACTGACATGAACTAATTAGAAGGGAAAAGTTTGACAGAAATTAATTACCATCCCCACATTACAGTCACAGCACATCTAGAGGTGATGCTGCTTGCCAGATCTTTTTAAATACCTGAAGCCCCTCCAGATAATCCTTCTGTTCAGGAAAGGTCAGCAGATGTGCTGGGCTTTCTCAGATTGCCTCTGCTGATCAAATTTCTTGTTGCTGAATCCCTCAGATCCCTGCATATCTTTAAGATTTGGTAGCCACCTTCTAAATCTTCCAGTCTTCTATAATTCCATGTGGTTTCAGCAGTGGCAGAGCCATCCGTATATAAGTATTATTAGTCCTCATGTTAATGCTATTTAAATGCCATTTTTATATATTCAGGCATGAGGGAACAGCCCCACCTCTGTGCACCATTTTGCAGAGAGTCTCACACACAGGAACATGCTCAGTGATCCTGGTTGTGCTGGAATACAGTTACTACTAAAGATAGCACAACAATTTTTACCAGGGCGGATGGGGAAACTCTTATAGACACATTACCTGACTGCAAAGGATTAAACTGATTCTGTAAAATACTACAACTGAGGTTGAGATTTTTTTATAGGTTTGTCAAGTTCATCAGGAACAAATTCTGATGACCCATAAACTAAGGAATCTTTACAGACTCCATTAGAATTTCTCACCAAAATCAACAAGTCTCTCAAATAGCTTAGCATGCGAGAGCCTCATCCAAGCTTCTGCTCCAAATCATTTGGAATAAAGAGCTGAATCTAAATTTCCCAAATGCAGAACACAAATTACCCAGCGACTTTTTGATGTCTCACAAAAATACTTTGGAAGGGTTTTTATTAACCTAATGGAAAAATGGGGGGAAAGGCAGTGGGGATAGTAGGGGGAAGTATTCAAATATTTCAAAGTTTTGCAGAAAATTGCTTCCCTTTAAGCTCTGTTTTAAACCTGATATTTGTTCTACTACAACCATTACGTCTAACAAATAGAGATTTGGCTCAGGATGTAAAAAGAAGAGCAAGAGAGAAAGGGGGAAACTTGTTAGCTACCTCTTTGCAGCTGAGAAAGATAAAATCAGAGAAAAACACTTTGGAAAAGATGTTACCATAAGATAGGGCTGAAGGTTCATATATGTAACTTCTTTAAGAGAGTTATAAAAAGAAGAAAAAAAAATTGTCTCAAGCCTGAAAATAAGCAGTACTGCTCCTCCATCAGAAGAGACACAGCTAACAGCAGCAGCAAATGCATTATAGTGCTGCTGGGTTTTGAGTCAAGTAGTAAAATAACATCTGAGTTTTTAAAAAAAATTACATTAATTTAGCTGCATAAATAGATAGGAGAAAATAATTGTTCTGCCTAGTTCACATTAATACTAGAGACATTTGAAATTTAAGATGGAATTCGAAACAAGGTAAATGAAAGCTGCTTCTTCTAGAGAGAAGTAATTCTGCGAGAGAATTTTGGGGTTTTTAAATATTTGAGTCAAGGACAAACATATGGAGATGTGATCAGAATGGACCACATTTTGGAAATTTAAAAAAAAAGTCAATTAATGACACCAGTTGGCACAACATTGAATATTTCATTATATTTTAGGCAAACCACTTTGGAAAAAGAAAAGCAAAACTCTTTAAGATCTGTAGTTCTTTCCAAACTTTTAGGAGCAGATCATCACTTTGAAATTACAGAGAGTCTTCATAAGAACTTTAGATTGCATCAAGACAGCCTCAAAAAACTTACTCTAAGTTAGTTATCTCTAAAAGAGATTTTTTTCTTTCCTTTCTAGATGGGTATTCTGAGAGGGTAAATTCTAGAAAGCCTTTCTGGCATCTATTATAGGCTCATTTTTAAAAGTAACTGGAATAGTGTTTGACCTTCTGCTTGAAATCCAGATGGCTTAACCTTATTTATCTTTGGCTGGCTATAGTTATGCGCATAAGGCATGAATGCTCAGTTTTACATTTAAAAGATCAATAGTTTCAAGACGTTAAAAATTAGGCAATAAGTGATGGGTATAGTGATTCCTCTTCCCTTCTCTGAAATGTTTTCTCATTGCTTTCACTAATTCTCTCCGAGATTACCATCTGAGAATATTTTGTTCTTCCACATCACTCATCAGAGAAATCCCTCAGAAAAATTTAGGCAGAGAATTTACATGTCCTGAAAGAGACTGAAAGAACCAGAAGCCTCTTAGTAATGAAGATGTGACTGATAAATAAGCAGGGAAAAAATGCAGGCAACCAACAAGCATGAAGTCAAACCCTTCTCTAGTGTAAGCCTCCAGTTAATTATGTCATGTGTTACTTCGGTTGCATTGCATTTGTATCTCTTCAAATTCCAACAGACTATTAAAGTCCTGAACCAATATTAATAGCAATAATTTTTTTCGTTTCCTGAGAAATACGAAAATTAAAAAAACCATTAAAAAAATCAAACAAAAAATGTACCCTTACATTACTTCACACAGCACTACTTCCATATGTTTTTCTTAAAAATCTTTTTATTATAAATTGCTTTAAGAGTTTCTAGACTATCACGACTTAGACTTTCAGAATGAGTGCCCCTCTGGACACTAACTCAGGCATTTTACCTCCAGGCAACGAATCATAAAATAGCATAAAACAACAAATGAACCTTGAAAATTAGAAAGAAATTAATAGGATTTAAACAGCACTCTTTCAAAAATTATCCAAAGACACTAATTTCCTACGTGGATAACATTTTATGAACAGAGCAACTGTTCTCGTAGTAATTCACATAATTATTTGTTTGCTTCTTAGAAACAGTCCTTAGATAGAATTTTTTACAAGATACCAACAATATAGTGTTTCTCTCCCTCTGTATCCATCTTCCTTCCCCTTAGAGGATGATTATTAATCCAACTTGTAAGATGTTATCCTATTTTTGTCATTTCCAGAAATGCACCTGCACGCACAAAGCACTGCTGAAATTACCTTATACAAAAGCCCAGAGTGATGACGTTGTGCAAATTGGCATCATGGAGAAAAAAAAAATTTTCATGAGAGAGGCAGAAAGAGAGGGACAGAACTCAAAATTCTAGTAAGACTTTCTTTCCTGAAGTTGGCTTCACATGGCTGGATGGGAAACTGCATAAATGGCAACAACAGAGTGGATAAACACAGAAATAATTTTTGCTCCCAAAGATTTGATGGGGAGTTCCCTGTCTGAAGCTTGCTGATATACAACTAAAAAAATGACCAAATGTAGTAATTTGATGGCTGCACTATATAATGCAATATGCATTACAATTTTTTTTTTTTTTGCAAAGGTTTAAAATTCTGCTGCATTACTTGTGAGCGGCAAGATCCCAGTTTGGGAATCTGGTTTTTATATAGATTTTTAAAGGACTAATTCAAAACTTCTATTTGCCTCGATTTGCTCCCACCCATCCAGTGGTCACCAACCGGAGATTTTTTTCTCTTCTGTTCACACCCAAGCCTCAGCTTGCTTTGTGAGGAGATGTACACCATGGGGAATGGGGATGAATTTACAACATACACTGATGCGTTAAATATTTGGGAAACATTTTTATAACTACTTGGCTCTGTTTATTTCACGCGTGGCTGTCATGAAGATGGCAGCAACACTTTAAGTGAAATGAATGCAAAACACCCATGCTCTTGGCTGGAACAAACTCATGAAATTTGGATGAACAACAAGGAAAAGGGGGTTTTTAGTTACATAGGTCTTTATTCAGTGGCCAGCATATACTTAAAATATAAAAACACCACCTAAATTACTACTCCCTCAATTTCCTGGGTATTGCACCTTATCCCCTTAGAGAAGTGTTTCAGACCATTGCTCTGAAGTAAATAATAAAACCTATTAATTAATTTTTATTATACAAACTTGGAGGGGTCTTAGAGAAGCTTTCCTAAGTGTTTTCTGGTTCAAAATGTTTCATGTGCTTTTCTTTTTGACCAGGAAATTAGTTTTAGTGTTCATAATCCTGAGCATTGCAGCATGCTATTGCACCCACAAAATAGCACTTGCCTTAAAAAAAAAAATTGTAAGTGACAAATTATATAGCTGGTTTGCTCTTTTATTTTTTCTGGAGCCATGCAGGCTTTCATTTTCAAGGTTAACTTTACAAGCTAGAAAACTAGAGAAGTTTATTTGCAGTGAAAGCTAGAATTTTCACCTAGGACAGCAGCTTGAATTATAGGTAAATCACATACTGTGATATTTCCTAAAAAAATCAAATCAAACAAAACAGCCCACAAGTATTGACAACTGGCTGCCCTCTAGACTTATTCAGTGTGTCCTGCTGCTGTTTATTCTATCATTTGTTGAAAATTTTCCAACCTTTTTCCCCCTTCTTCGAAGCGTCCATCAAATTCTAATTTGGAATGTATTTCACCTCTGGATTATCTGAGTTTTCAGAGAGTTGTGTTACTATTATGGCTTCTCCTTCACTTAAAAATATAACAAATTGAAAAGAATTGTGTGCTACTCCAAAAGAGTCAGGATAGAGGTGAAACTTTCATTATAGATACAGCTCACAAAAGAAATAGGCCAGATAGTACAAGGGTTTCATCAGGCTCCACAAGCAAGTGTTTAACATATTCTCATATACCAAAAGCACAGAAAGATGGAAAACTCTAAACCTGCTGTTCTTGTAAGACTTAACAGAAATATAACAGAAGATTGAGAACAAAATACACAACGGGCTTCCAAAGGTGAATGGTTTATTCCTAGGGAACTTGTAGGACTTAAAATATTTCCAATCAACATGGCTCAAAAAATTGAGGTGGCTTCTATCACTAAAGCAGAACTTGCACAGACACCAGTGCTTGTGACCTCTGAAGCTGAGGAACTAGTTGGTTTCTACTTCTATTTTTCATAGTTATATTGGCAAAAGGACTGAAAGAAGTCTAACTTCCACAAAGATGGATGTACACCCACTGTTTGGGGCTGAAGAGAAACATTTCACTGTTTTCCGAGGCCTGTGCATTTGGGCGAGTGGATCGAAGAACTGCAAACCAAGGTTTCCATTTGCCTGCACATTTTATCTGTTATATATAAAGTTATAAATCAAAGGAAGGAGTGGAGATGAATGTTTTCATTGCTTTCCTGAAAAAAAAGCTGATTTGGATGGTCATACTTTAAAAGCTAAAAATACTACGCACATCTTAAAGGGCCAAGTTAATTAAGAAAACAATATTCAGTCCCAGTCTCGAAATATTACAGACAATATCACAAATCAGAAAAATCTGAAAAATTTCAGCTTCTCACAGACTCTAGAATAGCATAAGTTGTTCTCTTAACACTAAAAAGAATCAGCAGCAAAACTCAAATTTATCTGTTGACCGAAGTCAGCAGAAGAGTGAAAAGTCAACAATATGTTTGCAAGTTTAACATGCTCACGGAGAAGGTAGATACCTTTAGCAGAATACACATTTTAAGTGTTTTTAATGAGTTGCATCTTCCATTCCATGCCACCCTGAAAACATCCTCTATTTTCTTGCCAGAGCAGCTGATGCATCTTAGACTGCCATGTACTATACGGACACTCAAATATATGATTAATTGGAAAAGGGGAGGAGTATTCTGTAGTTGTCTGCAATTATGCAAAAGAAGTATTTTCCTTTTTTGAAAGAGAATTTGGTTATAAATTTGGAAATAGTAAGGAAATAACCCAATGCAAAGAAAAAAAACTAAAATTTACTCATCATGGTAGTTACCATTCAAGTCTGCGTGAACAACAGAAAGTGGTTGTCAAAAACATTCCTCATATGAACATTCATTTACACATCAAATTCTTGTCCCCTTAGGCTGCTAGTGAACCTCCTTTTTTAAGCTCCACTTTGGCTTCTTATCCACATAGTCTTACTTCAGAAGGACACAGAGGAAAAATATATTTATATTTTGCAGAGAGCTTCCTATTTTGTATATCCTTCTCATCTAGTACATATAAAAAAACTAAAAGGAATGGGATAATTAATTTGTTACTTCACTGATTAGGAATTCTGCTTGGAAGGGTTAAGATAGAAAGCACTTATTCTGTAACAAGCATTACAGAATTGAACATAGCACTGCAAGGGCTCAACAAATGTCCCTTTACAAAGAAAGGCTACATTGCCTACATTTTGTTCCATTCTGCGAGTTCATAGGGTTTTTTCCATGAATTATTAATGAATCATTGTGAAAAGGCAGGAGAAATAAAAGAAATAAACCATGTAAAATTAAGCCTTTAAATTTTTCCCCCTAGGTGTAACAAGAATGCAGCTCAGAGAACTTAAGACAGCGCATAAGGACATGGGGATGGTATCAAAAAAAGTCTGAATACGCTTGTTTGGATTCCTTAGACAAGCTTGTAAATAACTCCTGGTTTACAAATCTTATCATTTTGCAGAGCAGCTAAATCATCTGATGAAAGGGAAGAAAAAGAATTAATGCTAAAACCTATTACCTGTCCCTGAACTGACTAAAAAAGGCTGATGGCATCATGGCAACCCAACGGGCAGGAGATGCAGATACGCAGAGCAGAAAAACAGGGTGGAAATGAGTTGTGCAAGTAACATCTGGTAAAGACCAACATGCTGTAGCTTCCACAGAGTTAGCTTAAAAAAGGGCACTGTCCAGTTCCACTTAGCAGACAATTCTGAGAAAAGTGACTCTGTAAAGAAGTGTAGTACAAGGGAGGTTCTTCAACTCTTGCACGTACATTTATGTAAATGCGTGTGGCATGTGTTTGTATAAATCAAAGCATCATCTCATCAGCTTTAAAAAAAAAAAATAGGGGGGCAACTCTACAGTATTGCTCACAGGACTGTTTTAGTGCTATCAAAGCCTGTCATATTTCAGGCCAAAAGCTGCGTAAACTCTATGAGGGTTTTTGTCATTTTCATTGTGATATTCAGGTACAAGTCTTCCAATATTCTTGTTCCAACAAACAACATGACCAACAAAGTCATCTGCTCATAATTAAACTTATTTTTAACAGAGGGGTTTTAGGAGGACCTCAGCTAGACTTCCTGATGTACACTTTTATGCCTTTGAAGAGGGAAAACTAAGAAAATTAAACCTCTATATATACAAATGTGAACCTAAAAATGTGAAATGTATTCCCTTCTGTAACTGCTCAGAGGCCAAATTTGAGCCTTCTGAAATTTGTGGTCTGGTGTCAGTAAATTCAAAGTCTGCATCAGAATTCATGGCCTATCTCTAGAATTACTTTAAAACATTGTTTTTTCTCATGCCTGACATATTTACTTCAGAACTCAAAGATCAAAAAGAAAGGCTCTGCAAGTTCCTCAGGGCTAATCTTGGTGGCATCTTTCAACTGCCCTTTTAAAGAATAAGCACAAACGCTTTATAGTGAAGTGCAATGAACTCATGGTGAGGAGATATGCAGCTTACTGAATCTGTCTGAGGCTGTTCCATGAAAAAAACAAAAGTTCATTTCCCTAGAAGTGAACTCCAAGAAATCTTGAAAATATTCCAGGCAGCAGAAAAATCAATCTTTCTGCTCACAGCTCTGAGCTGAAAAACCCAATTGTTTGGTCTCATCGTTGAACTAAATTCATGACAGATCTTACATTTTTGTTTCTGTCTATTCTGTATCCATAATGTGGCAACAATTCCACAAGTTTTGATTTATATTTCTACTATTTTACCTACACTCTTTGGCTGAATGCTTCTGTACTTCAAACTTCTACAGATATCTAATATAAAATGCTCCCCCTCAAATCCATAGGCAGACACCTCCAAATCAGTGACAACAGTAACCAGCTCAAAACTTGAACCATGTATTCTTTGTGTATGAATACCCCAAGAGCTTTGCAAGCTGCATTACATATTTTTCAAAGTTTTCTTCTGAAAATGCACAAATAGGAGTCTGAACTACAGACATTGTGTGACAGGTTAAAAAGGAATAAATGTAAAAAGATGGTTTTGCAGATGGATTTTGACCTAAAGTAACTTCCACACTTCTGTAGCCTTACATGGATCTGTGGATACAGAGCAAAGTACAAAATATGAGAAGTATACTTCAGTACAGGATCATATTTGGGTATCAGGAAGGGTCAGAGACCCCAAGGGTTGAAGGGAGGACAAACACAAATCACGGCCTGCCATAGAGCATAAAACCCCTCCTGAAACAAAAACCTCACAAATTACCAGGACTGGTTCCACAGCAACAGAAAGCAGCTGCAAAACCCTCCTCTCATCCCCAGAAACTTCCCAATAAAATGTCTGTGGCAGTCACCCAAGCTCTTGAGGATGCTGGGTTTAAGTACAGCCAGGGTGGACACTGGGCAGGGAAATCTCTTCCATAGGATTTGGCTTTATTACATGCTCCAATGTGGACTATGGCACATTCAGAGCTCGCTTGAGGCCTTTTCCAGACGTAAATTTTGTTGCTCTTTTGATCTAAAAGTAAATTTCTCCTTCTCAAACTCAACGTGACTTTGGAAGATTTGTGCTCACCAAAGCTGCTCCACTTGGCACCCAAGCGGGGCCAGCCCATGCACCACACAAATAAATAACACAAAGGAAGAAATGGCTTCACTTTGTGTCTGGTGGAGAGGAGCACAAAGGCAGGGCTGTGAGGGGAAGGGCCCTGCCCTTTTGGTCGCCACCTGTGCCCCATTTCCCGCCTGCCGGCTCTGCTGTGGGCCGCAGACCCGCGGCCCAACTCCATCACAAACTTCTCCTACAGATCTTACTTCAAGTGACCATTTTCCATCGCTGCCTCAAACCTCTCCCTTTTAAATCACAAGGAAAGCCGCCCAGGCGAGGGCTGAGGATTTTGTTTAGTTAATGTTGAGCTGTGGCATCGCTCCAGCAGGAGAAGGGCCCCTCATCCCCACCTTTATCCCAGGCCAGATCAGCACAGCAGCTCACACTCGTGCTCCTCCACAGCACGGCTGAGGTGCTGGCACAGACGCCCTGCTGCTACCAAAATGGTGATGAATCCACCACAGAAACACCACACGCTTTCCTCAAAGGAGCTTCACGAGAGCTCCTCGCAAACCCCAAGCGCGCCTTTACCCGTGGCCGGGAGCTGTGCCTGCAGGGCCGTGAGGATGGCGATCCTCCTCCACTTCATCCTGCCGGGCTGGACACCGCTGGGACGGGAGAGAAGAAGATGATGAGGATGAGAAGAGGCTCCTCCACAGGCTGTGCTGGCGTGTGGCCGCCACAGGAAGAGGCTCACCTCCTATGAGGGCTTTTGGAGTCCACCTGCCGGCTTCCTCTGCCTTCACAGCCTCTGCGTGAGGGCTGGGGTTTGCCTTCTTGGTACTGCTGTTTGGGGTTTCCTTTGTTATTCATCCTCTTCCTCTCTGCAAGATGGTTTTCAGTGAGCTGGGGTTTTTTCCACTCTGATGGTTCCTAGGTCATCCCCACTCAGCAGCTGCTGGTCTCTGTTTCTGGTATCAAATTTGACCTGGCTTCAAAAGGGGTTTATGCAATTATTCCCAGTGTGCAGCATAGGGCATAAATAGAAATTTAAAACTGGAAGTTATAGTCACTCTTGAACAATACACCTAAATACAATATATACAGTCATACAACATATACAGCTAAATACAACAATACAGTCTAAACTCATAACAATATAAGACTCATTTCTAAACTCCCACTTTGTAAGAAATCTCACATTATTGTGCTTTTTTCAAATGCGGGCAAATGAAAAACCCCACTTTTTAATCAATAAAAAAAAGTTCAGTTCAGACAACTGTGAATTAGAAAAGCTTGAAAACATAGCTTAGATGAACCCTAAGGCTTAAAGCTCAGCCTCACTCTCATCAAAACACATCTGGCTCAACAGATCTGAGTGTTTAATGTTTACAACAGTAATACTAATAATGCACTTGAGGATCAGAGCTTAGGCTGGGAGGAAGTACAACCATCTCAGTGCATAATTTTTTTTTCTTCTGTTCCTAATTCTTAGAAAAGAAAGAGGAATGCGTATCCCCAGGAGGTACAGAAACTAGTGATAAAAATTTCCCTAAAGTATGGAGGGATGAGAGTTATTGTGCACACAAAAAGTAAGGCTTTATGGTCTTTTGAAGGCAAAATAAATTGAAGTTCTTGGAAGAAATTCATCACCTTGCTCTCTGGAGTAATAAAGGCTAATACAGGGATAAAATTGTCTTTTTCTTTAATTGAATAGTTATATGTTGTGCCAGTCAATACCAAAAGTACTAGACACTAGTAGTAGTCTAGCACCAGGTGCAATAGTGCAGCACACCCTTCTGTGACACCTAGGCAGTGCTGCTGAGCCTCTGCTCTCTCCCAGCCCTGGGGGAGGTTTTCTTTGTGGCTCTTCTACCCCAAAAGCTCCAAGAAAAGGCTGGAGATAGGTTCTGACACCAGCAGGCAGAAAGCAGAGCACAGCCCAGGAGAGCTGCCATGCCCTGAACCTGAAAGAGGAGTCATTAGTCCCAGAAATGGCTGTGCTCAGGTACATATTCTATATTCCAGTGCAAGCTGGATAAAGCCCTTTCTGTCCACATCTGTGTGACAGAAGATTGGCTGAAACAAGGAATTAGTGAGCAGAAAAAGACCCCTGCTCTCACTTCTGGCTGCCTCAATCTCACTAATGCCTTATCCAAAAGCTGAAATATCATCCTAGTTATTGATATTTTTTGGGTAACGGTGTTTCCAGAGAAGCAGATGGCACTGCTCATCACTATTCCAGTGACCTCTGTCTCCTCCTGTTATTGATCATAGCTTCTCCCTCTGGCAGAAAGCCAGCAAATTATCACTTTGAATAAAGAGTTGAGGCCAAAGGTAAGGAAAAGAAATGAAAAGCTGTGTAAGAAAGGGAGATTAATGGCAGCAGTAGGCACACTGGGAGAACAGCAGTTGGGCCAGTGTGTTTTGATGTCTAGATAGGGAAAGGTCAGAGAAATTGAGTATATGGACTTCACTTGGAAGTGTGGGTAGAGTCAGAAAAAGGCTTTGCATGACAGTGCCCCTAGAAATTCTCACCTCCCCATCCCTCAGCTTTTGAACTAAGGCAAGCTTATCATTATCCAAATATAATCAAAGTATACAGAAGAGCATTCATGCTTGTATTATGAATGATTCTCACAACAAGTATGGCATGGAAGAGATGCAAATCTCACGCAGACAAGCAGGACAGGAACAGATGAAGAGGAAGTGGTCTCCTCTCTAGGAAAAAGCTTTTCAGTGTTCATAAGGCTTGCAATTCCACCATGAGGAATAATTTGTTTAGAGTGTCACCTTCTTTTTAGCCTTTCTAGTTTTTGCATCTCTAGGAGCTACACAGCACTGCAAAAACTTCAGCACCTCCTGCATACATTGTGCATTGGCCAATCTTGCAAATGCAGCTCTACCAACAGTTTCAACCATACTGATGTTTCAGTTTACTCACTTCAGTCAGATTGTAAGGACTTTGTTAACCCTGGACTAGAAATGAATGCCAATCCTTGTTCAGCTGAACCAGCAGCAATTTTTCTCAATACAGACAAGGCCACAGCGGAAATATAAAACCCTTCCTGCTGTGTTAAGAAAAGCTCTCAGCTAGACTTGATTCTTCATCTAAACACATGGGTGGAAGAAAGTATGTTCTCAAGAATTACCTGCACTGGGAAGACTGCAATATTTGATCTATGATTCGTGAAACAGAATGGGTCAGGGAACTGAAGTGGTCCCCAAGTACAGCTCAGTGTGTCTAATGCTGGTTAGGGTGCAGCTCATTATCCATAGGATAAGATCTTTCATAAAATAGTCAGGGCATACATACAACTGGTTCTGTGCATCCATATGCCATCCTTTCTCTGGACACAAAAAATCCAGCTCTAATGCAAGGGGCTGATTCATTCCCAGAAGCATTCCCTTTTCACGCTTACTTGTTATGCTTTGACTGTACTATAAAAAAAAAAGCAGCAGGGTTTGCAGTTTTAACAGGAAATAAATGAAAATTAAAAAAAANAAGAAAAAACCCAAACCCACACCACAGTCAAGCTGAGGATTAAAAAAAATATATAACTACACACTGCCCTCTGGCTCCTGTATTGCTACCACAGAGATATGACTCTAATCATCACTGCAGACTGCTGGGATTGAGAACAGGTTGGTTATCAGGAGCTCTCCTAAGCCTATTTGATACAGTTAGCACTCGCAGGCAAAATTAATTCCTACATCACCTGGTGGAGGAGCTGGCCGACTTCAGAGATGTGAGAATCCAGACAGACTGCAGAGCCTTGCCCCTGGTCCAGCAGGGAGTGACGCTTGCAGTGGTATAATTAACTCAACAAGTATTAAAAACATTTCTGAGATGTTCACACAAAGATAATGGGTGTTAAAAAAAGCAACCATTTTCACTGGTGAGCAAACTGTAGCCTCCAGCCAGGCATGCCATTCAGACTGATACACTGAAAAGCAATGGTCTGCTGTTTATAGTGTGTAAGCCCACAATTTTTATTGATAAAATGTTGCAGAGTGACAGTCCTAAACTACTTCACTGCATCTCAATGCACTGTAGTGCCTTACAGTGCAGCTTCGATTTGCTATAATTGGGTTCAACTGTGTTAATCCCCTTGGAATGCAGCAATTAATACTTATTTAGTGGTAATGGCTGCATTCCAAGAGGATTAGTCCCTGCCCTCCACTTTTGCCAGCAAATGGAGAGCTGGAAAGGAGACAGTGTCTAACTACAGGTCTTGCTTTGCAGCTCCCAACAGGGAGACAGAGCTCTTGCTACAACTGCTCCCCTTTGTGCATGAAAATACTACTTTTCCAAGGAAAACCTACCTGACCATCACTACTCCTTGCAGCTGCATTGAATAAATAGAAGCCCTGACAAGTGCAACAAGAAAAAAACAAAACCCCAAACATAAAAAGGGACACCTGTGCAGGACCACAAAGACAAATATGGCCAGGAGTGCATGTTTCCTATGGGGGATTATAAACAGGCTCTCATGCAATGCAAAAACGTATTTCTATTCATTATTTCAAGGATTTTTGTGACTGGCAGTTTCCTGTTCCTGCTACGGTCTTAAAATCTTCAGTGCAACAGGGGTTGAGGTAAGCTGTAAAGGAGTTGTTAGGAGAAAGTTAAAATACACTCTCTTTGAATGCTCAATTTTGAGACTACTGAATCTGTATATCCAATTTTTCCCTCCCCAGTGACGCCTTTATGATCTGCTCTGGATTTTGTTGTTGTTAATGCACTCAAGAGACGGATGCTTATGTCACATTTTAAGGAGGAGGAACAGTGCTTCTTTTCTTTCAGGCTACTCAAGCTACTCTCTCTGGCATCATCAACAACCCTGTTAATTGCAGATGAATTTCCCCAATTACACTGCAGCATATGTAGAAAAATCCTGTGACTTTATCACTACACACATTCTCAAAATGCTCTTTTTAATTATAGAACACCTTCAGTATTTTCTTGCATGGCTGTACATAATATAACTTATCAGGTTATGCCTGCTATATATATAAATACTGTGAAGCCACATTTTAAGGTCTGTGGCAAGTATCTTCATTTATTCTCCTGTCCTCTTTACCCCAACACACACCGCTTTCTGCATGTTTCAAATGCTCACCTGAGGAAAAACTTAATTAAATTAATTGAAATTCACTTAAGCATTTAAAACAAATCAGAAATCCAATTCATGTTTGATTAGACAACTGCTTTTTTGGCTAAAAGATAACAAGAAATTAGTGTGCAATATTCTTATAATCATATAATGCAGGGTTTGTGCAACTATTTCTCTCATCTCTAAACAATTGCCACCTTTCAATCTAGAAACAGTTACTTGTTAATACTGGAAGATGTTTAACAGATTCCACTGCCATAGAAACACAATTTATCCTCAATGTTTTCAAATAAATATACATGCTTAGATTTGCAATTACACATTATTTCTTGACACTCTCTCCCCCTTTGCACACACACACCCTCTGTTTGGTTTTATCAAATTACTCTGTGCTTGTAGTAATCAGATTTATTAAAAAAAAAAACCCTCAAAATTAATTACAGATTAAAAACAAGTCATCCTGTTCTTCAAATAAAGCATTCCTGCCATCTAAGGGTATCAAGATGAGTTACAAGTATTTTACATGAGTGCTACAAACTGGTAGGTGCATTTTTATAGGTAAGGGGAAAGTAATGATGCAAAGTAAATTTACAGTCTGAGTCAGTGGCAGTAGCAAAAATAACATGAAGTAGTTCTAGGCTGTGTAGAATCATAGCTGCTGTGGGAAATGTAAGCACAGAGAACTCTCAGGGCCTCGTGCATATAGGCACAGAGGTTGAGATAGATACATGCTTGACCTAAGACCTTGGGGAATTAGAACATTAGAAGTGAAACAGAATGTAAAACAAGAATGTAAGTTTGTAGTTTAAGTAGAAATACGTTTTAAGCAAGCCGAAATATGTATTACATAAGCAAAGCAGTATGTTAAGTAAGATAGCAAAAGATTTTAAAGTTCAGCAATAGAACCTGTTATCAAGTTAGTTAGAAGCTTAAGATCTATCAATGTAGGTTCGTGGAGTGTTAAAACATGATGCATTGTGACAAAGCCAGCAAAAGCAACACAATTAATGATTGGTATAAAAAGATGCTAACAAGTTTGATAGAAGTATGTGATTGGCTAAAAAACTAACATAAGGCATAGTAACTAAGAATTAAGCAGCTTCTGATATTATGGCATTGGATGTAAAACCTTTAATGTCTCACCCTTCTATGAGACTGATGTCATGAGACAATAAACTACCTCTTACAATGTCTCTCAGTTGCCCTGTCTCTCCTAATATTAACCTCCTGATAAGTTATCATGACATTTACAGGAGCTCAGTAGCTTTAAGGTCAGACTTCCCATTTCAAATCTGAATCCAACAAAGTAAAAACAAATCTTACAAAGGCAAGTACCCAGAAATGTTACCTGAGCTCTGTTTCCACAGAAAACCAGGCTGTGAAGAACATTGTCCACTACACCCAGAATGAAAGAGTCCTGCAGCCTTATCTTCTTACACACCAACTCAACTTAGAAGCTCTGAAGAAACCTCTAGACACAGAAGTTCTTAAGTCAAAAAGCCCTGGGAGCAACTGCAAGAGGCTTGCATGAGAAATGTATGGGCTAAGCTTCCCAGCAGAAAAAAAAAATACAATTATTGGAGAGCACCGAGGGCTGCTCCACCCAAGCAAAGGAGCTGGCAGGGAGGGCAGGGCAGTGACCTCAGTACCTGGACAAGGACAGAGGTTGGGTGACAGCAGCCAGGGTCAGCCACACCCGAGTCAGGCTTGATGCCAAGACAACAGGACTGGGCAAGCAACAAGAGCCTGAGCTCAGACACAGCCTTCATGGAAAAAGGGGAAACTTCAGGCTTTTCCCAGTTCTGCCTCATCACCCAAACACCTGCACATCATCAGGGCAGCCCAAACCACTGCAGTGCAGCCTGGGGGGTACTTGAAGAACCCAAGATTAATTAGCTGTTAGAAATTACAAATCAGAGTCAAGTAGTTTAGTTCAGCTCATAATAAGCCTAAGCCAAAGAATGGTCACACTAATGAACTCCCTTCTCTCTGGATGTGGCAGAAATAAACACCTTTGAATCTGGAGCTGGCTGCTCCCAGTCAATGTTCCGAGGCATTCTATACCTGTCTCCATTTCCTTTACTAGAGTTACTTAATTTAAAAACCTTTAAATCATTTTCATGGATATTACTTCTGAGCTCTCTGTAGCACAAAATGATTACAAAACACAAAAAAATGATGAATGCTCCATTTTTTTTTGCAGCCAGCAGGCTGCTGTGTTTATGGAGGGAAGCATTCATAATGTAAAGCACTGTAGAAAAAGAATTTGTTCATATTATGCCCCCGTCGTTTGCTTTTCCAGCATCTTTGAGTTATGATGAATTCAATAACCACTTTTAAGTATTAAACATTTAACACTCCAGCCGAATGTAAGTCTCTGGCACCCTCTTGTGTTCAACAACACTATATCAGTTTATCGGATTTTATCTTGATTCAATGTTTTCGTTTCAGTGCTCGGAAAAACCCTTTGAAAAGAAATTAATCCATTAAGTTATGATTAACACTTTTTGTGTTAGTTTGATACTTTGATTCAGCTACCTCTATTTTATTGTGAGGATCATAGGCACAATATAAATAGCTAAGAAATTAATTCCAGAGAGAACTGAATAAAGGATTAAATGAATACCTGATACATTTAAGATCTATTGTGTAATGTGTATGCTGCAAAAGCCTACTGGGCATAAGTCCTACACTTAAAACACAAGAAAGAAACTGAAAATCAAGAAGTAGAAACAAGCATAAGCAAGATCAATAGAAAGAAGAACATGTAGTAGGAAGTAGAAGGAAGAACATGACAGGTTGTGATTAGCCTTATTAGATTCCCAGCTAACAAACATCGTGTGTCAGACTCCTATGAATGTGAATGTGCCTCCCAGGTGGGGAGCTGACTTCATTGCTGTTGAGAATATGCTCAGGTACTTCAAGCATGTCCTGGTAGAGGATGTACATAGAAATCAAAACACTGATTCATTGCTTACAGCTGTATCAATTGATTATACTCAGCCTTTTCTGTTCTAAGCCACAGTATTACTCCCGGATAGCAGGAAAAAAGGAAACATGCTCACAAATTCCTGAATGAGCTGAACAGAATGAGGGTGAGCACAGGGAAAAGAGGTGAGGAAAAATAGAACCAGATGATGACTTTCTTGGGTTGGATATAAACATTTATTAAGAGAAAAAACTGATAATCTGAACTGCTTTACATAACACTACTACATATAAAACACACCAAAAAGTATTCAGTGAGATGCACAGATACAACTCCAGAGTTCTCTGATTGATCCTCAAATTTAGGTCTGTACATGTAGCTTAACCTGTCTGCTGTTCATCATTTTCCCAAAGAAACATCTGGTTGAGGTCTGTAGTAATTATGTCAAGACAGACTAGACTGACACCATCACTAGTCCTTTACTAAGAACTTTACATGCCTTCTCTCAGGCAACCCCACACAGCACTGACTCCTTCATTCTTTCTCTCTGCAAGTTTCCTTCTGCATGACCAGCTAACCCCAACCTGTGCTTACCCAGCCACCTAACCCTGTCTGTCCCTCACACAGCATCTCCTTACCTTGTCTGTCCCTTGCACAGCCACATGTCCCTTCCTCCTCACAGCACAGCCAGCAGCCTCCATGCCAAACTGCAGCACACTCTGAGGCTGCAGCTCCAACTAACTCTGGACCAGCTGCCCCAGTCTTTTATAAGCCCCATCCTCACTGGGCAGGCAAGGCTGTCTCCACTTCTCAGCAATCAGCACAGCTGTAATTCATTGAGGAAAATTGCTTTCTGCACTATCCTTACAAACTATTCTCCCATAGAGGTCCTCACAAATTTTAAAGGTGAAGAGATTTGGATGATCTGCAATTGTTGCAGTAGTATTACAAAACTGTTTTAAGATCTTACTGTTACAGAAAAAGGCGCTTGCACTTCCAAAGAGAAAATACTTGGGAGTTGATAGTAAAAGCACAAGAAAACCAGAAACAAAGCCAGCCTCATTCTGCACCAAACCCTCAAATGAAAGCAATACTTAGAAGGTGGTGTACTGGTTTTGGCTGGGATGGAGATTTGGGGTTTGTGGTTGGGTTTTTTTTTCCTTAGCTTGCTTGGGGCTATGTTTTGAATCCGTGCTTAAAACAGCCTCGATAACACAGCAATGTTTTATTGTTTATGCAATGTCAAGACCTTTCCTGCTTCTCATCCTGCCCTACCAGCAAGGAATCTGGGGGTGCAGAAGCAGCTGGTGGAAGAAGGAAGTTGGGGATATGTGGAATGATGGCATTTGTCTTTTTAATTTTCCATTTCACAGCATTAGATGCAGGAAAGCATGTGAAGTACAAAGACACTGATTTAATCCAAGGAGGGGAAGGCAGGTGTAAGTAGGGACATTTTCCCTTCAATTCTAGCAAGAATGAAAGACATCAGAGAAAAAGTAAAATAAGCACACTGACAAGAGAGTGCTTGCATTAAAGAGAACAGGAGGGAGAGAATAATTCTTGAACATGTAATAAATAATGCTTGACACCACTTGTCAAAAAATATTTTAATTTTAACAAAAGCATCATCGGTCTCACACATCACAAGTTACAGGGTTACATGTAATTCATTCAGGTGTCCTCACAGAAAGGATTGAGTCCATGACAGGGATTCATTTGAGTTTTCACAACTGTCACACCTAATATAAAAATATTTTTCAATTTCACATTAAATATCAGTGTTACCTATTCATAAATTGTTTCTATGTTTTAAGTTTTTCTGATCCTAAATTAGTTTTTAAATAGTAGAACACAACAGTAGAACAGTACCAAGTACATTCCTTTCCCTTATGAAGAAAGAACTCTTAATAAGTTACATAAAATACACTTTGACAAATCATCCCAGTATTTGAGAAAAGGAGTGATATAACAATAAGATAGAGGGATTTTACTTGACAAATCCCACTGTTCTATATATCAACCTCTTCTAAGGAGTCTAAATTTTTTAGGTCAACTAGGTAATATTTGCTCACTATAAAATCAACTTATTTGTCCATGAACACTTTTTAGTGTATGTAAACTTAGCACATAGAAGATCAGAGAGGATGTTAAAAAGGTAGGTTTTGTGGTTGGGTGCAACTTACTTTAACACTGAATTAATTAAGCACACCTTTCATTAATTTTCATTCTCTACAAATCATGAATCATTTGTGTCACACTTTACTGCTTCTTTTTCACTTCTGGGTTACTAATCCAAAATTGCTGTGTAAGGCTTCCAGACCCCAAAATCTGTTCAGTTCTGCTGTTGAGGGTAATAAAAGCTGATAAATTGCCATTTGATCAAACTGACAAAGTTGAGTATTTCAGATCTCAACCAGAAAACATTTATCCTTCACAACAGTCTCACTGAATTTACAAGACACTGCTCTTCTTAAGTCAGATATTTTAGGTACTGCTCATCTGCTTCTATTACAGAGTCAGGGCACATAATCAGCTGAGGAAATACCAAGAACTTATCCTGAGGTATAGGTACAGCTGGCATGAACACAACTGTATTCTACAGCACATTCAATAAAACAGAAAAATGGCTCAAACAAGTGAGTTTATCAGTGTGAAAAGGAAACTCTTAACAGGATTTGGGAACTCAGCACATCATTTGCCACTGTAATACAGGCAAAGTTTTCTATTCCATCAGCTGAGCCACGCTGTAGAACTTCATAAAATTCTAAACTAAACTGGTATTAAAAATAAAATAATATTGGAAAGTGCTCAGAAAAATATTATTTAACTAAGGCACTGAAAGCTTTAGAATTGGACTAATTATTTAAATTCCAGTAAACACAACATTTCTGAATGCACACTGCCAGACACCTTTCCAAATTCACATCCAGTGAATAAAATTTGCACAAGGGTTTTTCAGTGTGACATGATCATGTCAAATTACTGAGAAGTTAAATCTGCTTCATAAGGGTAATATATGCTCATTAACAATGCAAGGTGTTTGATTTATGGTATTATTAATTCAGCTCTACACTACATAGAAAAAATAAATCTCTCATGAAACAGCCAAAGTAATTCATTTCTGCATCAGCATCACCAAGGATCTTCTTCCACCTACATGGAGCAAGAATAAGAGTGAAATGAATGCATAATTCATGTTGACTGTGCTAAAATATATTGGAAAGTTTTGAAGGCTTGGTTTTACACAGACAATAGAACACAATTTCTCCATGCTTCAATATCACAAGGACAGATTCAACAGCAATTCTTTTTAGAAGTATCAGCAATATCGCTGCAATTTCATTAATACAGCTTCAGAAGTGCTGAAGGGTCTCACTACTATTAATTACTAGACCAAAACATCATCTGTCTTGCAATTAATTCAAACAGAGGACAGTGACCATGAAAATTCTACAGGAGTCACTCCTCCCTGTTAAAAACAAGAGGTTTTACAGGTGCAAAATATAATGAGAATTAGGCATGAAAAACTTCAGTACTTACTAAGGCTTGACACTGTAGTACTCTTCTGGTGTCACAATTTTCAATCCACCAAAGTAGTCCAGGACCCAAATATTGGTGATGTTAAATTTGGCAAAGAACCAATTATGATCCTTGGGCCAACTTTCCATTTCAGGGTGGCGACTGAATAATGCTTTTTTTGCTACGCCAGCTTCTGAATCATTTACCTAAACAAAAACCAGGAAAATATTACTATAAGATAGTTCTGTAAAGATGAGTTTCAGCTAAAAACCACTGCTGAATACAGTGTGCTTTTTTGAGTTCAGCCATGTCTTGTCCCAAGGGGCTCATTACTGTGGCTGAGTCTGCTCATCTTCAGTGTGATGTGCAACTGTGTGAGACAGACAACACTTCCAAAGTATCATTAAATCAAAATGCTGCTTTTAGAGTTAGCATGAGCAAGGAAGTACCTCGTCAACATAAGAATAAATCTTTAAACAGATCACAAAACAGAGAAGTATGGATTCTAGGTGAATTATTATAATGTGATGAATTAGGTGTAATTTTACCTCCTCTGCACCTGATCATTCAAACTGACAGAAACAGATCCAACTGTGCTCAGAGATTTGCAAACACACACACACACAAATAAGATGGTTTAAGAGAATCTGCAGAGAAGGGAAGCTGAAAAGTGTGACAGCACTTAATATACAATGTGCAGATGTTTAAAGGGTTAAATCAACAATTTAGAGCTCTGGGTATGGTACAAGAAGAACCACCTAAATAAAATCAATTCCATTATTGATGAGAAACTCAGGAAAGCAACTACAAGGTTGCTGAGTGCAATGTACAAATATCAGAGCTGTGAAAACAGCAAGTAAGAATTGAGACTATCATGTAAGAGAAAGTAGTGATGACTAGCTCTCAATCATTACCCCCAATAATGGGATTAGGATCTTCAATGAATAACACATGCAGTTCTCAATTTCTCCTACGAGATACCAAAGCAGTGGTGCACAAAAGAACACTGCCCTGGAGCAACGCCACCAGATCACACAATGCACACTTTTTGTCTATAATATCTGCAACTTTGTAGCTCAGGTTAGTATTTACTTCAACAGTTTCAAAAGCAGGCATGTCACACCGCATGAACCAAAGAATTTAACTAAGCAAAGAGATGTAAATGAAGTATAAAGGTTTTTCCAAAATAATGGCTTCAGACTTCCTAGTTTCAGAACACATTGACAGGAATGAGGGAGATTTCCTGCATTATTGTCCCCACAAACTCCTTGCTAAAGGCATGTCAACAAAACTCCTGCAAAAATCAAGTGGTAACTTCATTTTCCTCCCACAATGAGCTGGCCCTTGGGTATCACACAACAGAACATGTCAGCCTATGCTTTTGAACAGAATTTCTCGCCTTTCTCCTCTCCCTCAACTAAACAAATTATATTTGATGCACACAACCTTACCCAGTGTCAGCTGCTTACCTTTACAATGCTCCCAACAAAGATTATGTGGGCACAGAGGGGGTTCTGGGGATCATATTTGTGCTTCCTGCAGTAAGGAGTCTGTGCCAAAGACACAGTCAAGGAGGCATTTGAATTGACCTGAAATGCAAGAAGTAAGGTAAGAGGTTTATGCTTACTTTTCTAATGTGAAAAAAAAATGTCATACCCACCACATTTTCAGCTCTTGGTACTTTATTCAGCTCAGTAATACTGACAAAAAGAACAGAGCTGTCATCACCTTTTCTTAACTACATCTGAAAGACTCCTTGGGTGAGCTCTGAATCTGAAATAAAGCCCAGTTCAGAGGTGTGCTGTAGCTTGTTAACATAAAATGTCACAACACTCCATAAAACTCTGAATTCAGCCGACCCATTTTACATGTAAATGATGATATATTACAATTTACAGACACGAAGTACAGTACAGAAACCAAGGACAGTGAACTTCATCAGGTCAATTTTGGTGGAAGGGCAAAATGTTACTGAGAAGGCAACCAACTGAGCTTCACAACTGTTGGTAAAATTACTCAGAACAAAACCAAACATCTCTTCAAAACAGCCTCCTGGCTCCCCCAAACAGCTCTTTTGGCATTTAAAGCGAATTTTAGAAGTTAGGTTTTAAAAAAATTCTGAGTATTTAAGTGAAACACCTAACATAAAGAATTATAGAAGCTGTATCTGATTGTTTTTCCAAAAACTAATTTGGCGACCATGGCTTGAAAAGCACTAGTACCAAACAGGGCTGCAGAGTGCCACGTACTAAGGGTCATTATCTCCCAGTAAGGGACGTTCCTCTGCTTTGAGAAGTTTCATTAGAAGGGCTCATGACCAAGAGAAGCCCTCCAAAGTCACTTGAACACTACAGAGAGCACCGGTGATCTCATGAAACAGAAGCAACCACTTGAGAGATAGGAAGTTGCTTAACTCCCAAAAAGCTGACTCATGATTATTCGGCACCTTCTCCCTTGCCTGTGACTATCACATGTCAAGAGTTTCTGCCATGAGGGAGCAAAACAAGGACCTGTTGAGGAGCCTTCTGAAGGAAATATTCATTACCAGTTTATACCGTGGCTTTGATGTTATTCTGAAAGAAAACAGCTGAATTCAGGATGGAGAGAAAGGTATCAGGAAGAATAAATTAGACTCTCTACAGTACTTAGATACATAATTAAACTATTTTAAGGTAACAAACTAAAACCTGATGGGGAACAAACAAAAAATTATAAAACAGTCTGAAGAATTACCGTTATTTTGTGTTTTGTGTTTACTGATATTGGACCAGTTACCAAAACAAACAAACAAATCTAATAAAGGAACCATACAACTGCCATTTCATTAAGTTTTTAGCAAACTCTTGGCCACAAAAGATCTGGGACAGGGCCAATTACACACTCAGAGTTTCAGCATGCCAACGCTGTCTTCCTATGTGTGCTTCCCTTTATGATAAGATCCAGAGACTTTGTAACTATTCCTTCAGCAGGCTCTGTAAGAATTCTCTTTGCTTAGGTCCCACACTGACAAGTTCCAGTCCTTTTGACTTGTTTTTGAGTTAAATTTTCCCTGTTCAAGTATTTTGTGGCATCTCACTTCTTTGCTCAGTGCTTCTGGAAGCTGCAGACAGTTCCTCTGTTTGGTGCTGCCCTTTTTTTCCTCAAGGCCAGGATCAGCAGGAACTTCTCAGGAGAACTCCTGACTGCCACCACAGACAGCTCTGCTCCTGCTTGGCTGCTCAAGGGCTAGTAATCGTCCTCAAGGCTGACAAACGAGGCAACGTTCATGGAACAGCCATAAACTAAAACAGAGACGAGGAAGTATTTTACGCTGAGGGTGGCAGGGCACTGGAACAGCTGCCCAGGGACGCCGTGGAGTGTCCCTCTCTGGAGAGCCCTACTTGGAAATGTTCCTGTGCCACCTGCCCGAGGTGACCCTGCCGTGGCAGGGGTTGAGCTGAATGATCCCCAGAGGTCCCTTCCAGCCCCAGCAATTCCGTGGCTCTGTGAACGAGCGCAGGCCCGAGTAACCCGGTCGCTCCCCTGAGCGCCCTTCGTGGGGTCACTGTCCACAGCCGCGGTGCCAGCGCAGCGCCGCCGCCCTCCCCCGCCCCGCTCACCTCCAGGTCCTGCACGGAGATCTCCATGTCGGTCAGGTACAGGTAGGGGACGCCGCTGCCGCCGCAGGGCCCGGGCGGGCCATCGCTGAGGGAGAAGATGTTGGCGAAGGGGCGGCCTCGCAGCCCTTCCTGCGCTGACAGCGTGGCCAGCGCGCCCCAGTCGCAGCTGTGCAGGACGTAGCGCGCCATGCGCGCCGCCTCCTCGGGCGGCGGGATGGTCACCACGGACGCCAGCAGCAGTCCTGATACAGCGCATAGGAGCAGCAACCGCGCCATCGCTCCCCGGCCAGCTGAGGACACGGACATCGCTCCCCGCACCTTGCCGGCCACCGACTGCCGGGCCCGCCCCTACTCACCACTCACCACGCACCGCGCCGGGAGGGGCGGAGCCTCGCCGTGCCTCACCAATGGGAGCAGCACTGCCCGCCTCTCCGAGCCAATGAGCGACAATCCCTGGAGTGATGAGCCCCACCCCCGCTATCAGCCAATAGACTTGCGAGGTCTGCTCCCCTCAGCCAATGAGAGCTCCTGGGGGCGGGTCAAGAACGCAGCCGTTGTAAACAACGCCGAGAGCGCGGCCTGGGACGGGGCGGAGTCACCGGCAGCCCGGCAGCCAATGGGAGCCCTGCTCTGCGTCACCGGATTGGCGGAAAAGACCCAAAATCGCCGAGTGACCCAGACCACGGCACCGAGTGACACAGCCGGCATTTCCCTGATCACCTCCCGGGGCGGTCACTCCAACGCCTCCAATGAGCATCCAATACCTAATCACCCTTTCTGTGAGAAAATCCCTCTGGATGTCCAACCCGAACCTCCCTGGCACAGCTGGAGGCCATGTCCTCCCATGCTGTTCCCTGGGAGCAGAGCCCAGCCCCGCCTGGCTACACCCTCCTTCCTTCCAGGTGTTGTGGAGAGCAGCAGGGTCCCCCTGAGCCTCCTTCTCTCCGCACCGAACACCCCCGGCTCCCTCAGTGGCTCCTCAGAACACTCGTGCTCCAGGCCCTCAATGCCTTTTTCCAAGTGAGGGGCCCAAAACCGGACACAGCATTCCAGGTGTGGCCCCACGAGTACCGGGTACAGAGGGACAATCCCTGCCCTGCTCCTGCTGGCCACGCTATTCCTGCTCCAGGCCAGGATGCCATTGTTGGCCTTGTCGGACCTCATCCTCCCCGGCCCACAGAATTCCCTGACAATTCCGGGAGCACCGGCAGCGGCTCCCCGCGCCCAGCGCGGAAAAATGGGAAGGAGGCGGCAGCGCTCTCGCCGGCCTGCGGGGGGCGCTGGCGGGACACGGCTCCCGGGGATGTCCCGGCGATGTCCCCACCATGTCCCGAGGATGTCCCGGGGATGTCACGGCGGCTCCCGCCTGTGCCGAGTCAGTCCCCGCCTCCGGCACCCCCCGTTCTGCGGGCTCTGAGTGCCGCGGGACGCGGTGCCCGGCTGCTGCATCGCCCCTGCTTTGTGCTCCTGGGGAAGTCTGTCCCATCCTGGAAGTGCCCAAAAACCGCGTGGATATGGCACTTGAGGACACGCTTTAATGGTGAGCACGGGGTGGACTCGGTGATCCTAAAGCTCTCTCCCAGCCACAATTATTCTGTCATTCTACAATCCAAGGGATGGCACTCACTATCCCTGCCCACTGCTAAATCAGTCTCAAAGGCTGGTTCTGTGTCACCACAGGTGTTTGGGCCCTAGCCTTCCCTTGGGAAAACCGTGTCCTTTAATCACATCTGTTTTTATCTGGTTTGGGCCACAAAGCCTGCAGAATGATTTGCCACTAGGCAGAGGTCAGGTGTTACCTCTTGCACACTGCAGGGTGTATGTCAGAGCCCTTTGCCTCTACAAGGCTTGTCTTTAAGTTGAACACCATTCCACCTTCCACTGAAGGCTCTTCCAAGCATTACTTGCCCAAATAAACACAGAGCTAGCTTATTTTATCCATCACTTTGTGTTCAGTAACCTTATAAAATTTTTAAAGAGATGCTTTAAACTGGTGTAATACCGAGACTTGATTCAACTTGTTCTAAAAGATGGTGGATTGTCATATTTCCACCTGGATCCAACTATGTGCACACTATGTAAAGAGCAATGTAGCATTGGGAAAGCCAAATTAACTTGCCCCTGTGACCACCATCTGCCCCAGGTGCCCCACAGCACCTACAGCTTACAGCAGGCCAGATGGATCATCCGGTTGGGCTGAACTCAGTAAGGAAAACACACCACCCATCCATCTCCTATTATTTATTTGCTGTCATGTACAGGCAGAAAAAAATAGTCTTTCCTCCAGTATTCCCCTTGCCTGTCCCATGGGCAGAGATCCCTTCCTCCTCTCCAGGACACATGGAGCCTTCTGCTGCTGCCTTCTTCTGGAGATGTTCAGGAGAAACTGAAATATTTGTAGGGGAAAAAAAATGGAAAAAAAGGATGCTCTAAACCCCTGATGGCCAGCCACTAGGCTCTCTCACTTCCTCAGTTGGACCTCAGAGAAAGGAGAAGGATTCTCTCTGTTTTGCTGCAATATTGTCTAGGGGCTCTCAGTATCCTTGCATAACAGGGTCAAGAAAGTATTGCTAGGCACTACTAGTTCTCCTTTTCAACTCATGTGCTTCACTGCTTTTAAAAACCAGTAAATAGACAGTAATATCTCACCATAAATGGAGCCAAGTTTAGTTCCTCCAAGGCTGAGTTCATGGAACAATCTTAATTTCAGTGTATTTTATAAGTGATGGGCTTCAGGCTGTGTCCCTGGAGAAGAAGTATTTTAGTCAGAAAGTGAGCAAGGTCTCCATCCTGGCTTGTGTCCTGTTTTGTCTGCCCTCTTCAGAGCTGATTTTCCCTGAGCCAGCTCTCTCTGCAGACAGCCTGGTTGCTGGATGGGCTGGGCACGGTTTCTCCCCAGACACAGCCTAGCTGTGCTCTGCTCCAGGCTTCCTGTCTAGGTCATGCAGTCTGTCCGTGAACAGAAACCTTTCTGTGTCCAGATAACACTGGGGGATGTACAGTCTCGCTGTGTGCAGCGCTTGATTCCTGAGCCAGCCCGGCTCTCCGTATCCAAATGACAGCCAGGGTGATTAAAGTCACTTGCCAGGGTGATTAAAGTCACTTGCCGGGGTGATTAAAGTCACTTGCCGCTGCCTTTGACACAAGAGACTGACCTGTGAGTCAGCTCTGGCAAAAGCTGAAGTGCTTACTGCTTTGAAGTGCCAATGCTTGGTGCCACATGAAACCCACCATGCAAATTGTTTCTAAAAATGTTGGTTAGATTCTCTCCTGAGGAGAAACCAGCCCTGCTGCTGCTAGGAGTGGCACACAAACACAGACCTTTGCTGAGCAGAGAGGTGTTGCATGTTTGTGCATAAGACATTTATTTATTCTCACTCTCAAACTTCCTGAACAACCTTGGTTGGGAATTTAGTTGGTGACTCTTTTCTTGGTGCATGTTTTAGAAGATAGGTAAAGTTGTTATAGCACTGGCCTGGTGTTCAGCCAAAAGTCTTTTACTTTTTTAACAGCCACCATGCAGGCAGTGGCAAGGCAAGGTTCCCTGTGCAGAACCTGTTAGGGACCAGAAATGTTCCATTTTCAGTCAGAAAATCTTGTTCAGACAGAGCTTGGGCTGCATGCTGAGGAAGCTGCTGGTGAGGGCCACTGCTTGTGACACTGCTTTCTAGAACACTGAGAGATGGGCAGTAGGACTGGCCCGAGAACAGTGTAATCAAAACCAGCACATATACCCAGAACTGTGTCAGCAGCCATGTTCTGACTGGTTTTGTTGGCTTATATTAAGCCTGGTTTACTAAAACTAGTAACTATAGAGGAATTGTTCAGTCTGGAAGTAAGCTGTCAGTGGCTCATGCTGATAATATTTGTCCCACCACTATATGGGATGCAGCCATGTCTCTTAACACCCCAGCTGAGTTTGCCCTCTGAAGTCAAGGTGATCAGCAGTGAAAGAAGAGCTCTCCAAAGACATTCAGGTGCTGCAGGAGGTGACACCAGTTATTTAAATACCACCCACCAGCCCTTGGTGTGGCTAGGGTGAACCACCTCACTGTGATCTCATTATTATGAGGTGAAATGCTCCCTGTGCCATACAGCATTTTTAAACTTTACTCTGTTTCTGTACAGGTTTTTGCCCAGAACCTGGCAATTAGGAAGCCCTAATTAAGAAGCCTGGTTAGTCTGAACCATGATGTTAGCGCTCAGACACCAGCTGACAGTCAGGAACACGTGAAATTATTCAATCTTTCAGTTAGTCTCTACCACCTACTTTTTTACTTGGCCACCACGACAAACACACAAACTCAACATTCCAGTTCAGCTTAGTGAGAGCCACTTTACAGCCTCGTCCTTCCACTGAATTCCCTTTGGTAAGGGGACTTTCCCACCAACATCAGCTCCCAGGGGTGCAGAGGGCCTGGCACGCTGGTCCATGTGGATGTTGGCACGTGTGTGTCCGTGTGTTTGTGCTCCCAGAAGCGCTTCCCTGCAGCTGCAGGACCCGAGCACAGAAACGTCAATGGTACGAAGCGTTCCAGCTGAGTTCATTTCCTGCTGATAAGTCCCTGAAGAGGAGGGTGAGGCTCAGTGTCCACTGACACTGCTTTAGTGGTTTGGTTTAGTGCTGAGGGGCATGAGCAGACAGCTCAGGGCACACTTAGCAGAACAGTGGGTTCAAAAATCAAGTTTCCCACAGAAAACTCTGATCACGTTCGCTTCCTGTCGGGCTGCCAGTGTCAGACCTGATGCTGAAGCCAACCCAAAACAGGATGTTGGCTTTTCAAGATGATTGATCTTTGAAATGCAAATGTTGTTGTTACCTTATCCCCCCCTTTATTTTTCAGTTGAGAATTGAGTTGCTTGAGTGGAAACAGGAAGGGTTGAGACCCTATTTTCAGGAGGTCAAAAGCCCAATATAGTAACAGCTGCTGGCTAGTGGTGTGAATTCCAGGAAATTATATGGATAACAGCAGCCAAAGCCAGGCAGAGAGGTGGACAGAACCACCTCAGATATTGGCACTGACAGGTGAACTGTACTAAAACCCTCAAAAAATGTTTTATAAAAGCAGAGAATTGCAATCTGTCTTGCAGGAACCCACAGCTCCCTCCACCCTTCATTCTCCCACCACCCTGACAAACATACCTTCCCAGATTTGGCAGCTAGGCAGACACACCCAGATGAGATTAACTGCAGGGACAGAAATGCCACAGACAAAGTTTCAGATGCTGTCCAAAGCTCTTTTAACTAACTGGTTTTTTAATAAAGCATAGCCATGTCTCCGCATCTCATTTTTTTTGTTCCATCTGAGCACCCTGCAGAGGCTCCATTGTCCATCCTTTGTAGCCAAAATGCAAGAAGCCAGCAAATGTTGCCCACAATGTTTCTAAGCATGGCAGAACCTCTTACAACACCTGTTTTGCAGGAATGCCAGGATGAAGAAGTTCCCTGCACCTCTCCCCACATGCTGCCTGTAGCAGGAGTGCCAGTCATTTCTTCTGAAACAATCTTGCTGTGTTGGCCTCACATGTCTTGAAAAGAATCAGACAGGAAGCTGCAAAATCCAGGGGGCCACAATTGCAGCGTTTTCTCAGTCAAATGAAATTTCCCCCCAGAGCCTGTTTAAATGGCACTAGGGATGACTATATTATTTTTGTTTTTCCTGCGGAGCAGAACAGATGTGAAACTTTTCTTTGGATGTAAGAACAACTTAGTCTCATAGACACTGCTACATCCCAGGTTTGTAAGCAAGGATATACAGAAGGATTCAAAGAATTATACTTGAAGATACCTCAAAATACTTGCAAATGCACATCATGTAAAGCACCCAGTTTCTCTGTAACAACCTCCCTTAATAAGGTTTATTTCAAAGTTCTTGCAGCTAAAGCACGTGGGTTGTTTTTTCATCTTTTCTAGTGGTTTTGAGTCCAGAAACAAGAATCAGAAGAACAAATCCACATCTCATTTCTTCCTGTCTGGATAAAAACATACACCATATTTCTGTGCATTCACCCCTTGCTCCTTCAGGAAGGAAGATTTAGCATGGAAAAGTGACAAAAGTACTCTGAGTACTGCATGCCATGCCCAGAGCAGTGGCATTTGGGAATCCAGCAGGCAGAAAACATTTGCTTTGTGGCAAGATACTTGGAGGCAGAAATAAATGGAGTGAAGAATTGTGGTGGGGCACCTGCAACGGCTTTTGCTTTCCTAGTATGGGTGAAGTGATACTGCCTCTGCCTATCAGTTTCCTTTTCTGTACACCTAAGCAAACCATTTCCTCTGCACAGCAGAGTCCCTGAAAGCAGAAAGAAAATACTGAAACAGCCCCTGAACAGTGGGAAACCGTCATGGGAGGTATGACTTTGACGGTGTGTTACATGGCAGATATCTTGAAAACAATACTTACAACCCAAGTCCCGTGAAATTCCTGAGCTTGAAATCCTCCTCCTGTCACCACAGCAGGCAAAGCATGGGCAGTGGAAGAATCCTGCCCTCCCTGCCTCAACCCTGCTTCTCAGTTCGGTTTCTATTCCCTCTCCTAATGTACCATTGTCAGGATGTGAAGGAATCAATGGGATTTCCAGACAAGTGGTAGTTTCATTTTCATATTTTATTTATTTATTTATTTTAGATTTTATTTTCTTATATCTACATTTGCAGCATCTTCTGGTTGCTTACAGTAGAGGGGTTTCATCTAATCTAGTGTTTCAACAACAGAAGATTAATTAGTCCTCTTGCCCAATCTCCAGATTGCTGTAATCCAGCCGATCATTCTTTGGCTAAGGACAGAGTGACTTGTGTATTGAATCTGGGAGATAATTGAGTCACAATTTAAATCTGCAAATTCCACGGGAGTCCTGCAGCATGCAGGACAGCAACAGTTAACTACACTGGAAGAACGACTATCAGTAAAAGGGAGCTGAGATATCATGATGCTCACTCACATTTCTATCCATGCTGGAGCGTTTTCAGCCACAGCCAGCAGGGACTTGTGAAACACTGCGAAGGAGAAGTATGCATCCCTTCTAGAAAACATGCTTTAACTCTCCTCTGCCCCCAAGGTATCGTGCCAAAATGACGATATGACATTGTGTCACTTTGCAGCTGCACTCCAGGGGAGGAAGCAAGCAGAAGACAAAGGGAGCGTTTCCAAATTCCTCTGCACCACCCTGCTCTCGAGAGGTGGGGACTGAAATTCTTTGAGAAGGAGCATATGCAAACAGTTGCTAAAATAGATGTCCGGTTTACAACACTGTGATCGTCGTGGAAAGGGAAACTGCAGCAAGAACATTCTTGTTTTTCCCCATTCGAATTTTTCTATCACCACGGAAGCTTCTTGCTTCCAGTGCACGAGTCTGTCCATCCTGGGAAGCGAGAGAACAACCTACACCTTCTGACCTGGTGATGTGAGACACAAATTCAAGGTGGAAAGAGCTGGTCCTGCTTTACACCTGGACAGTGACATGGGGATCCTCTGCTAGTGCCCACAATCAATCCCTGTCCTCTCTCTGCGGGATGACCCAGCGGATATTTATCCTTCCTGGGAGTCCCAGCCAGGACAACGCCTTAAATTCTGTTCAAACCAAACAATCACCCTCGCTCTCCTCCTATTCTGACTTTCCAAAGACAGCTCATTGCTGAGTGAAATTGCTGAAAAGAAGAGAAAGGAAAGCTGCAGTTAGGAGAGGGATTCTCTCCTCACAAATAAACAGGCGAGAGACCCTGCAGCCTGGAGAGGGAAGTGTGGACAGCGAAGAGAGAGATCGAAGCAGAGATACCAGGGCAGGAACTGCAAGCAGTGGAGAGAAATAGACACCGAACGGAGGGGTGGGAGGGGAATGATGATAAGGTGATAGAAAATAGGAAGGAGGAGAGAGAAAAACGGAGAGGAAATGCACACGCGGTGTCCCCAAATCTGGGCGCGGAGGCAGAGCTTGTTGCTTGTTGTCTGACCAGCCCAGCGCTCCGGGAAGGACAGTATCTGTTTAGATTTGTGTCTAAATTTAAACCCTGATTGCCTTGCCTCCCCCTCCTCTCCCCTCCCTCCCTCCCTTCCTCTCACCCACCCGCCCTTCTTCCTCGTTCGCAGCGCGGGGCCGCTGGCCGGGCTCTGTCCGCTCGGGCTGGGCACAGCCCGCATCTCCCACCCCTGCACGGCTCCGCTCGGCTCGGCTCGGCTGTTCCCACTGACAGCAGGGAAAGAAAGGGGTGGGGAGGAAAGGATTGCCCCGAGGACACCTCTCTCTTGCACGACATGGAGGTAAAGAAAACTTTTTTTTTTATTTCCACTAGCTTGTGACTGGCTTCGCGAATCTGCTTTAGCTCCACCTTGCAAAGCAATTTCTCCCTAAAGGCAGCTTCGAAATATCTCTCTGCTGGGGTTCAGATAAAGGTCTCCTTCCTCCCACCCCAACTCCTGTCGTGCACCTCAGACTCTTTTGCAGGTTTTGGAAAGCAGGGGGATGGTTTGGGAAGAAATTACCTCTGTGAAAGGGGAATGAGGAAGAGCTGCCGCTTACTTATTAGTCTCCGAAGTGTGATTAATTAGATTTTAAAAGGTACCATTTTGAAAGAAAGTTTTAAGGAGTCATTAAAAACGGGGACATAAGAGAACAAACCTTCCAGGAGTGACAAGCTCCTTTGGGATGGGTTCCTTCCCAGCCCCTGCAGCCGCAGTTGTGATTCTCACCCTCCGCTGTGTGCAGCCCCTGTCCCACGTGCATTGGGAGCTCTCGTTTTCCTTATCAACAGAGCATTTTGGATCAGGGAAAAGAACCCGAGCACCTGTGCTTGAGCGACATAGATGAGTAGCACACCCCTAGATGGTTTTCTGTCCCTTTTACTCCGTGCACCCTGTGCTTCAGGAGAGTTGTATCTCTTGTCCCAGGGTGGGCACACGGCTGGTGGACAGTACCTGGCTTCCCTGGTGTTTATGTTCAAGCCTTCTCCTGTGTGACACCCTCTTAGGCAAGGCAGTTCACCTCCCTCTGCCTCCTGTGCCATTCATTCCACATGGGAATGGTGGTGCTTGCTTTGATCATGTCAGGCTGGATTTGTGAATTTTTCAAACGGTTTTTTTAAGTGGCGGGGGAAAAAGAATATTTATTTTTAGGAGGGGCACAGGAAATAGAAAGGTGATTACAACATTGGCAAAACCTCAAATTATGAAAGAGGACATTTGGTATTTCTCTCTGCTAAACAGAGACCTTACTAAACACTTTATATTATCTTCCCAGATAAGCCTTTTTCTGCGTGGATGCAGCCCCAGTACCAGGGGACATGCAACAGAGCCAGGGAACAGTGTGCTTCAAGCACCACTTCAATTTTTCTTTGAAGAGTTCCAGTGCATAACTCAGCTGTGGTAACACCCAGATGCTAACATCACCATCCTTGTTATCTGTGCTGGCCTGCCCCACAGGCAAGGGTTAAAGATTTGGCCTGTTCAGGTGTGTTTGTTACAAAAAATGTCCTCAAGCAAATTATGTAAGTAGATTTTGGGGTGGAGAAGGATCAGCAGCAGTGAAACCAGCTCAGTACAAACTACTTACGTGACAGGACAAATGTTTGGCTTTACAAGGGTTTTCAAGTTTGACAGAGCCTAGTTCACTCACTGCTAACACTTGTTTTATTCTTTGTCACTGTAGTATCCTGTGATGTTTCAGAGGGGAGGGGAAGAGCTCCTAATTTGTTATAATTCAGGGCTGAAACAAGTATTTTGGCATGTTGAGGACACTCTCCCATATCCCCCTACTCTCCACACACAGAGGACTGCACCCCTTGAGTATTTTCTGTTCTGTGTTGAGTAGAAAGGAACACACACCTGCCACTTCCTTTTTGGAGTCACGTGTGACACATATGGAAGGTCTGGTGATCAGGAAGCTTCTCTGAAGTATCTGACCCAAGAGCTCCCTGCTCTTGATTCTGTCCCTTTATTTCCCCACCTGTTCCCTGTGTTACCTGTTTTTTTGGGTCATCTGTAGATTGCTGAATCCATTCTTATTTCTAAAACATGTCAATTTCCATTATATTTTTTAAGTAGTGCGCTTGGTGCTGACCCAAGCCTCCAAAAAGATGTTTAATGTCCCAAAGGTAAGAAGATATTAGACCAAAACAGAGCCAAGAGCAAGAATTTGATTCCCCACCAGCTGATTCTCTGCTCTGGTTTTTTTTTTTCTGAGGGCTTATCACAGGCAGGACACAGAGGCTCACCACAGTCTTTTTGCTTTAAAACCAGATTTAATGATCCTGTGCAGCAGAAACGAGAGGAGTCCTGTCATTTCCCTGTTTGTTTCATCAGTGGCAGGCAGAGCTGCTCTGTGCTTTCCTGCTGGCATAACTGGCAAGCTCTTTGCTCTAATGGGACACATGAGGATTACCAGCATTAGGAGGAAAAGGGCACAGGGCTGACCTAGCCAGCTGATTTCCATCACGTCTCTGGCAGGAAGACCCTAGTTTTGAAAAACCCACAGAAGCAAGATAGTTGGGATCTCTTTCTTAGAAGAGTTAGTGTGGATTTGCTGCTAGCAGCAACTGAAACTATTTAAGATCCTAAACAGGGAGAAAAAGGCAGCAAAACCCTGCCCTTGCTGTTCACATAATTTTGTGAGTCTGTTGATCTTCTTTGTTTTGTTTTGTTTTGTTTTGTTTTGTTGTTTTTGGTTTTTTTTGGGCCCTTCTGCTTGATGCAAAATAATTTTGAGAATCAGTTTTCTTTCCACTGTTATAGCAGATGAAAAGAAATCACAACGTTTATACCACGGATTGTTAACATGAGTTCATATCAAAAATGTGTAAAACTGCATTGAGGAAAGCTAAGCCACTTGTAAAGAAAAGCAGCCCCAAAACATTCTTTGCACTAATGGTACAAAAAGTATCAGAAATTTTTGTGTTGGTTTGTTAGTTTACATCTTCAGATTTGGCCCAAGCTGTCTAATTCCCATGGCTTGTGGATCCCCAAACTTCCCTGCAGATGTTGTGAGTTAAAGCATCCACTGAAAGCGCTTGTGGCTTTCTGCAGCCCATATTCCACAGCAGTCATGGCATTCCTCATCCCAGCCTCTCTGTAGGGGCTTGGGAGCATGAAGACACTTGAACTTCACTTGCACAGCAAAGGGAAACAGTCCAAGACTTAATTTCCCTTGAGTGGCTCCCTATGGTGTGATGGATTCCCTAAGCTGCAGAGGTGCAGCAGCCAGGTGTATTTTGGGAAGGCTCCCCTCTTCTTTGTACCTGCCAACAGATGTCACTTAATTCTGTGACACCTCCATTACTATGTCTCTTTTCTGCCCCTACTCCTGCTAGATCTCTGTTTTCCTGTTGATGCACTTTTTTGATGCCTCAGCAGAGGGAAAGCTTTTCCAGGGCTGAGGGCAGTTCTCTGCTCACTTCACCCTTCTGGGCAGCACTCACTCTGTCCTTAGGAAAACTGCACTGAGGAGATGTCACCTAAGGGAACCAGACTGGGGGAGATGCAGGAATGGGTGCTGTGCAGATGAGGGGGCTGAAATCTGTGACCATCCAGGTCCTCAGAGCAGCAGGGCAGGAGGTGAGCTGGGCTGAGAGAGGTCTCTGCCCACCCTCACAGCTGTGGAGCTGAGATTAGGAAGAGGCATTACACCATGGTTAGCTCTGCAAGGAAGAAATATCCCTTTCTCAGGAAACTCTGATGATTTGCTTTCATTCTAAAACTTAAAGTGTTCCTTTTCTCCTCTTCTTTTGTTCTTTTTGCTTAACAGAACAGTTCAACTTCAAATACACTTTCTTCAGTGTTTCCTTCTAAACCAATCAAAATGACACATTCATGCAGTGTGTCTGTGAAAATGAAGGGAAGAGTATTTAAATATATTGGGAGAGGAACTATATCACCCCAGTTTACTCCTGAGGTCTGGGCAGATTTGGGATCTGCTTGACATTAAATAGCATGTCTGTAGCAGAGTCCTGAAAAGGATCAGATTTGCCACATCCCTGTGACTGGAGGCCTCCCTCTCAAAGGACAGAAAACCAAACCCCATGGGCTGTGCTGCAGCCCTTTCTTCCACCTAGCAGAGACACCAGAATAAATGGAATTAACTTATTTGTTTTTCTGCTTTTCCTGTATCACCAGAGAGGGAGAATTCTTCTGAGCTTCTCCTCACTCCCCAGTTTGGTTGTCTGAGTGTCCCAACCCATGGTGACAGCATTTTGGAAACGCCTTCTGTCCTGTGCTCCACATTCGAATTGGCAGGATGCTTTGCAGCTGAGCAGCATATCATGCATACCTTCTCATACATTCCCAGGAGCTGCTTATCTGAAGAACAGGGGAAAACATCAGCACTGCTTTATCAATAGATGCTGCTTGAAAACTTGCTGGCTTTTATCATGGAAATGAACCAGCCCACACAAACTGGGGTTGGTTTTCCATTCTGTTTCCACTTTGGTCTGTTAACAGAGGTGTTTTAGAGAGGCAGATGCTCCTTCTCCTTAAACAACAACTCTGAAACCTGAATTTGGGATCTGAGCTGGCAGCTGAGCCCAGCAGCAAGGAAACCTGTTTGGAGGATATTCTCTTGGTGCTTTGCAGACAGGGATATGCCTTTAGCAGTTTACAGGACAGCAGGCATAAGATGAACGTGGTCTATGGACAGCAGAGCTGTTTTGTAAGGAGAAGTTGTTACTACACACTCACTGCAGAGTTGCTCCACACCTGGTTGTGACAGAGGCACAGGCACTTCATTCCTGCAGAGTCTCACCTAGGCATGGGTTTAAGTCACACTTCATCCAGGTCACAATGCTATGCATCTCATGCCAGACCTGCTTTTGCATCAATTCTGAGTTCTATCTTTGTATCTTACCACCAGTATCTGGGTCATGGTAATGTAGTGGGAAGGATAAGCCTTATCTGCCCCATTAGTGCCAAATGAAGTTTTCACTTACTGAAACGTCAGAAAAAACACTGGACCAAATTATTGTCAGATTCAAGCACATCCCTTGCTGAAGCTGTTTCTGGAAGTCTTCTGCAAACAAGGACCCACACCTCACTTGCCAGATTGACAGCAGATTTACATGCATGGCTTTTTCTTCAATATTCATCATCAGATTTTAAAAGAGCTCAAACCCTACAGAACAGGTAGTGAAGTTGTAAGCTGGCTTTTTTGCATATGCAAATACACCTGTTTGCCCTTTCTAACAAGATGCACACAGGGTTTTGGTCAGTGTGGTTGACTGGTGGCTAATCTGCAAAGGATATTGATTTACCACTCTCAGCTTCAACAAAGCACCTGTTCATCCCAGGCTTCTCAAATGCACAGAGAATTAATGTGTGTGGTTAGGAAAGCCTGGATATCTAAAGAGTGCAGACCAGTGACTTCTTGTGCACAGAAAGGCACAAAAATCCAAAGAAGAGGGAATTCTGGCTCAGAAGATTGGAGTTCTAACAAGTCAATGTGGCTTTGCAGGGAGACTGAGGGCAGTACTGTAAAACTGTTAGCATAGAGGAAACAGAATTTGTTGGTGAATGGGAAAAGCAGTATGCCTGGGAATAGTAGGATTCAATTAAAGGAAAGATTTATATCTCACCAAATAGCAGGAAAGATTTCTAACAGTGAGGTCTGGCATGGTTTGGAGTAGCATAGTGAAAACCAAATGTAGTAGAAATCTTTTTCCCATGAATGATTCAAAAATAGACTGGACTGAGCATTAGAAAGATAAGAAGCAATCTTCAGTTGTATTCAAGTTAGTGGTACTGATAGGGCCACCAGAGGGGCAGCACCATGCTATTCCTGCAGTTCTTCCTCGTGTGGGCTGCTAGGAGAAGCCAGTGGCTATTCAGCATCAGCCCCAAAAGTGTTTATGATTCCTCCCTGCTGCAGTGAATTGTTCAAGCCCAGCAAACTTCTGCCTGTGGGAAGCTCAGGTCAAAATAAATTGGCATCGCATCTGCAAGAGTCTGGGAATGGTTATTTTATTGCCTGTGTAAAACACAAAATCAATTTGATTTTTATTCTTTCTTCCTGTTTTTAGAATGGCTTTCTTTATCCTCTAAAACTGCATACTGCAACAACAATCATGGCTTACTCAAGTCAGTCATCTCAAAATACCTTTCTGCTGAGTGCCATGTTGCTCCTGATGTAAGTTCAGATGAAACATGTTCTGTTCTCATAGACACACACTTGAGCCAGGAATTTCACCCCTTGGGCCTTGCAGTGAGGGCATGTTTAACTTGTGAAATGTGCACAGTCTAATTTGGTTTCCCATTTAGTCTTTACAAGGTGCATGGAGTTGTTGACACTGTCCCTCTGTGAGAAGCCAGGGTTTCCATTCCCAGTTTGAAGGTGTTCATTCCCAGTTTGAAGGTGTTCATTCCCAGTTAGAGGCAAAGGGGCTCTCTGTGCAAACAAACAAGACAGCAGGTGCCTGTGAAGAGGACAGAGTGGAAGAAAAGGGATGGATTGCTGAATACACTGATTTATCCAACAAAAAAGAAACCATCTTAGCTCTGTGTCTTTCATCTCCCAGCTCAATGCAAAGTTTCCTTTTCCATTCACATCAGTACTTCAGTCTCATTGTCCTCATAGCCAACTAAAGTACTCAAAAATCACTGGATCATTCCAGCGATTCCAGAGATTAAATGTTGAGTTTAATTTTTCTTCTTAACACCTGTGGATTCAGGGACTTGCTGGCCAGAGTTTCCTAGTGCTGATTCACTTATTGAGCAAGTGTTGTGCAGGCACCGAGCCCGCACTTCCTGGACACCTGGTTCCGGTGGCCCAGCTTGAACCTGGGGAAACTCTGCCTGAGGCTGAAGGAACTTTAGTTCCTCTTCTTGCCAGAGAAAAAAATTGTAAACGAGTTCAAATCAGCCAGCAGGTAAAAGAAATAGAGCACTGAAGTAGGGGTAGGGTGTTTCAAAGCTCTTACAAACACTGTGTTCCTTCATTAGAGCGTTTTGGGAGAATTTTATGAGTAGTTTTACTCAGAAGGAGAGATCATTATCTTCTTCAGGTCACCAAAAAATAATCTATGTCAAAGGCCAGGCTGCAGCTCAGGAGTGACTTGTGTGCATATTCCTTAGGGTATATAGAGCAGCTGTTTACCTGTGGAAAAGACTAAATTTCTTTTGCATCATTATGGCTGATCCAGACGGGGCTGAAAACTCAGGCATTTTCAAACAGAACAGCAAATTACAGCTACCTGGGTACATTTTCCCACTGTTTGGCTCAATTTTCAGGAGTCTCACAGGCTGGAGACTCGAGATGAAGCCAAAGGGTGGGAAAGCAGCTTTGCAGACCTGGATCCTCTGGGGCCACTGAGCCCTCTGGGGTCCAACTAACAAGACATCTCTGTGGGTATAGCTCAGCATTCACACCTCAAACTGCCTGCCAGCAGAGTGCTTGCTATCACTTTCCTCCACTCCATATCTGTGTACCTTTTTAGACTAAATTCCTGGCTTAGATAAATACAAACCTCCTTCTCTGACCTGCCTGTATCCAGTGTAGACCTAATTTAATAGCAATGTGTTACAAAGATAGCACAGTCCTAACTGATGAGTCCTGGAAGCCGCTGCAGTTGGAAGCTCTGTGTAGGCTCATTTACCCTTCTGATTTTCAGTTCCCAGCATGATAAATTAAGAGGAGTTTGAATCCCTGTGCTGCTCCAACCAGGCTGTCTCTAACTAGGTTTAAATGGGGAGATACCTCAGTCTACTTAGAGCATTTATCAGAAGTATTTGGAGCTGTCCCTGCATCTTGCATTCTCCGTGCACCTTCTTTGACAGTTCAGTGACTTCAGTTTCTAATTTAACCTTCTGAATAGCTTCAGATTAGATAACTTATGCCTTTGGTATATGCACTTGCTGAAAGTTCATCCTCTTGAACCACTCATTAGGCCAAGAGCAATCCCTTCCTCATCCCACCTGAAGCATCTTGAGTCTGAGCCTCTTTGTGTTGAAATTCATCTTTTATATTCGGACACTGCTAAAAGCAGGGCTTTTTCCTGACCCCGAGGGAGAAGATCCATTGGGTTGAGACCTTTTCTGCTATAAGGGCTGTTCCATTTGCTCAGCCTGTTTCTTTCAGAGCAGCTGCCCAAGGGTCTGCAGGTGAGAGCATGGTGTAGCCTCCTCATGTCTGAAGCTACAGGCAGTCACTTAAAGGAACACCATGGTTGAGATGGCATAAAATAATGATTTCTTTCAAGGTACAGTATGATAAAAATGGTTTATGCATTTCTTTCCTCACTGAAGTAATGCACATGCAAGACCAGCCCTCCTGGCCACCTCTCCACTCTCTGTCTTAGTCTAGAATTCTTGCTCACATGAGATCAAAGCACTTGCCCCACAGGCTGCCTGCCCATTTCCTGTCTCCTGTGGGCAGCCCGGGAGGTTTTGCTGCTTGTTCCTCCATTAGCTCACCCCTTACCCTTCTAGAGCAGCAAGAGCTCCCCAGAAGAAGGCCTGGAAGTACACACAGAGAGGCACCAATTAATTTGGGGGAACTTGACAAGCTGTGTACAGTTCCCAGACCATTAAGAAAAACAGATGTCTGGAAGGGAAACACTGGGAAGCTGAGAAGGATTCTGAGGGAAGCCCTGGCCAGGAGCAGAGCTCTGAACAAGCAGCTGGTGGAGGCAGCTCACCAGGAAAGCAGCTACATCATACAGTGGCCACCACTGCTCTTCATCACAGCTGCCACCCCACCCCTCCAGCCGTGGAGCCTTTGGAAGTCTCGAGGACACATCCCAGAGCTCTCCTGGACAAGCTGCTGAAGACACACGGGAAGCAATGCTTTCCAGGCCAGCCAGACCAACATCTTGCTAACAGCTGGTGTCAGCTGTAGATCAGGACATCAGCATCACCCTGCCAGGGTACAAATCAGCCCTTGGCTCCAACAGAGCAATTCCACATTGGGAGTGTCTGTGGATTCTTAAAACAACACAGCCTCATCAACTTATTTATTCAATGGGTAATTTCTGAGAAATATCCCATTTCACCCCCTTTCAAGCATATTATCTGCAATTTAGATATCTGCTATATCTCAGGTCTGGTTGTGTCACCAAGCTTTTAGACAGTATTTATTGCTAGATGGCTCCTATAAGATGGAGAGAAGGAGTTCATGACAGGACTTTATAGCCATATCCTGCCTGACATACCAGAAAATCCAGATGTCTTCCTGAACTAAGCTGAAAACTGTGTAGGTGTTCAGCTAATTTAATTTTGGAGAAATGAAAAGTAGTGCTGCTTGAAGAAGAGTGGGGATCTTCAATTATCTAAAAAAATGGTGCATTAGCTCTCAGATGACACTGAAGTCCTGCTGCCAAGTTAATCACAGAATCATCTAGGTTGCAAAAGACATGTAAGATCAAGTCCAACCATTAACCCAGGCCTGCCAAGCCCACCACTAAAACGTACCCCTAAGTGCTACCATATACATGTCCTTTGGGATGGTGGCTCCATCACTTCCCTGGGAACCTGTTCCAGTGCTTGAACAACCCTTTCAGGGAAGAAATGTTTCCTAATATCCTATCTAAACCTCTCCTGGGGCAGCTTGAGCCATTTCCTCTTGATACATTCCCACTGGCCTCCTTCATTGTGGCTTTTTTAAGCGAGGAGCTGAGGGCTGTATTTTACAAGGCATTCCAGAGCAAGGGATTTTATTTTCAACATCCCAATCTGAATTTTCATAACCTCAAATAATAGGAATGCTCAGCGTATCTGCTACAAGGTTCTGGCTTACTGATAGCACTCCCATTTAAGCAACACAAACTATTTCCCCCAAAAGACTTAGAGATATGGTGAACTTGATGGACAATTGCTTCAGATGTGTCCCTGGTGTTCACTTGGAGCAGGGGAAGAGCTCTGCCACATCAACACTGTTCTTTGAGGCCAAATGAGCAAAAAAAAAACAAAACCCACCCTTTATTTTGAAACTGTTTGTTCCAAATAAATACAGCCAGTATTTTTAAAACAAGTGCATTAACTCCAAGGAAATAGCAAGACACTGAGTTTCCAGGACTTCACAAAGGGAAGATGTGTATTAGTCTAGTCTCCTAGTGTAGTCAAACTTAGTAGTTGTAGAGATCTGTGTTAAACTACTTGGGTTTTGTGTCTCAGTGCTTAAGGTAACTGATGGCTGAGCTCCAGTTTGCAGTGGTAGATCTGTAGTTAGGTGGTTTGCAATACATTTCCACCTGCAGTAGCCACACAGTAAACTACCAGCTTTTCAGTCATTCTGTACTTCTTTTTTATCTCTTGAATCTGTATCATCTTAAATACCTCAGCCTCTGAACAGAGACAACAAAAACGAGTTGAAGGGAGAGCCCAGTGTGGTATGTCTGGGTTGAAACCCAGTGCATTTCTGTGCTGCTTCAGGTGGCAGGAGATCTCCCCTTGCATGGAGCCTCTCCAGGGAAAGGCTGCCCTGCTGCCTGTGTGGGCACAGCCTCTCTGCTTTCCCCTCTTTTTCCACTTGTGTGGCTGGCTATGACTGCATCCAGCCACATATCAGCTTTATCCACAATCCTTTTCCTGCTGCCTGAAATTATTTCCATGTTGGCTGCTCTGGCTGTCTGTGAGCGGCTGTGCTGGGTTTGTCATGAGGCAGTTGCAGACACAGAGCCCTTCTACAGGAAAGGTGGAGGCTGTTTCTCCTTTAATTGATTGGAATCCTAATGAAGCTTGTATTTTTCCCTGCTCTCTTGAACACCCCTGGTCACCTTGTCTGTAGGCAGCTGGCCTGGCTGGCAATGTAGATTTTTGCCTTTCTGCTTAGCCCTCCTGTTTTTTCCTTGTCACTGTCTGCAGGCAAATGCTGTTATGTATCTCATAAACCAAATAATCCTGATGATCATGATCTCTTTCTACTCTATGTCCCACAGCCTCTCCCTCTCAGGTCTCACTGGTACTTAACAGCCTTTTATTTCACCTTCCTACCTCTCTTCCCAACCTCCTGTCTTCTCCCTGCAATAGGAGTCACCTTGTCCTTTCTTCAGTACCTTTTGTGTCTTTCCTCTTGAGCATTCTGACTTGAATGGGACTGAATCTCATTTTAGTTGCTGGACTAAAATTCTTTCCTGGATTTTTGAGTAGCTGAGGGGAATTGTCATGTCATAGATCAACTACAGGACTAATGCAGAATGGAAAGGCTGCAATCCACATCTTGCAGCCACTGCCTTACCCTGTAGGTTCCTCCAGTTCACTGGACACCCCACTGCTCTACATTAAAATTTAACCAGTGCCTGGGATGCTGCTTCTGCACAAGCCTGGATTTGCCCTGCTTGGCCTGTCCTTGGGTCCCTATTACATTCCCCCTGTCCCACATCCTCATCGCCTCCCACCACTCCTTTCCCCCTTAGAATACTCTGAGCTTGGTGAACACAAGCAAACAGGATCAGGCATCTCAAAAACCAAAAAGCACTAATTGCAGAAAAGGAAACAGTGACACCCATGTTCTGCTGGAGGTTTCTGTGGCCACCTCAGTCATGGTTTCCCAAACCACTATGAACACACACAAAATAATTCGTTTAAGTTATTGATTTTGATTGGTTTACCATCTCTTGCACAGAGAGTCATGGCTGAATAGCCTTTTCCTGCTCAGGGCACAGCAGAGCCAAGAGCTGCCTGTGTCTCTGTAGGGTGCAGGCTGAGGTTTCACACATGCTGGCCCTGCACAGGCACCCTGCCCGGTAGGGACCAGGTGCTGCAGTTTGCTGCCTCTTTTGGTAATGGTGATGCTGGATCAAACCACTCTTGGCAGCCTTTGCCAGATGCAATAAGACACTTGCTCAGGAATCCTGGGCTCTGTTCTGTTCTCTGTGAGTGTGGGCTTCAAACTCCTTAGTCTGCCTGGGAAGGGATGGGTTTTAATCCAGAGTTTAGGACAAGCACTTGCCAGCCTGCTTGTTGAAGCCATGCCAACATGTAGCAAAGAATTCAAGGTTTGCTGGGGCAGAGGAAACATCCCACACCTGCCTGGTCACCTGAGTGCTCTCCTGACAGATGAAACCCTGGCTTGCCTCAGTTCTGGGGGGGCATGCAGCAGTAGCTATCTAGGTATTGAAGTGCACAAGCCCATACATTGCCTCAGCAGATTCTCCTAACAGTGATTTGAGGTAATGCTGCTGAGATTAATCGGTCCATGCAGTTAGGAACATGCAGGCACCAGGAAATTGCCAAATATTCTCATTACCAAAAGGGAGACTCAAGATCTCACTTGTGCCTTTCACAGTGCTGCTATTTCTTGCTGCTATTGCTAGTCTCACCAGACAGAGCTTGGCAAGATTGGCCAGGCACTCCTGAGAGCTACATACCATGGCACAAAGGAAAGAACAACTTGCTTAAAATAATGCTTATCTCATTTTATTTTCATTGTAGTCACTCTTTGAAACAGAGGGTAGATAGTTTATTCACCACATCAAATTTCCCCGATGCCTACAGATGTTTTCTATAATTCTGTTGTGAAGGACACAGCTCCTCTCCTGCTTGTCTGGCACTGGCTGCTCTCCTCTGCCTGTCTCCTCCTGCCTGGCACTGCCTGGCTCTGCTGACACCACAGCATCTCACTCCAGCCACCACCCAGCACCCTTGGGCCGTTGGTACCTCATAGGTACAAATAGATCTGGGTACCTCAAACCACTGAACCATGGAAAATCATCAGGAGTTTCCCCTCTACTTTTAGTAGGCAAGTCTAGGAGTACATGAACCATTTATTTACAGTGTAGTGGATGACTACAACACAGTGCTTCTTCCTTTGAGAAACATTTCTCCCTTTACTAGTTTTTGGCTACTTATCAGCCTCTACCCAATTCCCAAATCTTGCTTTGGTTAGCTTTTAAATTTGGCACATCCAACCCTCTGTAGTTTTCAAGTGAGGCATTTGAGAGATTTTCTTGGAGTCCTCTGGATGAAAGCTGCTGAGCTGGAATATCCTCACGTTACCCTTTGGGCAGTGCTTGACCCCGAGTGCCAAGATGGCAGCACTTCACAAGGGAACTCTCAGAATGAGAAAATCAAGACCAGATCACTGCAAGTCTTGAGAAAAATGTTGCCCTAAAGCAAACTCCAAACTCAGGGGAGTGTTACATATTTTTACATATTTTATGTAAAGTGGGATTTTTCTGCCCTTTCTCTTAAAAACAAACAATCCCTTGTAGTCCACATTCCTCATACTATTCTGCCCTGGGTTATAGTCAGAGCTCCTTCCCTATTATCACCCTCATTATAACTGTGCAATTGCTTTGCATTTGAGGTCAGGCACACACTCATCCTATATTCATTTATCTGTGGTGGGATGAGTGTTGACCTGGTGCCACTCTGAGAAGGAATGTCGTACTTCTGAGTTGTTCTTGTGGCTAACTTATTCAATAGACTCTAAGAGAAAGGCCAGCTGTGATTTACCCTCAGGCAAGAAGCTTGCTCTCCACTGAAAATATTTCAAAAAGGAACAGTTCAAGAGAAGACCTGATGTGTTTTCCTGCCACTTGCCTTTCAGGAGTTTTAGTTGAATCTTTGTTAGGGCTGCTGGGAGAGGTCCTGTTTTCAGAGGGAGCTGAGGAGAGCTGCTAGGGATCTCTGGGTTCTAACAGCACTGACTGCCTTGAAGGCAGCACGTGTAAGCAGGACTCCTTACCTCCTCCTGTCTGCCTCCAAAACTTCCATGTCTAATATTTCTTTACTTTCTTGACATTTCTCATTTAATGAGTGCTCCTTTGTCTCAGGAAGCCACAATCTACAGCTATGTAGAGATATGTTCAGAAGAGATGTGTGGGGGTCAGGGGAATCTAAAATCCATCTTTGGAGCCAGGAGCTCGGACTGGTCCCAAGCCTAATCTGAGGTCCTGTTGTCTTCACAGAGTATTCAGAAATCTGGAGCTCCAGCATTCACAATATAATTCACAGATTGCTTTCCCCAAAGCTGCAAGAATTAATCTGTTGCCTGTGACATCAACCAGATGTGGAGGCTTCCTCTGCACTGGCTGAGGCTTCACAATGTAGATGAAGCTTTATCTTGGACATGCATTGGTTCTGCACAGTTGTGTACACTCTCATATGAGACATTCAGTCCTTTTGTTGCAAGTCAAACTAGAAACCTGTTTGCACACTTTCAAAATGCTGGTCTGGGCAAACAACAGCCAAGGATTCTGCAGAACATGCTGGGGTCATCCTCAACAAACCCTTACACTCTTTCATAACCAGAATTTATGGCCAGATATCAGCCTCAGAATTCTTCTTGTATCTTTCAAGCGGAAATCTTACTTTCTTTGCTCAGCTTTCTGTAATGTTTCACTCTTGCATCCTAGCAGTGAGGGGCCCATGGCACTCTGAGACCAGTTATTCCTTTTTGCTCAGCCATCTGATGGCAGCTTGAGGGAAAAGGATGAGAACTCTCTGCCATTCATAAAGCTCACAAAATGCTCATTGGGATTGTGAAATTGAGGTGTTTAGTGTCTGGTAAAGGCTGATCAAAGAAAATACTGCAGAAAGATAGTAGAATTTTTTTTTTTGGTGGTGTTTAGGACACTCTTGAAGGACCTGCAAGATATTCTTGTCTTGTCTTTCTCGTGGAAAGTAACTGTGGTAATGCTCCAAATGCTCACAAAATTCTCAGGGCTAGCCTAGCCCCATCAGAGGAAGGTGCAGAGGTGGCTCACAGGAGCACAGCACAGGAAATATCACCCCTGTTGTACAGTAAATGGTATGAAAGGCAGGTAGGAGCCTTGGCTCTGCTTCCCAAGGTGCTACAGGCTACACTGACACAATGATGGACAGGACTGGCTATGAGCTATCACAGAGCCACAGCTGCAGCCACTTCCAGCTGGGGCTTCAGCCAATAATTAAAATTTACTACAATGAGACAAGGAGCAGCTTCCTTGCCAGATAAGACGCCAAGTGAGTAAATAAATCACATAAATCCCTCCTGAAACAGAGAGTTGGAAGGTCTCCAGTGAGAATGATTTGTGAAGAGGAGTAAAGAGAGAGATGGGAAGAGGGATGCTTTGCTGGGATGAAGAGGGGTCAGTGGAGCAAGAGAAGTTTTGTTTATTTAGGGCTTGCATATTGGGATGTGCTGCTTCTTGAGCCAGGGGCCCAGCGTGGTGCTGAGCTCCAGTCGGAACAAGCATCATAAGATTTCCTTCTAGGGATGTGAAACATGGGCCGAGGCCAGTGTGAGCCCACCCACTTCCTGGGCTATCTGTGTTCAGCCTGTGTTTGTGCTTTTGTGGGTCACAGGGAGATCAGGCAGGCTCAGCTTGTGGGTAGCAGCATCTCCTGCTTTGTGCTGCCTCATTCCTCGTGTTGTGATTCAGGTGTTTTCCCACCCTCTCGTCTTTCAGGTTGCTCTTTTGGGGGAGTTTGTGTTTTAAACACACCCTGCTTATTTGCCTCTCCCTTCCCAGTCCAAACAATGTTCCCCTTTCAGTATGATCCTGATGCCACTGATGTACTCACATGGCTACAGATAAACAAATCAGGTTATATTGGCAGGGGGTTGCAAGCTGGGATGCATCTAAATGTCAGATGCAGAGAGATGACTTTGAATGAAACTACAAACTACATATTAGAGAGGTTTTTCCATTCAGTAATGTGGGTCCAATCCTAACTAAAAACTCTTCTAGAGCTTTTTTAGTTGATTTAAAGAGCTTATGAGCTGCCCATCTAATCTTATCTGCACTTAAAAAATGCGAGAGCCAAAATAACTGAGATGCATTTGTGGTGCATTTTCCAGAGCATAAGTTCATGTCCTCTGCAGATAAACAGGAAGAGTACCTTAGATGGTGCCCTGTGTGACCTTTTGCCTCCAGCTGGCCTCTGTGGTTGGGTAAAAGGTGGGTCAGGGAGAAGGAATTGGCTCTTCCTGAAGGAAATCGTCCCCCCAAATTGGAGCTGTGCTTCATCACTTCTCCATCGCTTGGTCTGAGATGGGCAGGACATCTCCAGTTGATCAAACCCCAACTCTGCAGGGGAACCTTTCTGGGGAAGAGGCAGCACCTCACTGCAGGAGACATTCACCCCCTCCAGCCCCTGGGGAGCCCTGAAAGGAGCCCTATTCCCTGATGTAGCATACGGTGTCATTCCCAAAATGCTGCTCTCTGTGTCAGAATCGGGTACTTGAGAGCTTGAGAGCAGCTCCTTTCAGCCAAGCCCATTGCAAATGAGTTCAGTTAGGCAGGAAAGCAGCACCTCGATCAGATTAAGGCAGTGATTTGACCTGCAAGGTGAGAGAGTTAACTCACTTTGGTATAAACTTTCCTGTGCAGACAAGGTCTGTGGCTGGCTGGCTCCTCACATCCTGCAGCTACCTCACTGAAAAACGAGAAGGGTCAGTCCTGGGAAGGATTTGTGCAGAATGCTTTGCCTTTGGGGAGCTGAACCCCAGGCAGGAAAGCAAGGGTCTGCAACAGGTTCTGTTCCGTCCTGAAATTCATGGTTGGGATTGATGCTTTTATTCCAGCAAAACCATAGCACTGCTTCCCAGTTGCTGACCTCCAGGCAGAGTGTGATGGTGGTTTATTTTGACTTAAGGACTCTTCTCCCCACAGATGCATCCCCATCCTTCCTTAGCTGAGCAGTTCCTACAGATGTAGAGCTTGGCTTCTGCCACGGCAGCAAAGCCTGCTTGTGGCTGCTGTTGTTTGAAGCAGGGCTCCTGGGCATGGCTCACAAGGTATTTATGGGTGTTTTGTGGGTGCTTAATGGCAACTTCTTACCTATGGTGGCTCACAGGTCATGGCCTGGACTTGTCTGCACTTCAGGTGGGTGGCAAGAAACTGCAGGGTGAAACAACAGTGCCACAGACCAGACCAGGCTCTACCAGCAGGCATGCAAAAATACGATTTTTCTGTCTTATCAGAACAGGAGGATGCATAGGGATGTAATTTCCTCAGGCTCTGGCTGGAGCATTCAGAGGAAAGCCCTCCCCTCTGTGCTTTGGGCTGCCCTTGCCATCCCTCCATCCCTTTCCACTGCAGCAGGGTGAGGCATGTTGGACTGTGCTGTGACCTCCAAGGCTGAAATGATCTGGGTTAAAAATAACCCTGTAAAGAGTTAAGGGGTGTATTTTAAGCCCAGGTCATTTCAATGATCCAGTTTACAGCACAGCCCCACAAACTCACACCGGTGCAGGGGAGGGGGGAAGGGGGAAAGGAAAGGTCAGGGCAGAATGAGTGGTTGGAAACATAAGCTGTCTGAAACTGTGCCCCAAAAACACTGACACTCTCTTGTTTTCCTCTAGCACACTGACAGCTCCCTTCTCATGGTGCAGCATTGGGTGCTTAATAATCACCTTTTCTGGATCTGTAATCAAGACACCAGCCCTGAGCCTTGGATGGCTTGTTGCATCTGCCTCTGAGACATTATATTTGTCATTATATTTGCCATATTTGCTGTTGCTGAGGTAGTTTGTGCATGCAGCAATGCAAAGATCCCTATGAGAGTCACAGGGGAACTGTGCAGGGTTTGTGTCAGGATCTGGCATGATGGGCTGGTATAAGAACAGGCTGCAGGGAGTCATTCCTGTGAAGCTTTTATGAAACAAAGGAGGGATGTGGAGATCAGGGACTGGGCTCAAAACCATGTCTAGATGCAGCTGCATGAGGATTGGGCTGATAGTTGGACAGGACCAGTACCAAAAATCGTGTGACTCTCACAGATTTCATAGCTGCTGAATACTCCAGCCTTGCAAGGTGCTGTGGAGGTGTTGCTTCTCAGATGAAAGGTGACCCATCTGGCCAAAATGTCCTACCTGCACAAGCAGACAAGTCAGAAGATTTATAGGGGAGGGAAGGAGATTAGGGAAGTATAGGTCTCTGCTGTTATTCAGCTGGTATTTAGCCAAAATGCTCCACTATATGATAGCCAGTAGAACCTTCCTATTTCCAGCAGTCAGACCAGCTGTATGATGGAACATTTCTGTGGGGATCCAGTGGACCCAGGCAGCCTGTGAGAGGAGCAGTATCTGTGCCAAAAACAGTGGCCTCCCTTCCCACAGTCTGCAGTCAGGGATTGGTGGGCAGTTTTTGCTCTCACAATAGGGGCAAGGACTCTGATGCATAAGGAAGGAGAGGTCTGAGAGGCTCAAATTGGCACATTTGTACCTCAGACACAGATAAAGGCAGAACTTTCTTCCCCAGTGCTGCCAACAGGGACTAGGCTCAATTTTAAAAGCAGATGAAGAAACATAATTTTGAAAACCGTTTTCAAATTTACTCAGTTTTATAAACTTACTTACTTGGAAAAGTGAAACAAATCCCTTACAGAGAACTTGGTAGTTGCAATTCCTTTTTTTTTGCAGACAGTGCCATACATTGATGGTATAATTCAATTCCTGTCTACAGCTCTGTCTGACATTTTTCAGAATGTACAATGCTCAGACACTTAATTTTATAGAACAGCAAAAGACCTCAGAGTAGCAGTCACCAAATTAGTGATGGGCTAAGCCTTTAACCTTAGCTCGGTGATTTTAGCCCATGCAGGCTGACCATGCTTTTCCTCTAAAAAGGAGAAGAATCAACAGTTGGCTGCAAAAAGCACAAAAATAATGCCTAAGTAATTTCAGAGAAAAAAAAAAAAAAGAGAGAGAGAGAGAAAAGGAACAGAGCTACTTCTCATCACCATTTAGAAAAGTAGTGATGGGTTATTTCACCAAGGTGGGAAATGTGGCCAGGAATGGGAGAGGTTGCATTAATATTGTGGGGCAGGAGAGAGCCAGCACTGAGCTCTGGGGTGAGAGAAGCAGATGTCTTAGTCTTAGGTGCGGAAGAGGCTGAGGACTGGTACATGCTCTGGGTTGAAAGAGAGAAAATGAGGCTTTCCATCTTCCTCACAGTGTTGGGAAGGAGGAGAGGGAGACTGCCAGCCCAGCTCCTGGAAGTCAGAAGAATGATGTTCTCCTTGCAGTGCAAGGAAGGGAACTTTTGCACCCAAATACAGCACCTTCCCTTGACCAGAACACACAGAGCCTGGCCCATCACCTGGGGGTGGAAAAAAAGTTGTAAAAAAAGCTGGATATGGCACAGTAGTGTAACTGCCAGAAGGGATCAGAGTAAGAATCCTTTCCTGTTCTTTATTTTCCATAATCAGAGAGTGTGCAGCTGGCAGTTTCTGGAGGACACAGCCCCGTGGGCTACTGGTGCTAATCTTAGAAAGGCATGTCCAGAGCTTCCTGCGCCTGCAGGAGCCGCCAGCACAAGACACCCATGGAACCGTGCTGGCCTCCAGCTCTCATCAAAGAAAGGCAGCTGTGTTTTCAGACTGAAATGAAAAGAAAAAGAGAGAAAGGAAAAATTCACCCCAAAAACAAGAGGTCAGAGAGGCCAAGAGGAAGTTCAGTGTCTTTTCTGGGTAAAGGGAAAGGACTGTGAAAGAAGCTCTTGGAGAAAAATGGACTATGAGGGAAGCAGCCTTTCTGCCACACACACTGAGCACTTGCAGCTGCTTTGTTTCAACTGAGTCCTTACTTCAGGTGTCCATTCTGCCATGCCCAGGTGTCCAGAGAGCTGATATGATGAGCCAAGCCTCCCAGTCCATCCTGCATTCTCCAGGTTCATTCTTTGCTCCTTCCTCTTTCCAGCCTGCCCTTTCTTCACAGCAGGGAGACACAGCCTGCATCTTTACTAGTGTCCCTCCCTACTTAGCCCAATTTCATGTGCAGCAGGTTGCCCTGCTGATCTGCTCACTTCTCTCTTCCATTCCATTATCACCCACTCTCCCTGCCTGTAATTACTCCAATGAAAGGGGAAAAGATGAGGGGAAGGTGCATGAAGGTCACTGGGACGAGACAGCTTGATATGACTTCCTTAGATTCAGGAAAGCTATTCCAAAGTGTATGGGAAATTTAACAGGCAATGGCAGACACCTACAGGGCTTGTGGGCCTGGGAAAAAGAAGATAACGTTTATTGGGAGCATTTATTTACAGCTCTCTGGGAAAGAGAAAGTCCTTCTTCCACGATGCAAACAAAAACTGAGAAGCAGAAAGGGCATTGAGGCAGCGCGGTGAGAAGTGTGGTGCTGGTCATGGGTTCATGGTGGTGCTACAGGGAGCTGTGAGGTGTGAGGTTCCTTACTGATGGTTCATAGCCTGGTTTCCTGTTCTGAACTCTCCATCTGTAACAAAATCAGGATTGTTATTCCTGGTTGGAATAACAATTGTCGGTTAGCTGTTCTCGGTTCCTCTGATTTGGTTTCCCCAGCATCAGATGCTAGAGATGAAGAACAAAGGTTTCCTTTCATCAGCTTTGATGTCAAGGCTTTCTACTCACTCTGCTCAATAGACACATAGAAACAAGAAAACAAGGTAAATGTGGGATGACACCAGGGCAGTGTGATGTGGGAAGAGCTGCATCATCCAGGCTTCAGCACAAGCCTTCTGATTGTCAGCCTGCAGAGAAGCAGACCCAGGGGAGGGGAAGCTTCTCTCAGCCATGGTATTTCCTCCTTTCCCCCCCTCCCCTCAGTATTTCACTGAGAAAAGAGCAGAACAGCAAGGGACATATCTCCAAGCAGATGCTGGCTTGCTGTGAGGACTGGCAATGGCTTCTCACAGCAAAACCCCTGGAAATGTGAGGCTGATGGTGACCAGGGCAGTAACAAAGGTATGAGAGGGCTGAGAAGGTGTATGGGAATGTACATTACTGCCTGCTCCAACTGCTCCCTGCAAGGATAAGAGGAGGAGACACTTGGCTTGAGACACCTGGTTTGCTTCCATTGAAAAGTACTGAGTGTAGGCTCTTCAGCTGGAGCTGAAAGGCTCTGCATGAATTAGTGATTTTCTGGGATATTTGAAAATGCTGCTAAATCCTGTCTTCCAAAACCTCTTGCTCTCAGGCTGGCTGATTGATGCCAGATGTGAAAAACTCTGCTTCAAGTCCTTGCTTACTCTTGAACTTTGTACCACATACACAGGCTTAGTTTTCCCAACCTTCACTCACAACTTCTTGTTCCTGGTTTGTCAGAACAGGCCAGCAGAGACCAACTCAGAGGTGGACAAGTCAGCATCACCCTCAGTGGCTCAGCTAGCAGGAAAGTTCAAAGAGCAAGCAGCCAATATCCCTGGAAAAGAGGTAAGGTGTTCTGCAACCACCAGCAGGAAATCGAGTGGGAAGTTAATCACTTGTCTCTTCCTGCTGGAGCATCAGTGGTCTGAGCATGAATCCTTGATTTTGGATCTGCATAAAGAATTCATCTCCTCGTGCAGTGCAAGTTGTGGCTGTATCTTCTGTGCATTGCTGATTGGTGGATGAGTGTTTTGGTAGAGCCATGTCTTGGGACAGACACTAACCAAGATATTGCAGAGCTTGGAAGGAAGCACAGATTTACCCAACAGCAGCAGACAGTAGTGCATGCATGTCCTGTTTGGGCTGGCTTTTGTGGGCAGACAGCAGCAGTGAATAATGAAATAGCCAATATTGATGGGAAAAGAAACAAACGACAGATGATGCAGTGTAGCAGCCAGTGGCAGGTCAGCAGCACCTCACTTAAAAAAGGAGGTTTTCTCCAGGTTATTACTTCTGTGTAGGTTTGAGAGAAAACTACCTCTTTACTCACCTTCATTGCCTCTTCCCAATGATATTTCAGACTCTGTGCCTATCTCTGTCATGCTGAAGCTTTATTTTAATGAAATCTCACTATGCCAAGCATTGCCTCACACACTGACTTTCTCTCGCTAAGCAAAACACTAGAATACCTCTCTTAAGAAGAAAAGAAAGTCAGGGTTATTTATGAAAGGAGGTTGACATTTTCAGAGAGCTTCCTGTATCATGACACTTTTTTCTTTTAGAAGCGTAAATGTTTGCTGGTGGCCTTTTTCAGGCACCTTTTGAAACTGAGCTGCTCCCTTCTGCCACTCAGCTCCTGATCCCAGCCTGGCCTAAGGGTATCCTCCCTGTCACCCCTTCTGTCTTTGGCTGGATGCAGTGGTGACCTCTGCCCTGCAGGGCTGGCATGCCATCATCTATCAGAGGTTAGCACTCCCAGGATGGGAATAGCCAATCTTTTCCCAAGCACTATGTTTTTTTCCCCTCCAGTTGCCAGCACAGCACTCCATTCGTCCCATTACAGTAATTTCCTCTTTTGAAGGTATGGGATTTAATTGCACTAAGTCCCTCACCCTTCAGAAGGCAGAAAGTTCCCAGACCTCTCTTGTGTTATCTGCAGACCTCTGCTGCTCCCAAGCCAGGGCAGCGTGGAGGGGCCTCACAGTGTGGAGAAACTCATTTTCTCCAGAGACAGAGGAGGACAAAGTTTCCTGTCTTTTCTCTCCAAGCCATCTGTCATTTCCCCACCAGCTTTCTCAAGCTGGCTTCAGATTAATGGCCCAAGGGATGGTCTTTAACCCTTGCTTGGTCTGTGCCAGCAGAGGGGAATCCTGTCAACCAGGGAACCTCTGACACATCCACTGTGGCACAGCACAGCTTTTCGTGGTTGCAGAATGCTGGGGTTTCCACAAGACTCATTATTGCTTTCTGGCATGACACAAGGATAAGGGAAGGGCTGCCCTGGGCTGCTTAGTGATGCAGCAGGGCCATGGCTGGGTGCAGCACCTCCAGAATTTAAGTGATATCAGGTGCACAGGTCCTCCAAGACAGCCAGCAGCCAAGATGCCATAATCCAACTTTTCCCATGCCAGCCTGTGAGAAGGTAACAAAATTATCCAAATACTTTATTGTGGATGTTATCCAAGATTCCAGATATTAGCCAGTTATTTTGGATTATTTTTTTAACACATGAAAAGTGTGTTAACAGCTTGGCAGGACACTACAAACCTGGCATAAAAATAGAGACAGCTTGGCTTCAGGACCAGAGCAATAGTTAAGTGCATCCTTTCCTTCCTAGGGAGCTCTGTCATAGTTCTGAGAGTCCAAGGACATTCAGAGGGAATTGGTGTCCCTGCCATTAAGTTGCCTTGTTCTTCCTCCTCTGGAGAATCTATTTCTTAGTCAACTTTAAGGTTGCAGCTGAGGCCTTGTCCCTCCCTGTGCACTGCTTTCCTTTATTCAAGAGAAACAAATGGGGCTGAAATTCTGAAAAAGTCGGAATTCCCCTTTTTGCCCTGAAAATATATCAGACATAAAGTAGGAAATCATGAACCAGGTAGGCAGCTGAGACTCATGGAAAGGAAGTCCTGGTAATGACAGGAAAGAGAACAGTAACACCTCTCCAGTGTGAAGGGGTTTCCAGCAGGATGCTTTGCAGACAGAAGTTTCTGGAAAGGCTTCTCCACCCTCCACAGCTTAGAAGAGTGTCTCTTGCACAAAGAAAAAGATACAAACTACTCTTCCAACACTAGGACTGGGCTCTAGATGCCACAAGCACACCCATGTGCTGATACCATCTTTTGCTGCCTTTGAATAACTCATTTGGGCAGGCTGCGCCCTGCCTCCCAAGCAGGTCACTCACACAGCATGCCCTTTGGTGCTTGAATTTCACTTCCTTTTTAAGAAACCTGATTTCCCTGCTGCTGAGTTGGTTGTTTTCTTTCTTAGGTACCACCACATAAGCCAACTAGGAGGAAACCACCCTGCTCCCTTCCCTTGTATTCCCACAAAACTGAGACAAGTGACAATGATGAGCAAGTGAGTATCAATTTAACAGGGGGACTAGGTCTTTCCTCTCTGCGACCTGTTCTGTCCTGAGACACGAGTTTGGAGGTGCCAGAGAGGTCAGGCTGTGCAGCCAAAGCCATCAATCATGCAGCAGCAAACCTGCCCCTGCTCTCACACGTGTCTTGACCCAGAGTCAGCTCCATGCTGTTCCCTACTCCTGCAGCATGGATGCACAGCCCATTTCTACTGCTTTTGTTTTCACCCTTGGCACACTGATGGATCAATCCAGTTACCACTGTTCAGGAAACACTGGTATTTATTGGATTTGAACAGGGAGCACCCATGCTGTTTGTTGAGTATAATGGGGTAATAGTTCTGCTCATGAGATTTTCCATCCTAAGAAAAAGGGAATAATTAATCCAGAGTGAAGAGAGAGTTTGTTGACAATACCCACAGAATATTTCTTTAGGACCCTTGAATGAGCAGGTCCCAGTAAGCTGGCTGCTATTTATGAAATTTTACACTCAAGCCATCTTTGGTCACTTCTGCCCTTACGTATTCCAGAATATGAGGTCTACCCACCAAATTTCATGTTGTCACCTGCCCTTAACAAGCAGGTAGTTCTTTGTCCTTATCTGTGAGCTACAGGCTCTTGCTGCCTCCATGCCAAAGGAACATTAATTTTTAAAATGTTAGATTCCTTCCTTTTCTGAAAAAAATCAATATGCCCCTTCTCAAAGCAATGCTCTCTGTCTTTCTCAAACTGCTTCCAGCCTTTTCATAGCTCTGCCTTTCCTGCCATTTAGGCCTTTCCTGCTTAAACTAATTGGATATCCTTTAACTTGGTTACTCAAATGGCGGCAGAAAGTCTTTCCCTTTACAGAAAGTTCACAACGTTTGCCAACATTAAGGCTTTAAGAGGTAGAATTTTAATCTGCCTAGTCCTAAAATAATAGCAGGGGAAGCTGTGCCACAGGCTAAATACCTTAGTGGAGGCAGTGTAGGTGGAGAGCCATTGTGCATCACCTAACTCAGACACTTCAGACAGCAGCCCTTTTTCCCCAGAGGAGGGGTACATCCCCAGGATGGCTAGATAACAAAAGAAAAATGGGGTCAGGAATGAAGAAAAATAAACTCTTATGTGGAAATACTATATGAAGCTTCATTTGAGTCTCTACGGGCAGTTTCTGCTTATCTCTTCCAAATTATCTGCCTTTATTTTATTTCCTCTTTTTCACCTACTACAGTGTAATTTTCCTGTTTCATCTTATTTTGCAGAAGCGGTCGCCAAATGCTTGCCCCATTCCCAAGGTCAAAGTGAAAAGCTCACCCATGATTGAAAAGCTGCAGGTAGGTCCTGGCAGAACCCACATGGCTTCCCCAGCAAATTAAAGCTGATTGCCATTGATCACAGCTGCTTCCCTTGCAGAGCAGCCACAGGGGAAGGGGATGCAGGAGCCAGGGGTGACAGCCAGGTAAACAGTGCAGTGGCCTCACTGGGGAGGAAGCAGCCCCAGCCCATACAAAGAGGAAGGCAGAGCAGGTCTGGTAATGGTCATGGGCACCAGAAGCAGTGCAGTGATCCCCAGGTGTGCCCATAAGCATTTCACGGATCAGGATCATTTGGATCTGTGGAGTACATGGCTGGGCATGGGCATGGCAGCAGCACTGCCTGAGCAGGAGCCTCAGTTTAAGTGAAGCTCTTGAGAGAAAATGAGAGAAAACCTGGCTGAGACATCCTCACAGCAAGGTCACTCACACTGCATCCCCTGCACTGCACTGGGGAGCTGTGACAGGCAGTGACAATCCTGGCAGTGGGGTGTGTGCTCCAGGCTCTGGCTGTCCCATGTGTGTGCCTGGAAGCTCTGCACTGCACTTCCCTCATCTGGATTCCCGCAGCTGCACACCAACACACCCAGCACTTCCTGCCCTTTTCATGTTTCTATGGTGCCTGATCTGCTCTGCTGAGGGCAGCTCAGCACTCCATGGCCTGAAGACAGAGTGCCCTGCCCCTGCCAGCTGCCTGTCCTGGCAGCACGTGTCACTCCAGAGCCTGCTGGCCACCCTGACACAACCTGAGCCTATTCATAGCACTGTCCCTCCTGATGCATCCAAGGACATTTGCCATGGGGAGCTTCTCAGTGAGAGGCCAGCAGGAAGAGTTTTGCCACAGTTAATCACAAGCTCGCTTCTTTCCATGGTCTTCTCATGACTGCACAAGCCATTCTGCAAGACCTGCAGATCAGGCTGGAAATGAGAGCTCCAGTTGAGCACACATGGGAGGGTTTAAATCTTGAACCATTGCTGGCTGTATGTTCAGATTTTCTGCCAGCTCAGCCACTGTAGACTCTGGTGGCTTGGCTGGGTCACTGGAAAATCCCAAAAGGCCTCAGGATGACAAAAGAAAATGTCCTGAGTTCCAGCTGCCAGGGAAAGACAAATGTCCAGTCGTAACTTCTCTGCCCAGACTTGTTTGTTGACTGTCACCAGGAGAAACCCACAGCCAGGAGGTCTGTGGCTTGTGACAGCTGAGAGATGTGACAGGGCAGGGGTTCCCCTGTGTGGTTATGGTGTGTAGCACATGCTGCTGTCATGCATGCCCTAATGGGGCTTTTTCATTGCAGGCCAATCTGGCTTTTGCTCCAGCTGCTCTGCTGCCGGGAGTGTCTCCCAAAAGCCCTGGGATGAAAGTCCTGGTTTCTCCATTCAGCACACCTCCTTCAACGCCCACCAGCCCAGGGACTCAGTCCCAGCCCAGTGAGACGCCAGTCAGCTTTGATCAGCCCCCAGAAAGCACTCAGCTGCAGTTCTACAACAAGGTAGGATATGCCTGCTAGGGTTTCTCCATTCCACAAGACTTGCTTATTGCTTGGGGATGAAGAGGAAGAGGAGGCTGAGCCCTCAGTCCTGCTGTATGAGTGTGGCCAAGAGAGGAGAGTTATGCACCAGGTTCCAAACAGCCTTTCAGTGTAGCTGTGTGGAGTCTCCTCTCTGCCTGCCAGCAGCTCCAGCAGCTTTCCTGGCCCAGAGTGTGAAGGAAAGGGGATGAAGAGGCAGGACCCAGTCACCTCAGCTCAGCAGTAACGGGGTGGCTGGTGCCAGGGAGGGGCTGTGAGCAGGTGGTGCCACATGCCAGCAAATGTCTGGGGTCACTGGGGCTCAGTTTAGGGCACAGCAGTTCCTCCGGTGTCACCAGAGCACTTAAGTGAGGAGCCATAACCTGAATTCCCCATCACCAGCTGGAGTACAGGCTCCTTCCTTTCTGCCAAGAGCAGAAAAGGCTGGTACATCCAGTGGCATTTTCCTGTGCTGTGCTTTGCTGGTTTCCATTCCCACTCTCTTGACTGCTTCAATGTGTGCTTTTCCTGCCCCCCAGGTGCGGACACGAGGATCCATAAAGCGCAGACCTCCCTCCCGGAGGTTCCGAAGATCTCTGTCCGAGTATGGAGATGGGGAGGATTTAGGGGTCAGCCTGTCCTCTCCAGAAAATGGGGCCAGGGAAGATGAGGTCTTTGGGCCCAATGGCAAGACAGAGGAGGTGGAAACAGGGAGCAAAGAGGAAAAGAAAAAGTCAGGGTCTGATGAGAAGCCAGCGTCAAGGACAGGATCCAGCCGATCAGAGGATGAAGAAAAAGGGAGCAAAGAGCAGAAGAAACAGGCAGGGTCTGATGAGAAGCCCCCATCAAGGAGAGGATCCAGTAGATCAGAAGATGGGGAAAGAGGGGAAAAACATGCAGAGGAAATTACTCCTTGCAAGAATAACACGGGGAATACAAAGGAAGAGGAAGTGTGTCATGATGCCCCAGGAGAGGAGAACTCTCCTCAGCCTCCCTCTGGAAACAATGAGATGTGTGACAATCCCCAGGGAGAAGAGCAGCAAAGCACTGCCTGTGAACAAGGAAAGGGTGACAAGGAGAAGGAGGAAGCTGAAGCTGAAACAAAGGAGAGCAGTGAGAGCACAGACACACAGAGAACATCAGACACTGAAGAAGCAGCCCTGGCACCTGAACCACTGCAGGATGCAGTGGGATTAGGGACTGCCAGCGAGCCTTCAGAGTCAGTCACGCAGGACCAGGGCACAGCGCAGCTGTGACACACAGGTAAGATGTGATGGTGGCTCCCAAGGCACCTGAGGGTTTTGCTGTTAGCAAAAATGGCAACTGTGACAGAACACAACAACAATTTTGCTGCTCCGCACATGTCAAAAGCCTCAGATCTTAGGCCTGCAGAGACTGTGAGGCAGAGTACTCAAAACAGCCAGCCCTCCTGGGTGGTGTTACAGAAAGGATGGAAAAGAAGCAAAGCTGATTCTGGATTTAGTATAATGGAGAGGCTCTGCTCACCAGGCACTCTCCTGCATTGCTGTTTTGAAAGCAATCTGAAAGTACTTGCAGTGTAAAGCACATTTCCCTAGCAGTAACCATGTATACACTATATCAATATGACTCCTTATGTATAAATATTTATATGTGTGCACACATTGTATATATACATGTGTACATATATATATTCCCTATGTGTTTAGCTTGTTTGCTTTGCCAACAAACGCAGGGCACACCAGTTTAATGATCAGCTCTGAAAGCGTGCAAGCAAGGGCCTCTGCCACTGAAATAAACGAGGATTTCTGCTGGTTGAAGCAGGCCTTGTTCCATACATCTTGTATGTTCTGTAACCAGTGATAACATAGCCAGATGCCTGAGGATATGTCTCATCCCACTTCAACCACCTCCTCTTCAAATGCTTCCTTGGTTTGGCAAGGAGCAGCTGAAGGAAGGATTCTGGTGCTTGGGCTGCAGCTCACCTTTGCCTCCTAGCACAGAAACCACCAAAGTGCCCCCAGGACTTCCCAGCACTGTCTTTGCTTAGACCCATTATTATTTTTCATTATTTCCTTGCTTATTTTCCCCTTTCAAAAGGACATGCCCGATCAGGGCAGAGGAGATTTAACATGTGGATAGGAGCCATCTAACCTAATCGAGGTGGAAGCGACTGGAAAACCTTCAGTGGCAGGAGAGGAGCAGAATGCAGAAATCCCCTGAGATCCAGACTCATCACAGAGCTGAGTGGCCACTCACTGGCTCTCTGCTTTGCACCACTGTATTTTGGGACAGCTGGAAAAAGAGACTGTTGGCAATCTCTTCAGAGTTCAAGACTCAGGTGTTGGCTGGCATTCCTTGGGACTGAGAGACCTGATACTTGCTGTCCTGGAGCCAACTGCCACTACCACTCACGGCCCTCCTGCTTCTTCATCTTGCTCCAAAATGTCTTTTTCTCCTCCCCTGCATTGGTCTTAGATGAAGTTCATCAGTTACATACATACATACACGTATGGTGCCTTTTTGGTAGCTTCTTTTAAAGTACTTTGGGTTTTAAACAGTATGTTTTCTCCATATGTGCTCTATAGCAGACAATGTGAACCCTGAACATGGGGAAATCTCCTGGAACATTGATCATAAAAATATATAAATACAAAATTATAAAAATAAAATCCCTTTGAAGCGGGGCTGATCTGTGTAACAGCCACCTGTGGTAGGCTGGTAGGTCCTGCATGCTTCAGCTTTGGGGTGCTTTTAGTGTGGTGGAAAATGACAACCAGCAGATTGTATGCAAAGAAAAGATGTGCTGAGTAGGTCAATAGGGCAGGTTCTCTTATCTGGCTCTGGGCTCCAGTCCAGATTTAGAAGGGCTGCTTGTCCATCAGTCTTTCTCACTTCCAAATTCTATCCAGTGTGTGTTGAAACTTCTGGTGTGTGGCCACCAAGAGCCACTCATTATTAAAGCATCCCAGCTTCCTGGAAACAGCCAGTTAATTCCGTGCAGGTCAAAGAAGAAGTCCTAGCTGGCTGAGTTTCCAGTGGAGTTGCCAGGCTGAATTGGCCAAGTCAGTCAGGCAGCCAGTCCCTCCATAGTACTTATGCACTGTGCTGGATTTGCATTCACTCCTGGGCTACTAAAAGTCATGGGCTAGCAGTCACTACGATTTTAATCTGGAGAGTATTTGGGGGAGGGTGGATGTCAGACCCTCACTTGACCAGTTTCCTGACAGCAGTGCCTGAAGCTGTGTTGGCCACACGGAACAAAATGTGAACTGAGGTCACACTTGCTGAGATCCAGCAGCACTTGCCCTCCTGAATTACCGTGGGCTCATTGGCAAACACGACCTCCACACCCTTTTGAGCCATGCTGTGGAGCATTGTTGCCTTTGAATCCACTTTAATCTGCTTGCTCTAGCTTGTATTGAGAGCAGGCTGCAATCCTTGGCTGCCCCCTGTTCCTTCATTCGGCAGTGTCCCATCTGGATGTGAGTGGTTGTGCCTTGCTATACATGCAGATACATGTGTGCCTGTGTAGAGAACGTGTATGTGTGTCCCGAGCACGGGAATGGAAATCCGAGGGAGAAAACAGAATAAATAAATGGTGGAATAAAGCCAAAGCAAAATAAAAATCGGTGTGTTTTGTTTCCTCCTGGAGAGATGAAGAAGCCTGAGGAAGAATGGACAGTACTGGTACCAGCAGGAAAAAAAAGGGTGAGATTTCCACTGGCATTAGGACTTCAAAATTTAAATTTAATATGAGAGAGCAACTACGGAGGAACAGGGAGGACTTTTTGAAAAAAAAGTCTGGGATTCAGAGGCGTGGAAACACGAGGATGTCAGGAAGCATTAGCAGGACAGAGCACATCAGGAACAAGCGGGATTCAAGCCAGGGGGGTGCTGTGGGCTCAGAACCCCAAGGCGATGCCTGTGGTGGCTCCTGTGGGCGTTTGTCCCGCCCGTGGATCGGCCCGGGACGGTCCGAGCGCTCCCGGGACACGCGGGGGGACCGGTGCGACCGCCCCGCGCCGCCAGGGGGCGCAGCGTGCGGCGCGGCCCGGCACGAACCAAAGCCGCTGGGGAGGGGGGGGGTTGTGTGGGATGTCCCATTCCTCCATCCCCCGGGAACGAGCTCGCCCGGCTTCCAGCGCCACCGTGCGCGCGGAGCCGGAGTGGGGATGGCGTTGGAAGTGAGAATGGCAATGGCAAGGCTGGGCTGTTCCTGCGCCCCTCTGTCAAGCGCGGGAGCGGAGTCTGCGCGGGGGAAAGCAGCGGAGCGCCGCGGGGGCCGTTGCTCCCCCCGCGGGGACGCGGAGACATCGCTAACGAGCGGAGCCGTAGGGTTGGGGGAAGGGCGATGCCAAGGATTGCCCTGGGAAAGGAGAGGGAGGCGGTGAGCGGGGAGAAATGGCCGCAGCCCCCGCAGTTCGGGAGAGCAGCGATGTGTTCCGGAGCGCTGGGCAAAGCCACTGGCGGTGGTCTGCAAGGACGGACCCGCACAGGCATTGGCACAAACAGCCGGGGCGGGAGGAGGCGGGACGGCAGTGAAGTGATGAGCTGGGAAAGTTCCTACAGAGCGGCTCGTTGGTCTAGGGGTATGATTCTCGCTTCGGGTGCGAGAGGTCCCGGGTTCAAATCCCGGACGAGCCCGCCGGGAAGAGGGCGCGCAAGCGCTCTCTATTTTGCCGCCGCGGGGCCCTGCTGTGCTTTTGTGCCTCAGGCCCGCCCGCAGCGGGACCGGGGGCGCGGGGACGGCGCCGGAGCCGAAGCCGCCACGGTGTGCCGAGAGTGAACCGCTCGGAAGGACGAGGAGCGCGCCCGCAGCGCTGTCTCGGTGAGGGGGTAGCCGGGGATATGCCTGCCTGCTTGGGAAAAACGGGAATAGCGATGCCCGGTGCGAGACGAAGAGGACCGGCAGGTTTTTGGTGAGTTCCTAACGCTTTTTGTTGCGCTGAAAAGGAACGAGTGGGTCTCGTTGTCAGTCCGGTCCGTGTCGCTTCGCCGTGTGAGGGAGCCGCCGCTGCTGTAAAGAAGGTGGAAAAATAAAAAAAAGCTGGGCTCGTCCGGGATTTGAACCCGGGACCTCTCGCACCCTAAGCGAGAATCATACCCCTAGACCAACGAGCCGCCATGGGGAGCACTTTCTCTCCCCTGCAGAGGAACGCTGCGATGGCGCCGCGCAGCCCCTGCCCGGCTTAGCTGCAGCCCGTGCCAATCCCGCCGTGTTCCCGGTTCCTGAAGGGGCACAGGCGCTTCCCTGTGGCTGCCGGCGCTCCCCGGGTTCCTGACGGCCACCGCGGCAGCCCTGTCTCCCTGTGTGTGCGATGCTCGTATGCGGCGAGCCATGGACCGCGGCAGCCAGGCCGCAAACCCCGGCACGGTGAGGGGAAATTCGCGGTTCATTTCCATAATTTCAAACTGTACCACAGCCGAATAGAGGCAAGTTTACTTCCCTAACTTACAGATGATGATTTTATGCAGACCTGCTTAAACAGAGAGTCTTGGAACGCTGATGTTGGTCAGGGTGGAGGTCACTGTTACCTTGGCTTTTGCTTCTGTACAGTAACAGCCTCTAAATTAATTTTGCCTATAGTCCAATATATTCCAAGAAGCTGGGGGAAAGGTAGGAGGGAGAGACAGGAAGACAAATTGCTTCCATTTTATGTGCTTTCTTATGTATCAAGGTTATCAAGAAGACTCATGACTGAAATTGTTTCTTAGTATTTATTCAGCACTGGAATAGCTCATCATTCCCATCCTTTTCCATCCTCAGTTTTCCGGAGAACATTTATCCTTTTACAGTGGGTGATCCAAGATATTCTTCTCAATCAAATGATGACAAAGCCAAGTTATGGAAGACAAGACTGAGAGGGGAATCTCGTAAATATGTATAAGTACCTCAGAGGTGGGTGGCAAGAGGATGGTGCCGGGCTCCTTTCAGTGTGCCCAGTGCCAGGATGAGGAGCAATGGCCACAAACTATATCACAAAAATTTCCACTCAGCATGAGGAAGCACTTCCTTGTGCTAATGGGCTAGAGAACTAGAACAGCTGTCCAGGGAAGTCATGGATTCTCCCTGTCTGGAGACATTTAAACCCCACCTGGACATTTCCTTGTGTGATCTGCTCAAGGTGACCCTGCCTTGGCAGAGGGATTGGGCTGGGTGATCTCCAGAGGTCCCTTCCAGCCTCAACAGCACTGACTCTGTGAAAAATAGTTCCCAAACTCTTCAAAGTCTGTATGCAATTACTGTGCTGCTGCCAGCTCTTGAGTTTTGAAAAAAACCCTGCATTTCTATTTTACCAAAGTAATCATGAGTGTGGCATTATCTGCTAGTCACAGTTTCTCCCAGCTTGCAGAAGAAAAAATATTGCTGTATGGTACACACAATGCTTTCTTGTACAAATAGATCCTTTTATTTTTTCCTTTTTTCTCTCATGTTCTCCTATTACTAATTCAAAATGAGTATGTTGGGTAGGATATTTTTTGCAGGAGTGCATATCTCTGCACACTAAACAGTGCATACTGTACAATTCCTGTAGGATGTACAGAGATGCAGGCTAAAGAGAAAACAATCAAAACCATTAAAAATGTAAAATCGGTCTAAATCGATTTTCTTCTCCTCCTAGAAGTTATTACCTTTTTTTTTAGCATCAAAATCCTCCTTGCTCTCTGTGGCAAGCTACTAGAGACCTCTCCAAAACAAAGGGTAACAAAGATAACAAAGGTCTGAATTTCTAACATACACAGCAAGAAGGAAGGAGATGCAATATATGTTCCTCGGGGCAAATTAAGTTGTCCCAGCACCCTATTTCCTATCTAGAAGTGGCAGAAGAGAATAATTTGATCATATCTATCTGGATAGAGAATGTTCTGCTGTAAGTAGACTTGATATTGTCCCAGGTGTTCTCTGTACTGAACATCTGTGCTACTACACAACAAACAGGGAAGTGAGGGCTGTTCCTGTGGCAATGTGATCTCAGCTCTGTCAGGGAAGGGAGAGTGTAGGTAAGGGCCATGTGTTGCCAAATCAGGTTTAGTACACAAAACGGGAACATGTGAGCTCTGTGAAGGTCAATTTGAGAATAAGAAAAATGCAATTTTTTAAAAAACTATTTTTAGGTTTACTATCTTGCAAAAATACCCAGAAGGGTGAAGCTTGGCCTCTCCAGAGGACTGAACAGTTTTAAACTGTGCAGTACTGAAGGACCCGGAGGTAAACAGTGAACCCTGGGCACTGAGGTGCTTCCATGCTGGTGAGAGCACTTCCAGCCACCCAGGAGAGCTGTAAGGTTGGGTGGAATTTCCATGGAAAGGAAGAGCTCTGAGGAAGTATTGAGGGAAAAGGGCTTGGAATGAAAGTCTTATCACTGCCTAACAGTGCTCTATTTGGAAAGCAGGGGTACTGATGAATTGCTAAGGACCCACCCACAAGGGAAGTCAAATGAGGTGCCAACCAAGCTAGGTGATATTTCCCTGTAAAACAAAGAGTTGCCTGTGTTGTTGATATTTATTCCCAAGAGGTGCCCTGGATTTCTGCTAGCCTGGGTTTCTAGAAAACACGTACAGCAGTTAGATGAGCAACATGCTCCAGAGCTCCCTTTAGGGTATAAATAATGGATGCATAAACTGTTACATTTTAAATCCCATGAGAACTGTAAGGTGGTGTCTGGCATCACAGCTGATGACAATAAAAAAAAAAATCTGCCTGTGTTTTTGCAGGCTTGCTTTGTCACAGCCCTCCTCAGCGTGACACACGGTGGCCTTTCCTGTGGCCTCTCTCACCTGCAGATGTGATGAGAGTGGCAGGGAAACTGGTGGCACAGGGATCTGGGCGAGGACCAGCATCCATGGAGGGAGCACTGGGCAGGAGCAGAGCATCCCACAAGGCTTCTTGAGGCTCAGGGATGCAGTGAGCAATAGCCTTGAGATATGACTCAGCTTGTGGAACTTCTTTAAAATGCATGTTTGGGAAAACACGGCACAACAAAGAGGTTCTCTGAAGCAAGGAGGAAGAAGAAAGGATGAAAGCTTGGTCTCAGGTAGTGTGTAGCAGCTGGGAGTCCAGTCAGCAAGCCGAGGGAAATTCCAAGCAGGTATTTTCAGGCGAAAGGCAAAGGTGGTGCGATCAGTCAGCAGGAGAGCTTCTGAAGGAGCTTGTGCATACAGGCAATGCATGCTGAAACAGGCTCTCTGAGTTAACAGGGAATAACAGGCAGGATTTCTGTGGAGGCAGGAGAAACCACCACTGTCTGTGCTCAGAGCTTGCAGCAGCGCTTTCCCGATTCCCTTGGGACAAACTGACACCATACCATGCACCCGGGGGAACTCGGGGCTGGCAGAGGGGTTGGGGCACTAAATGAGCACAGGATCTGCTCCTGCTGTCAATTCCCTGTTGGAAACTGGGCTGAGTGATGTGCAGCAGGAGACTTCCATAGCTGAGAGTGCTCAGACACCACACCAAACCAAACCACTGCAGTCCTTATGGGCCACAGTCACTCCACAGCTCCTGTGGTGTTCTTGACTACAAAGCACAACTCCACTGGAGTGACTGTCAGTTTTGTGACTGTCACTGATTGTCCAGACAGGTCCAGTGTCAGCTGGAATGGTTGGTGCCATGTCTCCAAAGGCACTTGGATAAGCTTTCTGCACTGCAGGGTAACTGTCAGACAGTCCAGAGCTCGAGGCAGCCCTGTGAGGAGCAGCTGAGGGAGCTGGGGATATTCAGCCTGGAGAAAAGGAGGCTCAGGGATGACCTTATAACTCTCTACAACCATCTGAAAGAAGCCAGGTAGAGTTTGGCCTCTTCTTTCAGGGAACCAGCCACAGGATAAGGAGGACATGACCTCAAGCTGCACCAAGGGAGGTTCAGGTTGGACATTCAAGGGGATTTCTTCACAGAAAGGTTGATGAGACATTGGTGAGAGGAATGATGGATTTGTCTTTACAAACAAGCTGTGGGTTTGCTGGTAGATAAGACTAGCACTGAGACATAAAAGAAACAATGGGAAGGATTACGCTGATTGATGAATGGAAAAAAAAGATATCTGCCTTTACAAACAAACTGTAGGTTTGCTGATAAATGAATCTGGATATTGAAAGATGAAAGAAACAATGGGGAAAACCCATGAATTCCGTAAGAATTAAAAATTAAAAGGGAGGGTTATACATTATAGGGGAATCTTAGGTATCAGGCATTCTGGGAAGTCTGTACTTCTCAAGTACCTCAGCCAGTGGGGAAAGAAAGAGGGAAATGCAGCCGGGAAATTGGGATAAAAGGAGGTTGCGTCCTCCAAAAATTAGAGAGACCCCCGGGGAATGCCCCATGGCTTCTCCCTTTATTGGAATAAAGTAAAAGGACTCATCTGTCTCCTTTTTGGACATAAGCCTCTTGTGTTTGTGGCTTAATTTTCCTGACATTGGGATGGGCTACCCAGGGAGGTGCGGGAGAGGTGTTTAAGGCAAGGCGGGACGTGGCAGTCAGTGCCNATCGCCGCCGCCGCCCTCACCGCCGGTGAGTCAGGGACCGAGGGAGGGCCGGCTGCTGGTTCTTGGAGCGGAGGGCGGTTCCGCTGCTCCCGGGGCGGAGGGCGTTTCCGCGAGCACGGCTCTGCCGCTCGCTGCCCACCCGGTTTGGAGCCGGGCTGGCGGCGGCCGAGGACCCCCGTCCTCACCGGGGGAAGGGTCGGTGTGCCGGGAACAAAGCCCCCGGGAGCCGGCGGGGGCAGGGCAGGTGGTGCCGCGGTGCCAGGGCAGCGCTGGTTGNGACGTGGCAGTCAGTGCCGTGGTCACGTTGACATGGTGGTGCTGGTTCATAGATGGGGCTCGATGATCTCTCATGTCTTTTCCAGCCTCACTGACTCGGCGATTCCGTGATTCAGCNCCCCGTCCTCACCGGGGGAAGGGTCGGTGTGCCGGGAACAAAGCCCCCGGGAGCCGGCGGGGGCAGGGCAGGTGGTGCCGCGGTGCCAGGGCAGCGCTGGTTGCACAGAATCCATTAGCTTGGAAAAGATCCCCGAGCCCATCGAGCCCGCCGTGGGAGCCAGCACCACCGCGGGTTCCTCGCTCCGGGAACGCGGGTGGCGTTCGCTGGGAGAGCCACGGGGTGATCGAGGAATAGGGACGCTGGGGTTGTGGTAAATGACTTGGTTCGGTCAGTGGTGAAGCATTTGGGTGGAGGGGGAATTATGTCAGCCAGATGATGCGTTTATGACTCGTATAGGTGGAGAGTAAGTGCAGAATCGCAGAACGGGTCGGGTTGGAAGGGACCACAGTGGGGTCATCTGGTGCAGCCTCCCTGCTCGGGCAGGGTCATCCCGGAGCACATGGCACAGGATTGCGTCCAGATGGTTCTGGAATATTTCCAGTGAGGAGAACAAGGCTATGGAGCGGTAGGAATGGCAGGAGTGATGCTTAACTCCTCTGTGGCTTTATGTTCTCAGAGGGCAGAGGGTTCCACGCATCACTTGGATTCGAAAAGTTACATTTACCATACCAGCTCACTGTGTGTAGATGCTGGGCATGGACAGTGAGGGAGCATCCAGTATGTATACACCCCAAATATCCTATAATGGACATTTTTGGTTGGCAGTACTTGCTTAGTGGGTAAAACTTTGTGAAGTACTTCAGGAGACATTAAGAAGCCTGATACCTCCTCACTTCATATGTCTGAAAAACTGTGTAAAACTATAAGTCTCTCTGGGAAGAGGTTTATTAAGAAACTGTCCTGAGTGGTAAGGAACTTAAAATGTATTTAATAGAATTTTAAAAAGGTTTGGGTTGGAACAAATATCTTAAAGATAATCTCGTTCCAATCCCACTGCTGTGGGTAGGGACATCGTGCACTAGACCGGACTGCTCAGAGCCCCATCCAGCCTGACCTTGAACACTTCCAGGGATGGAGCATCCACAAGTTCCCTGGTCAACCTGTTCCAGTGCTTCCCTACCCTCACAGTGAAAAACTTCCTCCTAATATCTAATTGCTGTTATTATTCCTTTTCCTAAATCTATTCCCAAGGAGCATCGTTTGCATTTGTTTAAGATTACTGCATTTTGCAGTAAAGAAGTAGAGATTGCTAAGGCCTCCTGTGTATCTTCAGAGACAGACTTAGTATTTAGGGTTAAGTAGGTAGATGTGAAATATGCATATATTACAGTAAAACTGAGATCTTTGGAAATGCATGTGGAGGCAAAAGAAGGAAGCATATTTCCGCTGACCACAACAAAAAGTACAGCTACAGTAATGCTGTGGGTAGGTAGGGATAGCAGATCATTGTAGAAGGTCTGAATTTATTTCTGTGTTGGCTTCTTCTCTCTTTGCACATCCTTAATCTTCATATTTGCTGTGGAAAGCAAAGTTTACATCTCTGCATGGGAATAAGTGATCAGAGTGCAGGCTCTTCACCTCTTTTGCATACCGAGAGGAGTTTGGTGATTAAAAGGAAAAGATGACCATCCCCTCAGTTTGGGGTGCTAAGGAGTCCTGGGTATCAGTGCTGTGCATTTCTTCTTGCCTGTGTCATTCAGGCTCCTGATGTTTTTCTGAGGACCCTCTTCCCATTCCCTTTCCTCATGCTGGATTTTCCCCTTGTGAGAGGTTGGGAAATCAAAACCTGCCATTTTTTGGCAAGGGCAGGGGTGGTGTTTGCAGAGGGCTGGAGCTGCTCCCTCTCTCAGATGTGGCTGTGGCTGGGTGATGTGCTGCACACGTGGCTGCTGTACCTCGTGTCTGCTCTTCTGCCTCTTCATATGCTCCATGGCAGGTCTGCTCCTGTGGCAAATAACCTGCAGTGAGACAGAAATATTCCTTAAGGTGCTGTGCTGTGCAGGCCCCATCAAACACCACAGCCTGCTCTGCCAAGCCTGTTTGCTTCACAGTTAAGCACAGATAACACAGTTCCAGGCTTATTTTTACATGTGCCCCTGCATGTGTGGTTAGGAGTTCATCTTGCTTCTTTATACTCAGTCATCTGAAAACCCTGTTGCTGCATTTACTTGTAAGAATGAAGGATCATTGTCAAATGTGCTGTCTGTGATTCTGGGGACATTTTGTAGCATAAGTAGTTAATCTAAGTATAATCTCTTTCTGTGCATGAGTGAGCTGGAACAACCAGCCAAGAGTATCAAGAAAATGGATTATTTTGCAATTGTGCATTTGTAAGCCATGCAATTATGACTTAAAATGGTATCCTGCCTGTGTTTGACATGAGAGTGGTGCCTGATTACTCCTGCTAGTCTCAAAAAATCTCTAGATATTACTGGAAAAAATAATGATGATTTTTTTTATTATTCTTTTTGATACCAGCAAAGCTTGATATTTTTGAAATTTATTTTCTCCTACTACCCCTTTTATACACACTCATACAAGTGCACGTGGGCACATGCACATGGGTCACTAACAAGCAGCTATTGAGATGTTAAATAGCTCAAGTGCCTGTTAGCTGCTTTGAGCTCACCAGCCCATTTCAGTTGCTGCTTGAAATGTTTCCTGAAAATAACAGTGTAAGTCAGGGTTGCAATGCTCACTTCGTGCTTGTGCCAGGTTTAGTCAGAATTCCCGTAGTCACCCCCGTCAGAAGCTGTTAGTCCTTTTAAGCTCAGCCCACTGATGCTGCAGGTAGGAAAACTGTCTTGCCTGCACTGCTCAGTGGGTTCTGCAAAGGCAAAAGATGGATAAGCTCTCAGCTCACCCTGCTTGCAGCAGCAGCAAGAAGTTCTTGAATATGTTGAAAGGTCTGTACCTTAATGTTTTGGTGATAAAAGAAACCTAGTATTATGAGGCAGATGTCTTGTACTGTTTGTCTTGAAAGATTTTAGTCTGAGTAGTTTCTCAAGACTTACTGTTTTTCCAGGGAATTGCCATATAGATCATCATCAGGTCATCTATCCAAACCTTATTATTAGCACCTGTAGTGGGAGTTCTCAAAATGTAGTATGATGTGATGTGGCTTGATCATGTATGGCATACATTGCTCTTTCTACCACCTGCATGGAATTAACAAAATAAACAGCCTTGTGTGCAAGAAAATACATTTTTTGAACTATTGAATGCTAACTCAGGATATCCTAGGAATACATCAGAAAGCTGGAAACTCTGTATGTGAAAACATTTACATCCTTATGGCATATATCCTTTTGTATATATATTTTTTTTGTATGTGTGGTTTGTTTGTCTGTATTACTTTAGTGGTCTGGGTTAGTGCAACCCCACAGGAAGTGATTAGGGCAGTGGAGAGGTTGTGAATATCTTGTGTAGGAGAAGGCTGTGCCAGGAGAGGACAAAGAGCTTTGAACTGGGTTTACTGCCAGCAAAGAGACTTGGGGAACTCTGACTGCAGTGATTCACTGTTATCTCTCTCAGCAGTCATGTGGAAAAGCAAGTGTTTACTCAGATTAGGGTTTAGCAGTAACCAGTACCCATAGCACGGAAGATGTGTCAATGCATCCTAAGACAGGGTTAACATCAGTATTTTCTGCTGAGCAGGTTGAAAGAAAGGTTTTTCCTCCCAGTCCCTTATCTTTAAAGGGCCTTTCTGTTACTTGGCCTGAATAAGCTTTAAAAAAAAAAAAAGAAAATGTTTATAATGTTTTGTAAATAAATGTATTGGTGCTCATATGGGGCAGAGTTAATTTTCCTCATAGTTTGGATGGTGCTAAGTTTTGGGCTTGTGGTGAAAAGAGCCTTGGTAACCATGTTTTGCATTGCCTTACACACCTCAAGGCCTTTTTTGTTTGTCACCCTTCCCTGACAGCAGGTGGACTTGGGGTACATGAGGAGTTTGGAGGGCAACACAGAAGTCATGGTCAGCAATAAAAACTGGGAAAAGAAGGAGGAGGAGGAGGAAGGGGGCTGTTTGGAATTGCACCATTTGTCTTCCAAGTCACTGTTACACCTGACAGAGCCCTGCTTTCCTGGAGATGGTGAGCACACTGCTGATGGAAGCAGTGAGTGATGGCTTGTGCTTTCCTTATTAAAGTGTTTTAATCTCACCCCTTGAGTTTTTTCACTTTTACACTTCCAGTTCTCTCCCTGTTCACACCGAGGGAGTGTTCAGGGCTGAGCTGCCTGCTGGAGTTAGCCCACGGTCCTTGTATATTGTTCCCTTTGGCTGCTGTGTTTCAGCTCCTGCATTTTTATGTATCTGTTGAGTTGGCACTTTCTACTCAGTGCTGCTGCTGTAAAGTTGGCTTAAAGTTGGCTTTTTTGGCTTAAAGTGCATAAGGAAAACTCTAAGGCTGTGGTTGTTCTTGTGAACTCTCTTTCCTCCAGCCCTGCAGAAAAAGATGCTTTGTGGTACATTTACTGATGCTGTATGCACATGGTGTTAAGGGGAATGAAGGGAACTTGCCCTGAAACACTGGTTATACCTTACCTTCAGTGTTTCAAATCAGATTGAGGTTCTGATCTTTAAGGGAAGGTTAAACTCTGGGCAGTGTAGCAGTTGTCAGTGGTTGGTGGCACTTTCGTCATGAGATGGAGGTAAATCAGGGCAGGTCATCTCCAAGTGGGTGGAATGGCCATTGCTGGAGGCGTTCGGAGTTGGCTGCAAGCCACCTGTTATTCAGTAACTTGTTTTTTGTAATATGTGCAAGTGAAAGGTGGTGAACAGGGCTCCCTCTTGGTAATAAATTCAATAAACCTGTAAGTGCAGCAGGAGTTTTGAAATCTGACTGGGTTTTATGGTGTGAAGTATTCAGATGAAAGTTTTGCAGGATCTTGCTTGATGGAAGGCGCTGCTCCAATCCAAGGGATGGCTCTAGAATAATCACCACACGTATAAACTGGGAAAGTGATGTAGTGTGTTACAAGGAAGGCCATAAATGATTCACAAAAGAAGTGTTCTTGAGAAAAACCAGATGAATCAGCTCCTACTTGGTTCTTCCTAACCCTCCTCAGTTGTACAAAACAGTATACAGTGGACTGGGCTAGGGTGTTGGTCTGGTTTGAAAGAAAACAATGGTGAAAAGGCTGTTTTGAACACAGGTTAGTTCCTGATCAGATTCATCTCATTTGAGAGTGCATGTGAGCTATTTAAATTGGCACCACCACTGACAAATTCTTGTGGAATAATGCTTTGAAATATTTAGCATGGGCTTTTCCTTTTGGTTTTGTGGTTGTGCTGCTGCAGGTTATAGCTGGTTATGAGTTTGCTCAGCAATTCAGTTAGCAAGGAAGTGAGATTGCTGCAAGCTTGGTGCCAGAGCTGGCTGCAGGTGTTCAGCAGTCCATGGATCAGTAAGGAATCTGGTCCTCCAAGGGCTTTGGATTTGCTTGAAGTGCTGAAGTAAGTCTTTAGTCACACCAGAACAGATTGACTGCATGAATACCCTGTTAGCTGAGGAGGGCAATCACTTGGATGATGTAATTTCATCTATCTTCTCGCTCAGTTAAGTGGTAGGATTTTATTTAACAGGTTTTAATTGAGTTTGTAGACAGGAAAAAATCCTGTGCTCATCTTTCAGGCTGGTGGAAATACAAATACTTGGCAAGAGATGGGCATGATTCTGGTTCAGGAATGATGACAGGTTGGAGTGACTGTTCATGGAATGCTATTAATACCGTGGATGGTTCAAAGTGCAGCTTTTGCAGATATTTCTTGGTGTGTATAGAGTTGGTTGCAGCTTTGTGGATTGATGACTGTAAAAAGGTCAGAAAAAGGGCTGCTTCCTGTGTCTGAAATGTAGGCTTTGCACTGTATCTGCTCATGAAATTCGTGTATCCACATCCTAAGTTCTGCTGCCTAGTTTGTTTTGGAAATTGGTAGTTCCCATGCTGCTAATGATAGATTTTGTCAAAAAGATGCTGCGTGCCATCAGCAGTTGGCAACTTGATTGGTATTTTTAACATAGTTTCATTTGAGATAGTATTAATAACCAAAAAAAGAAAAAAGCCTGGAGGGAAGCTTCTGTTCCAGCCAGCAATATGTCAATCTCTACTGTCCACTCCATAGGTTTGGGTTTTGCTGTTATTTGGTTGTGGGTTTTTTTGTCTACAACTTCTGATCCTTAGTACTCTCATTTCCTTAGTAGTTGTGACAGTTTTAGTGGATTGCTATAGCAATTTTAGGAAATGCTTGTGATGGTGGGATGCTTTTTTTATTCTTTCTGCCATGTGTTGAGATGTCTACCCAGCTTCTCTCAGATCTTTAGTTAAGTAAGCTTCATTCCCTATCTGTGGGAAAAAGCTGGTGTATTTCAAGGAGACTTTTCTGTCTTTTCTGCCTTTCTGTGATCTCAGTTTCCGTTTTCTGGCCTCTTTCCTTGTGCCCAGAAAATAATGTGCTGTGTTTGTTAGTGACTCTGTTTGTATTGCAAGATTAGAGGTAGAACAGCTGCCATCAACTGTTCCAGTTACCCTTTGCACTTTGAACAGCTTTACTTAACTTGTCCCCTTTGGGTTCTCCACTCTTTCGCTTTGGCTTTGTCAACAAAAACTATTTACTTGGGTTAGAACACTTGTAAATTTACTTGGGCATGGGAGGAAAACCACTTCAGGGCTGTTGAGCAGAAAAATGTGATGTGTGGTTTGGAAAGTACCTGAGCTGCTGATTGGTGCCCCAGCCTGCAGCACAGGGAGGGAAATGTTCCTTTGTGATCCCCAGGGAAAAGTACAGGGAGAAGTAACCAGAAGTTACTTGCCTCAAGACTAAGTATCTGCCCAAACCTGACATATGACTGATGCTGTAATGGGAGCACGAAGCTGTGCAGCTACACTGCTTATTTGTTCGTAGTTCTCAGCACCTTTACAAGCATCTCTGTTTTATGAGATGAGAGAATTGAGGGTGTGATACAGCAAGAAATTATTTCCTCAGGACTGAACAAGAAATCTGTGGCCTGTCTGTCAGGGGAGCTCAGGCATTTTTTGCTGTTTCTCATGCTTGTTCTTCATTTCTGGTTGAAGCATGGGCTTTAAAAGTAAATCTCAGCATAGATTCTTCTGCTGCTCCTTGGCAGAACAATGAGCAGTTCTGCGTCATATAGAGGAGAATATGCCAAAAACTGACCCTGCCATGTGGGAGCAGAAGTTTGGTGACTCTGGAGACTTGTCTTTAAGTCCTGTCAGAGTAGGTGCATGGAGGGCTGAGATACATGGATGTCTGCTTTGACAGCTTAGCTACAGCCTGCTCAAGACTTCTCAATGAAACTGCTTTCCTTTCACTTGGGGTGACAAGATGCTATTTTTTCCCTTATTGTTGAGTCAGGCAGAGCTTGGCTGAATGTGCAAAGAGACCAGGAGAAGGTGAATGTTGCGTTAGCAGATGCTTGTCTCTGCTTGGGGGATGAAGGTTTCCAGCAGCATGGTGACAGGAGGTGGTAGGTGTTCATGGGCTGGGTGTCACAACTGTGCTTTCTGATTCCTGGAGCTGCAGGATGCTGCAGGACTGGCTGTGTTACTGGAGACAGGAAGCGCTCTTTCCTCCAGCAGCCTGGCTTACTTGACTAGATTGGCAACCTGGGGCAAGCTGTGGCAGCAGCTAAAAGCTGTTCCGGTGGATTGGCATTTGAGAGTGAAATTAAACTCTTCTGTCCTCCTTTGAGGCAATTAAATTTAGTTTTTGTTTCTTTGAAACTTAGATGTCAGGATTGTTTGGTGTGACTGTCTAGTCGTCATTTCTGTAGCTGATGCTGCTCTGTGTGCTGTGTAAATGCATGGAGTGCAGACATCAAGGTCGTGGTGACAGGGGGCTGCAGGGACAGTAGGAGGAGGGGTGGACATATGTGGCTTCTTAATCCTTGTGTGTTGTTGTTCCTACAAAGTACACCATGGTTTGCTCCTGGGTGGAACTGCTGCTGTGGTTTCTACTTTTCTGTTAAGGCTAAATGATGTGAAGGAATTCTTTGTGTGGAAATTCTACCCAGCATCTGGGTGCTATAACAGACCTTGTGCAGTTCCAGAGCAGTGGTTTTTGGCATGTCTACTGTCTATTAAGGCAGGAAAGCTAAGGTTTCTCCACCAGGTATTTTATCCACAGTGAAGAAAAGGTCTGTGGGGACATAAATGCTTGTAGTTGTACTTGGGGACTATAACTTTGTTCTGGCTTTCTGGAATGTTTTGTAGGGGTCTGGCTGTTGTTGTTTCATGCTGATTGTACAGAGCAACTGTTTTGTGGGGGAAGGGTAGTTGAGAATGCTATTAACGAGATATTTCACAAGACACTTGACATTGAGTAAGAGTGGTTTTTAGTGAAAGTGCTGATTCTCAAGTATATAGCGATTTTGTGACTTAAGACTCTTAGTAATTAGAAAAAAACACATCCTCCTTTCTGATGAGACTTCTGGGCTGCTGGGGAGACCAGTGTGAAGATACTGAAATGCTGAATTTTCTGTCATTTTGTCAAGACCTTTCATCCATAAGTGACTTCATTTATAAATTGTGTACATGGCTGTATTATCAGGTGTCTTTTAAGATAAGCAAAGCAAGTTGCTTCTATTAATTAATAAACTGATGATTAGCAATTTCAAGAGGAGGGGAGTAACACTCTTTCTGGTGTAGAATGGGAACTGTAGCAGCCATAAGCATCCAGCATTTAGCAATCTGGTGAAAGTTTCCATGTGGGCTGTGTTTGTGTTGGTGGAAATAAGATGCCTGTGATTACAGTGTTAGCTGTTTGAATTCTCAGTTTGTTAGGTCTCCTAGTGATCAAATTGAGTTGAATCTAGGGGAATTGAGTTTATTTTGGTGTGTTCAGAGTATTAATTAACAGAATGTTTTCATTGGATCCAAGATCTCAGTAGAAACAGTGGTCTACAAAGAAATTTTAATCATCTGCGTGTTAATTATTGTAAAACTTTGGTGCAGAGAAGGATTTCTTTGTGATATGCTACCAAACCAAACGGTAAACCACATTTCTGCATAAAACATGCAGAATAATACAATTCTTGCTCAAAATATTTTTTTAAAAATCACTGTGAGGAAAGTATAAGCAACTGGGGGGTACAAGAAAAAGTAGGAAAAGATGACTTCAGTTTTAAAAGGCGTTGATCTCCAAGCACTGGCAGCTTAGGCTGGATTCATACAGATGCAGTTACCACATGCTTTGGAGGGCTCAGAGGAAGTGAAAGGATTTTGCAGGTTTTGAGCAGATCCTCCCAAGCCTGAGTGGCAGCATTTAAGAGGAAGTTCTACAGTTAGGAGTTGAAAAGTTTTGGATGAGACCAATGCTATAATATGGTTGGGGACAAGAGTCTCTTCATACTGAAACAGGGATGTGTGCTTGGTGTCATTTCCACTTCATGGAAGGAAGCAGTGATCTTGCATATGTGATGTCCCCCTCTTTTTAGTGTTACCCTTGGAGCAGCTTGGTTACTGATGTGTTACTGTCCATCTGTCCAGAGCAAAAAGGACATCACAGTAATGAAGGCCAAGGTACAGACTGGAGGTTTTAGTCTGCTGTCAGCTGAACAGGTGACTGGAAATTCTGAAAGACTCTGCCCTGACCTGGGAAGAGTTCAAAGTCAGAGGTGCTGCACATGTTGCAAATAAACTGAAAAATAAAATAGAATAATGTTGCAAATAAACTGAAAAATAAAATAGTAGTAGTTCGGCTAAGGATTTGAATCAGGCCTAGTCGATGCTGTTGGAAACCGTGTGTTGAGTGTTTGTAGTTTTNGCACAGGTATTGAGTTGGAGAGTCACATGGCAGGTCCATGGTGGTAAAAGCAGTTGTGGAGCACTCTGAGCTCTGCTTTAGTCCCATTTAGTGTGAGCTGACAACATAGCATTGACAAAGATGTCAGACTGGGGCTGTTTGAACGTAAGGAGACACATCCTGTGCAGAGATGCAGATCTGAGTAGTCAGTGCAGTGATGGGAGCTTGAACTTGTTTTGCAGATGAGATCTCTGAGGCGAGATACCAATGAAAGAGACCTGAGAATAGAGAGAGCATTGATGAAGAATGAAGATCCATGATGGGAAAAATAAGAAAAGATTAGTAAGTAAGGTTAGTAAGTTAGTAAGAATGAGTGTCTTGTCCTACTTCAAGAGCAAGAGGATTGTATGGAAAGGAAGAGGTAGATGGACAGTTTTCATTGCAGTGTGGGGATTGAAAATGGAGCTGGAGTTATTGTAGTTGGAGTAAAACTGCTTGAAAATCACTAGAGATTTAAAAGAAATGGCTGAAGAGGCACATGTGGGGTTTTTTTCAAATTATTTTGATGGCAGATGAGAAAAATAGAACCGTTTTTCTGCTGAAAAGAATAAAAACACCTGAAGACTAGATTAGATGCTCAGAAGGAAATACTGGGGCAGTTGGAGAGGGTGATGGGATCAAGGAGGCTGCATGGGAGAAGAGCAAGTGTTTATTTTTGCCCTATGTACCTTGTGGACCTTCCCTTCCAATAGCATTCTTCCCTCAGACTGTTTCCTGTGATAATTTTTTCCTCTTGAGAGGAACTAAGGCTGAGTAAGCTTGAGGAATAGAGCAGTGTGTGTGACTGAAATACGACTCAAAATTCAGCTTTCTCGAACTGGGATATTTAATATGTGGAGAAGCTGGAAGGTGGATGTAATCCTGGTAAATGTGGAAGAGGAGGAAAAGAGCTAGAGCTGGAGATGATCCATGTGGATTTTATTATGACAGAGGAAGCCAAAGAGTTCAAGGTAGAGGGAACAGCCACCATATATCAGTAAAAGTATGGGATTAGAGGGCTGAGGGTGAACAACTGACAAATCTTGTGACCTCTCTACCAGTCAGGTTGTGATTTAAGGAGCCTGTGTCTCATGCTGTAAGGCAACAGAAGCAGGAAAAATATTTTTGAAGCAGTGAAAGAGGCAGAGGGGAGAAAATCAGCAAAGAACATGAAATGGGGTCAAGAATAGGACAGATGAAAATTAAACTTGATAGAAATATCTGTACAGGATGACATAGTTCCTTCCTTCCCAGACTAGCGAAAAAGTAGGGAGAAGTATTTTTTTTTTTGCTTCACTACAGTTCTAGTGAGTTAGAACAGTGACTTCTTTAGATTAGGCAGATGTGTGCTACCCACTGCCTGTGTGTGGCAAGGAGTTCTCTGTACCATGTACAAGCAGACAATATCTATGCAGACTCTTTTCTTCCTACACGAATACTGAGGGCATCTTGCTTGTTTTATGCTTGAAAGGGAGGTTTGTTCTGTGGTTTGGACTTAATACAATGGATTTTATTTTATTTTTCTTTTCTACACCATTAGCTGGAAAAAATACATAAAGCAGAGCAGCTCTCAGTTCATTTAATTTGATTGCTAGAAGTCTTTGTATGTTCCAAATAAATATTTGGTAGTTGTTTTACAAAAGAATATTTTTTGGCCCATAGTCAGAGTATGTACAAGAGAAAGGAAGCTCTGATGAAAATTCACCACCCCTTCTCCCCACCACTCTTGGGGCACTTTTTCTCTTGGAAATGAGAGCAGTGATGACAGGAGAATCTGAGATATCAAGAGATAACCTGATGGGACTGAAGAGTTAGTGAATTTTGGAAGTGAACAGTATGGACTCTGAACAGCAGAATTAATGAATGGTGGTTTCTTCTGGTTTTGGTTATTGCAATTACTGATGTGCTCAACTCTTCCCACCCCTGCTTGCATGCTCATTCTGTCAGATGTCTGCTGTCCAGCTTCTGAAAGTTGCTGAGCTGGTTGCTCTCACTGACTAAAAACTCAAACCTCATGATTTAAGGACTAATGTAGGTGGGTTTTTCTTTTCTTTCTTTTTATCTAAACAGTCTTTGACTTGTATCTTTGTTTAGTTTGCCTACTTCAGCTACTTTATTCAGAGCTAGAAACAAATCAGCTGAGGTACTGATGGAGCAGGAAGGTTTGTTCTCCTGTTCTAAAAAGGGGATTTAAGGTACCAGAGCCCAGAAACATAAAATCCTATGAACAGAAGTAGACTGCTGAAAATCATGGTTTAATAAAAATCAAAATTTATATTTGAGGTACCAGGAACACGTTACATGTGCACCCACTCACACTGACTTGACAAGATTTTTGTTTTCATGTGGATGCAACATGAGCCCTGACAGACATTCTCTTGTGATGTCAGAAGATCATGCTTTTTCTACATAAACCTGAATGAATGTAGAGATGTATCTCCTTAAATCTGGATAGGGATAGTGCATTGGCAATTTAGAAGGTACTAGATAAAGAATATCTTCACCTGTTTTCTGAATCATGATTAATTTTACATACTTTTTAGGAAAACTACCAGTACAAGCACAATATTAACCTAGATTACTTTAAATTTGGAGGGTGCTTGTGGTTGGCTTGCTGTTTTGACTGTGCATAAGATAGAAAAAAAAAATGAAATTACTCTTGTGCTTCTAAACGATAACGGAGTGATTATTTGTGAGGCCTTGCACATACAGACCTTGGAGCATGGCAGAGAGCAGGAGTAAATGGCATAGCTGGGAGTGAGAGAAGTTTGCTCCTTAGCTCTCTGGAGGTGAGCTTTTGTTTTACCTACAGCTAGGAAAAACTGGAGATCTGAAACAAGATACGTGCTAGAGAGGAAACTGAGTAATGCCTGGGTCAGGTTGTTAGTTCCTCTGATGAGGCTTAATTATTACAATGCCTGCTATCAACTGCTACGAAAAAGTTTTAAACTCATCCTTTGCACCATAGAATTGACTTCCACAAAGTGTTGTAGAGGAAACATCTGTGAGTGGAAAACATCCTGTCACAGATAATACAAGGAAGGAGAAATGAATATATAATTGGCCTGCTCTATACTTGTTTGATTGCAGGTATAATGCAATGTCTGTGCAATCACTTGATGCAGGAGTTACTGGTGCCTCTTCTCTTCTGCCCTAGGCGGTGTGATGTGAACTTCCTGATTCTCAAAGCAGCACTGATGTGTCTTGTTCTCCTCCTTTCTTCTCTTTGCCTTTCCCATGCAGTCCAAGTATCAGCAGTAGAGGTCAACACCCCGGAGGAGATGTTTGTGGAGAACGGGACGGACGCGAAGCTCCCATGCACATTCACATCCGTAGAAGTGATCAGCAGTGCAGCATCTGTCTCCTGGAGCTTTCAACCAGAGGGAGCAGCCACTCGAATCTCAGTAAGCAGTGGCTGCAGGGGAGCAAACCTGGGAGGGGAGGCCAGGATAGTTGAGCAGTGGTCTTCCAATTGGTTCTAAGGAGCAAGCAAATATGGATTGGACCCTCTTTCGTGCGCCTTATCTCCATCACTGTGATTTTAGGGGGCTTTTTTAGAGTTGTAGGAAAATATTGCAGTCTGCTAGATGTCTGCAAGACTGTAGTGTGCAGTGACCAGAAAAATACTAGTTACTCTGTTAGTCTTAGAAGAGGGATGTTGATATGGAAGCTGAATGTAATGTTCCATCTAGGAACCTTGTAAGTACTCTATCCTTTTGCATTTGACTGAATATAGCAGTCACAGAATTTGAATCACTACTGTAATTGCAGTGTTACATTGTATATTGTGCATGTTGTTTATTTTGCTTGTGTACTTTGCTTATATAGCCTCTGTTTGAAAGGGTTTAAAGTAAGACCAGTCTCCCTGGTTTCAGAACAGAATTGAGTAGCTCAAATCAGTAAGCAGTTACATCCTCATATTATAGTTACTTGACAAGTGAAAAATCAGGCTAGCAAGGAACTTAGGTAAATAATATTTGTCATTGCTCAGTTCCTGTATGTTGGGCCCAAGTGGGCTCAGATCCTTTGGATGTAAGTCTTCAAAGAAATGGCTTCAGTAGGTTGATAGCTGTCTTCTTCCTCTTCTTCCTCAGACACTTCTACTTCTTTCTTGTTCCTTGTCCTGAGTGAGAATTCAGAGGAAGCAGAACAAGGAACTCCGGGACATCTTTGAAGATGTGGGGACAGCAGGTTGCTCAGCCTGTTTGTGTTTGTTTCTTACCCTCTGCTGCAGACATGAGCTCATTTAAACTCTAGGAGCTCTTCAATGCTCAGAGCAGAGATGATCTAAACCAGTGTGTGAGCATCTGCAGTATATATAGAGCTCTGAAGGACAAGCTTCTGCATTCCCAGTGAAATAAATATTTAGTTTTGAAGAGGGAGCTCTTCCCATTGGGAATCCAAAGCAGTAATTGGGTAGAAGCTTAGGGAAGTAGGGCATATTTCCTGCCAGTGTTGAACAGGATGGGTGAAGAGAAGCCATCTGTTTGTGTGTTTTCCGCTCCCCATATATCCTGTTTTGCCATTCCCTTTCTGCATCACTGTTCAGTTGTAGGAATACAGCTTCAGCACATAACATTTTTTTTTTTTTTTGGAATTGAAGTCAGTTCAGATGTTCCACCTGGATGTAGCTATCAGCACAATTGGAAGAAAAGCAAATTATCTTTGAGCAGAAGTGACCCAGCACAAGTTGATGTTAATTCCCTGTTTGTTTTGAGGGTCTGGGGAAGGTGTAGAGGGGATGTTTGTTTATGAGCCCAAGTCATGGCATTGCATAGCTTGGGGGGTGTGAATTTGAAAGATAAATCTCATGATCAGCTTATGTCTGAGCTAAGCCCATGCCTCTCTTGACAAGGATGGTCCTGTGCCCCTTTAGAATCACACTGGCAATCTTGTGGCCATGTGGTGAGGCTGGCTTGATTGGGAGCTTTGCCTGCTTGTCCCCTTCCCTCACCATGTGTCCCAAAGAAGTCTCGTCTCACTCCACCATAGGCAAGGGATGGCTTGAGTCACTTAGCTTGTGTTTCAGGACGTATTTTACTTTGTGATTTCTCCTCCCCAGGTGAGGGCATCTAGAGAGCTGAGGAATTTGCCTCTGGCCTTCTAGACTTGCAGTGGAATGACTTCCCCTGTGCACAGGGCTGTGGTAATGCAGTGGTGCTGTGTTAAAGGTTACAGTCAGGCTGGAAAAGCTGCAGACTGATGAAGAGTCCCTCCAAAATGTTGACAGCTGACTTATGTGCTTGCCAGCTTTCTACCACATGAAATACTTTGTTGAATTTATGTTAATCTGTAGACAACAAATAAGATTGACTGCAGCAGGACAGATGGCCGTGGTGTGCACATACCTGATCTGGACAAGATTTGTGCTGCCAAGTGATAAGGGCTGATATTCAGAGTGCAGGTCTGATAGAGAGGGTGTTGGAATACCAAGCCTGAGATCAAGGGCAGGAAAAGGAAAAGGGATAGGAGGTGACTTGTATGGAAATATGACTTGTCTTGCAGGCAGTCTGTTCTGTGGCAGAGACACTGCTTTGTGAATAAGGCAGGAGCAAGAGGAAGCTGGAATATTGTCCTAAATTTCTTTCATTGTTCTCTGGAGACTGAGCTGAAGGGAGTTCATGTTGATTCTTGATTAGGTTTGTCTAGCTGTCTTGTCTTGTAGGATATCCAGTTAAGAAAACCAATTAAGAAACATTGTGCTCTTGCAATTATCCTGCAGCCTTGATGCCTCTCTTAGGGTATCCCATGTGTTTGAAAGCAGAATTGTCCTATAGAAGCCTGTGCACTTCTACTGCTGTAAATTCCAATTTTGAGCAGGTATAGTTAGGAAATACTCAGTTTCTCCTTAGTCTGTACTAAAGAGGATTATCCTTCAAAGATTTTTGATCGTGAATAGGGAGTGCAAAGCCAATGTGCAGCTTAGTTACTTAAAATCTGGGAAACAGTTATATTTAGTTACCTGAAGGTTTCTGGAAAACATCTAGATATACTCTAAATTGGTCATGGGATTTTCTGAGGGGGTGGAAGGAAGGGAGAGTGTTGCATGTTAATTTAGCTGTGCTTTAGTTGCAAGTAACACACAGCAAAACACAAGGTAGGAAACTTGGTATCCTTTTTCTGCTAGGATGCAGGCGGTTTCCTGTGACAGATGGCTATGTTCCAGGTCTATTCTGTCCTTTAATTATGACCAGGTTACCAGGTTTTTTTCTCTTTCCCCCACCTCCTTATCTGCAAAACTCTGTCCCCTGCAAAACAGAAAAGAAACCCCTGACAAATCCAACCACAAAACAAATAAAAACCAACAGAAAACTGAAACTTGCAGTCTGTTGTGCTGATATGGTTGAGGTACAAGCATGGTTATTTTATCAAGAGCCAACAAGGCAGACTGAAGTGGTGAGGCAGGAGGAGAAAAGCCTCAGCTACAGGCTGTGTATAACACAGTTGGCTCTGGGAGACTGCTGTAATAGTGGGAGAAGCACGGTGGCTCCGTACTTGCTAATTGGATTGTTCTTATATCCTCTCTTCCTTGACTGCAGTTTTTCTATTACTCTAATGGGAAGTCATACCCTGGAAAGGACATACCATTTAAAGACAGGATCACTTGGGCTGGAGATCTTAACAAGAAAGATGCTTCTATCACTATATCAAACATGCAGTTCCGGGACAACGGCACGTACATTTGTGATGTCAAGAACCCACCTGACATTGTTGTCAAACCAGGAGAAATCCGAGTTAGAGTTGTGGAGAAAGGTATTCATTCATCCTATATGATTTTTTTCCTTCTCGCTTGGTTTTTTTTTCCCCCCTCCATTCCTTGTCTAAATAATTTTTACTGGGTGGGGGGAGTCCCCTGGAGGGAACAACTGTTTTTTTTTTTTTTTTTAATTTTCTTCTTCCAGGTCGTAATAATGGAACCAGTATCTGTCAGCTGTTTAAAAACTGTATGTCATACTCTTTTCTTCCATGCCCACTAATTCCTGTGGTTTAAACAATTATTAAGAGAAGCTGATGGAAGGCTTGATGAAATCACATTTTCTCATTTTGAAGTCCTATGAATATATTTAACACATTATGCTGCATCAAGGGTTAGGGTGACTTATGAAATCTGGTGAGCAAGGAGAAAAAGCAGAAGACTTGTTTTTGAAACCCTTCTGGTATATTTAATGGAATGCAAAACTATAAATCTGGTCCAAACTTACAGAAAGTGAAATGCTACTGTGTTCCATTCAAAGGTGTTTGTGTTGAATGTGCATTCAGTCTCTTTTACTCAGGTTTTCTTAAAGAATCCATGGTGGCTCCTACAAACTTCAGGTCCTGGCTACTTGCAGTCACATGTGGCTTCTGCTTAGCATTTGGTTACATTTATCACAGTTCAAGAGCACTTAGATTCTGTTTGTCAATTTGGCTCTTATTTCCCTTGATCATCCAAAGCATTTGATTGTTCTACCTCAGCTGGAGGTCAGCCAACATGTGATGTTTTTCCTACAATGAAATGACTGTTACAGTAATTGCATTTTCAAATTTATAATTTAGGAAGGACAAGAATAAACGTTGAATTCATAAATGGCAGTGCTGATGCAGCTATTCCATTAGTTTTAATATGTTAGGGAAGATACCTGTGTGTCCTAATTGGAACGATACTTCTGCTAGAGCAGGTTTGTACCCCTGCTCTTAAGAAAATTCCATGTTCTTAAGTAGGCAAGGTCTCTATCTAATTTTTCTCTTTGTGGAACAGTTTGGGTTGGGTGGGACCTCTGGAGGTTCAACCATCACTTAGAACTTTCTGTTCCTTGGAAATTTGAAGCCTATATAAAATAGGGTCTATTTATTTTCTCACCATGATAGTCACTATGAGGAAGCAGTAAAGCAGCTGCTGGTTTGGCAAAGTCAGGCTGTCTTGGAAAAGCCTTTTCAGATTTTAACCCAGGTTAAGCAGCTAATGACCCACTTCAATATACTAATTCAGCTGATATTTTTCAACAGACTTGCCTGCTGGCTTCCCCATAGGGGGCATTTGGAAGACCATCTCTCAGATTCTGGATGGAGTCCTGAATTTGAAATGTTTCTCACCATCAGAAAAAACACTGCAACAGTTGTCTTCAGAGTCTTAGGAAGAGTGTGAAAATGGGTTTTCAGGCTCTTGTAATAGGTTATAACTCATCCTGAACTGAGCTGGAGCAATTTTTTCAATTGGAATAAATACATGATGACACTTGTGCATATTGGTTTTTTTACTATGCATACATCTAATGGTTCTGAATTATACATCTGGTGTTGTAAACTGTTTAAAGCAGCATTCATTTTTTGCACATTTAAATGATCTGATAGATGATAGATAAGCTTTAGGTTTTGGATTAATCATTTAATAAGTTTCCTGGTGGCCTAATTTTTAAAAATTGCCAAACTAATCCAGCTGATTTTCACTGCAGTATCTACTTGGTGTTTGCACAAACAGCTCTATCAAGTGTGTTGGAAGAATTCTACTGCAGGGATGAAAAGCGAGACTGTTTTTTCAATAGACTGCCTGAATGTGGAAAGGACTACCATTTAAAAGCTAAACGGCAGAAATTCATAGGGAATTCCAAGTTCTTACATTAGGCTGACCCTGCTTAACACTGTGTTCAAAACAGCTTGTGTTACTGTTGATCTTTGAGGAGGAGGTGGTCTATCTTTGACCACACATGGGGAAAACAATTAGAATGGTATGAAAATCTTTATGCTTAGGAGCAATGGAAATTTCATTTTCCTGCCTCTTTTATAAAACTGATACTGACATGCTCTCAGGGAAATGGAAATTGCTCTGAATTTTGGTAATAATCAGTGAAAAGTGTTCTCTAAGTGGCTGTATTTTTGATTTATGTTGAGCTGCTAACTTAAATATTGACTTTCAGAGCTTGTGTTTGGTTATGTAGCTGGGACTGTCTTTCACAGTGAAGTCATTGGCTGCTCTGGAAGTGCTTATGAGGAATTTGTGTAACTGTGGAATGCTTGAAAATGTAGGGACTATTTTCTGAAAAGCAATAAAGCCACACTCTTAGTTTCACATGCAAACACTAGCATCTTTTTAATAGTCTTTAAAATGTTTGCTAACAGGATCTAACTGCTGTCCGTCATTCAGACCCTCATAAGTCAAAGAAGTGACAAAACTATGAGTCCTAATATCATTCTTTCAGCAGATAACTTTGCACTGTAGTTTTGGATTGTCACTTGCTTCCTTGTTCTGATAAAATGTGTGTGTTTTCTGTTGTACAAGGCAGCAGCAGGTCTGCTATCACAAATACATGTCTGTTTTGATGCCTTTGCAGACACTTACTCCTGCACTTTTGGAAAGGTGAAAAAGCACAGAAACTAGGGAGCTCCTTATATGCCTTAGCCAGGAAAGCTGCTGATATGATGTTTGGCTGAATGATGTTATGATCAGTGAAACAGCCAGAAGTCAGGTAGCCCTTCTGCTGAAAGTCACTGAATTTCAAAGGAACAGGACTAAATGTAAGCCCTTTTTTCTCAGGATGATGCCCCTGCTTCAGGGTACTGCTGGTCTGTGGTCCCTGCTGGAACAAGTCCAGCAAAGGGCAACAAAGATGGTTAAGGGACTGTTCTACCTTTCATATGAGGAAAAATGGAGGCAGCTGGGATTGTCTGGCTACAGAAGAGAAGGAGGGGTGATCTAGCCTGCAAAAGAGAAGAAAGACTCAGGAGAATCCTCTCACCAGATATTCAAGTATATTGATAGCACCTAAAGAAAACTGAGCCAGGCTTTTCAGTGGTACCTAGTGACAGGACAAGAGACAAATGGCATAAGCTTAAAACACAGGAAATTCTGTCTGCACTTAAAACCCCACATTTTTACTGTGGTTGAACACTAGACTAGTATATTGGTTTGGCACAGCCTGGTTTTAGGTAGCAGGGGGGCCACAAAGATGATTTATGTGGGAAGCTGCTGGAAGCTTCCCACCATGTCCAGCAGAGCCAGTCCTGGATGGCTCTGAAGATGGACATGCTGCTGGCCAAAACTAGGCAAATGAGAGAGGCTGGTAATGCCTCTGCAATGACATATTTAAGAAGAAAATCAAAACAAGGCCGTGGGGTTTTTTGCTTCTAGTCAGAGAAGAAGAGGAGGTGAGAATATATGAGGGGAAAAAACATGGAGACACCCAAGGCCAGTGGAGAAGGAGGTGCTGGAGCTGAGATCCCTCTGCAAGCAGGGGTGAGACCATGGTGAAGCAGCTGTGCCCCTGCAGCCCCTGGGGATCCACAGGGGTGCAGAGATCACTCAGCCCGTTGAAGAGATGCCCATGCTGGAGTAGGTGGATGCCTGAAGGAGGCTGTGATCCAGTGAAGACCCAGTGGAGAAAGGGCCCTGCTTCCAGAGTGGAGCAGCCTGTCTTTGGAGGATTGCACCATGTGGGAAGGGAGAGCCATGTTGCAGCAGTTTTGGGAGGACTGTGTGCCTGTGGGAGGGACTCACCTTGCAGCAGGTGTGGTAGAGGTGCTGCTCCTGAGAGTGCAGCCATGCTGGAAAAGTTCGCAGAGAACTGTCTCCTGTAGGAGGAACCCCACACTGCCTCAAAGGGGAAGGACTCCAGTCCCAGAGGAGTGGAAGCAAATCTCAGTGATGAACTGACCAAAAGCCCCACACCCTGTCTCCCTGCACTGTTGGTGGGAAGGAGGGAGAGGCTGGGGAGGAGAGGGGGTTTTAAGGGCTTATTTTATTTCTCGTTATCCTCCTCTGATTCTCTTAGTAATAAATTTCACTTTGCAGCTAAAGTTGAGCCTGTTTTGCCCTTGAAATATTTCTTGGTGCTTACTTCACTCATGAAGCCTTTGTTAATGCTTTTTTCCTTCTCCCTTCTTTGCCCAGCTGTGGTAGGGGAGAGTGAGCAAACAACTGTCATGGGTGCCTGGCCTTGAGCCAGTGTTAAACCACACAGCTAGGTTGCCTGAAGAGTCTCCCATCCTTGGAGATAGTCGAATCCAAAGTGGACAGAGTATTGGGCAAACTGTTACTTGGCCCTGCTTAAAAGCAGGGGGTTTGGTCTAGACAAGCTCAGGTAATTCCTTCCAGCCTCAGCCATTCTGTGATGATCAGATGCAGGTGTCTGAGACAGATTTTTCTATATAGATGTAGGTTTTGCCTGTTGGATCTTTTGCTGATTCATTTGTATTTGGTACAAATGGCTAGAGTAGCAGGAGTCTTGTAAGAAACCCTCTAGCCTGAAATGTTCCTTGTGTTAACCACGATGTGGGGGGAAGGAAAGGACTTTGTTTCTCATTGAGAAAAGGTTTAATGGTAGTCTGTGTATTCTTTGACTTGTAATTATTTTGTTATTATTATATCTGATTGGCTTTTGTTTCTGGCTGCTCTTTTTTGGCCTGCTCTTCCCCAAAATAATATTAGGGAAAACGTGAGTAAAGCAATACTGTGTTCTACGTGTTTTCCTGGTATTGTACAATAATCCTGACTTAAGAAGGAAAAAAAGTCTATAAAAATGTACAGGGCTGTGTTTGGAGACACCAGAGTCATGTGTAAACACTGCTAAGAGTGATCCCAGGTGGGAGCTCTGCTATGTGCTGCATGGTCCCTGGAGTACACCCAGCCCTCAGCACTCCTAGTGGTTTAGCAAAGTGCTGTGTCCAAATCCGCTTTCAAGCGTGCCTGCCTTTTCCTGTTGACCTTGCTGGGAATTGCCAGATAGCTGTAACTTGGTGGTTTTTTCCCCTTCAGCTAAAAAATGGGACAGGGTTGTCCTCATTGTCACTGGTATTCCCTGACATGTGGAAACCTTTGGTTTAACACGAACTCTCTCCTGAAGGACGGTGACATTAAGAACATTCCTGCTGCGCGCTCTGTTCTTATGTTACTCTGCTGGCTGCCTGCTGCCACTGTCACTTTTAGGCTGCATGCTGTAATTTCTGGGTATTACATTAGTTCCTCCTGCTCTAGATGAATCCAGGCTCAAGGGCATTTGTGGTTTGCACTTCTGTTGAGCAGGAAATGCAGAAGAGTTGAATGTTTTCTCCCTTCTCTCCGCAGACAGCCTGCCTGCGTTCCCCATTGCCACCGTGGCAGGGATAGCCATCGGTACGGTTACAGGTCTCTCATCGCTCATCTCTATTGTCGTGTGTCTTGTCATCAGAAAGAACAACTCTAAAAAACGATACTCTGGGTAAGAGATCTCCCTCCTCACCTGTGGCTGATGTGAGGAACAGCGGCAGGATCAGAGGGAGGGCTTAAAGGGGGGTAGGAGGAGTTTCAGCCAAGCCTTGGCCATCATGGCTAGAATAGGTATTGTCATGTAGAACTGTGATCATCTGCCTTCAGTGATTACCTCTGTACTGTGCTTGAAGAGACCTACTGACCATGAGTTGCACCTGAAAATCACTAGGTGTTGAAACTGATCCCCACACATGAGGATATATCCCCGCAGAGCATTTAATCCAAGACCCTCTAGCTCTGGTCTGTTCCCCTTCCCCCCAGCTCTACTTTCCTTACCACCTCCAAAGGAAAAGGACCACACATGCACTTTTCAGGAATGCTGTGTGTTGAGATTAGGACTGGATATTTCTGTTATCAGTGTCTGCCTCCTAAGCCTGGACCAAAATACTTGCCAAAACCCCCTTCATCACCACACTTGAAAGTAAGGAAGGAGTAGCCACTCTCATTCACTATCTGTATTTTGTTAACTGTTACCATCCCTGTAGGGTTTTTAGTATTAGGAGGAGAACTCCAAAGTGATGCACAGTTCTTTGATTGGGCATATGAAAAAGCAACAAGAACTGAAAAAGGTGGATTAGAGTCCTGTGGTGATGAAACTTGCAGCTGGTGGAGGAGGTGCTTCCTTTTTTCTCCTCTCTAATTAGCTGGTAATTTGCTTCTCTAAGAAAGAATGAAAATTATGTATGTCGTCTTAGGAACAACCCCAAAACATACAAGTTTCTTCTGTTCTTTGCCCAACAAATATTCCTGCTTATTGCAGGTTCTTTGGGTTGCCTGTGGGATTAAAGAAAATAACTCCAAAAATAAGCTTGTGGGGATTTCCAAATTAAACTTTGCCCTGTCCTTTTCCCAGTTGGAGAGCTTAGACAAAGTGAGTTGGCTATTGCCCAATGGTAAGGCTAAATACAGCAAGGGTGGCTGTGTGTGCTCAGAATTGTGTGGAAAGCCTGGTTTTCCCTTTCTGCATGTGTCCTTCCCCTAAGAACTGAAAAGAACCCTGCAGTGTCATGCACCAGCAGTGTGCCTGAGGTGGCCTGCTTGCCCTGCTTCCCACTGACCTGCTCTCCAGTGTCTTCCTGCTGGAGGACACATGTTGGTGCTGAGCCTGGAGCAGTAGTTCATGCACTGTGATTTCTTGTAGAAGATTTAACTACTCTCTTGGGAAAGTTATCTCTGAGGTTTAAATCCTGCTTTCACTGACCATGCCAGCTCTGCATGATATGTAGAAAGAAACCAAGTGTGCTGTGACCCCCTCCAAACTTATGAACTGTCTTCAACATAATGCTAACCCGGTGTGTGGTGGTGGAGAGAAGCACTTACTCCTAGATAACTGTTCTGCCTTGAACTGAGGTGGGCTGGGGCTCTGCGTGGCATCTGGAACCCCTGCATGGCCACAGTTTCCATTCATGCTCTGACTTTGGTGGTTTTTTTATTTTGTTTTGTTTTGTTTTTCTTTCTGCCTTGGTGCACTGGGATCGGATCCTGCTTACCTTCCTCTCCTTACAGAGATCCTGATATAGACGCCAGATTGGGAATGTAACAGGGCTGGGTCTTCTCTTCCAGTCCCACTAGACACCATGGTAACTAATCAAATTGGTGGTTGCTGTTAATACCTCTGTGTGTGTACACATTTCCTCTTCCTTTGCTGACTAACCAGCTAGCTCTCTACTAACATCACTGTAATTTGTGCTGGAATCTGTTGGCAAAGGGATGTGCATTTCACTGGGTGCTTGGGTTTCATTGTCTCGTGTCTGACTGGGTGGAGTTGTTGTTTATGCCAGATGGTGTCCCTCCATCTCTTCCAACAGTGAACTTGCCAGTGCATTGACTAAAGCACAGGAAATTCAGAGCTCTCTCTGTGTCAAAATAAAAGTAAATTCCCTGTAAGCATTCCTCTGGCTCAGACAGCTTCGATGTTGGAATACTTGCAGGCATCTGAGTACATTAGTTGCTTAAGCCTGAATGATAACATTTAGATAGTGTAGATCTGAGGAGTTTTGTGAATAAAACAATTAATGATTACATAATTTTGGTAACAGAAGGGGTATATTGTCTCTGAGACAGTCAAGACCCCTTGCCATGTTGGCTGGGGTAGTATTTTTTTTTTTTAATTCTAACTGCATGTGTGAGGAGCTAAATCTGCTATAGTGAGACATATCAAAGGATAAAAAATGCTTGCCCTGCAAGGAGGTGGTCTCCTTAATGTCGCTGTCCTTGTTTGTTTCGATACAGTGCATTCCTGTGACTGCTGCCAAGGACGTGGCTACTTAACTCTTCTGGGTGCTGTGGTACAAGGAGGTAGACCTAGCACTGAGAGACCCATTGCTGCATTGCCCAGAAATCACCAACTTTAAGGGCATTTGCTCTGTAGTATTAATTTTTCTGTCACAGGCTTGTTTTCAGTCCTGCTTTAAGGAGATGAAAAGAAGCAATCAGAGGGTGAAAACCAGCAGCCTTCTTTTTAGGGGTGTTGGTTCTCACCACAAGACAGTTCTTTTGTTTGAAAACCAATATTTGCCTGATTAGATATTCAAGTAGCTTTATGAGGGCACATAGCATAAATGTCTTGTGTGACTCTTGAGGTAATTGCTCCACAGACTGGTGTCTGCTGGAAGGATTATTTTGGGCTCACAGCCTAAATAAAAAAGCAAGGGATCTAATGCAGAGTTGAGTAGGAATTACCTTGCTGATGTAAAGAGAGCTGGTGGCTCTTGCAAGTGTTGGCTCTAACTGTATCACTGGTGCAACACTTGCCTCAGTGGCTGGGATTATTTAGCTTCTAGTTGGAAGATAATTGCTGTTTACCACTGTTAACTGAGAAGAAAACACATAATTTTAGAGAGGCTGAGTTGAATGGGAGTATCTAAGGACCAGGGATGTGGAGTAGCTGCTGTCCTATGCTAATAGCTGCTCCTTCCTGTTGCTTACCAATGAAACTCAGAGGAAGGACAGAGAAATGTCTCGGGAGAGATGGAGAATTGTTTGTGTTTATTTCAGAATCCATTATGTTCATTTTTTTACTTTGGCGTAACCTGCCGCATTTCACCTTGCCATCATTCGTCTTTTGTTTTTGTTTCTTTTTTTCTTCCTTTGTTTCGTTCCACTTTGGTTTGGTTTTCGTGTGCCTCTTGAACATTGTCGTGCAAACTCTGCTCTGCCACCTCGTCAGCTGCAGTACCTCTGAGAGCTTGATGTCTCCGGTTAAGCAGGCTCCGCAGAAGGCGCCCTCCGACACAGAGGGCCTGGTAAACAGCGTGCCCGCCAGATCACACCAGGTAAACTGCTCCTGCTGCTCCTCCCCGAGGCAGGATTTCCCCCCAGCCTGGGGCAGCTGCTGTGGAAAACATCCAGCCAGGGTGGGATTTGTGCATTAGGGGCTGTCTGCTGGAAAAAATTTGTGCGCTGGGCTAGGGGTGTGCAGGAAGCTCTGGTGAGCTCTGCTGGAGAAGGCTTTGGTGCAGTTGAAAGAGCAGCATCTTCATATTAGCTGAGATGGAGTTTTATGCCCTTTTCATACTAAATCATAAAAGACCACAGTTGTGATCTTGTGCATTAACATACACAGGTGGTAGTGAACTGCAAGGATGAGGAGTGGTCAGTGAGTATCTGTTTAACACAGACACAGTGCAACGTCTGTCAGATGTGGATCACCCCATAAAACTTCCTAGTCTGTTTTGGGATGGTAATGGGGAGGAATTTGCCTTGCACTCTCATGCTCTATGGCATGTACTTCCTTCACAAGGGGAGGAGCCAGATGCTGACCGGTTTGCCAATGATTGTGCTGCTGAGAGCTCTCTTCTGCTGAGCGTCCTAACTTCTGTGGACTTGAAAGTGCCACTCCTTGTGCTTGCTGCAGCTGGCAAAGTTCTGCTGACTTTGTAGGGAAAAAGTGGCTGTTACCCAGACTTAGCAACCAATGGGAGGGAATGGAGCATGAGTCAAACAAGGATTCTATGCCATGGATCATTACCTGTTAGTACTACAGGATTTCCTTATTTGGAAGCTGTTTCCTCCTTCTTGATTTGAGTATTCCTAGCAATTTTCCTGTAAAGATACAGGTCCTGAGACCTGTTTCAGTTCAAAATGGACTTTTTCTTAATTAGCCACCTTTTAACAAGTGGCTGCAGCGTAGTGTGTGCAAGTTAATACCTGTTTTCTTAATTTCTCCTGACAAGGTAATGGAGATGTGTGTTAATGTATTAACACCACAGGAAAAAACCCAGTGTGCTAACAGTCAGCTCAGTAAAGTCAAAGCTCCTTGTCTACTGGGCTTCTGGTTTGGTTTGAAATGCATTTTGTTCTGGGCCATACAGTATTTCCAAAGTTTTAGCACACAGGCCCAGAAAGCTGCCTTCTACCTTCAGAGATCGGTTATTCACTGATAATCAGGATTTAAAAATAGTCAGATTTTGGCTGACTTGTAGGTCTTGTAGCAGCAGGCTGCCTATAAGGCCTGGATAAAACTTGTCTTTTCTAGATCATGGGAGATGCTTTTGGAATGGGTGAATGAGACAGATGACTCTGACCATCCCCCTTTCAAAAAAAAAAAAAAAAAAAAAGAAAAAGGTTTTGCAAAACCAGCACAGTGAGATTTACGAAACAGTAGCTGTTGGAGTCAACATCCATAAGTCAAAACCCCCAAAAGATTTAATTAATGTCATGGCATGAAGGAATACTTGCAAGTGCCCTGAGAGCTACACACAGATGCTGTTCTGTGCTTGCATCTTGAAAGCAAAAATACTCCAGTGTTTTGGTGTGAAAACTTGCGGTTTTCACTTTGCAGTGAAAAAAAAAAAACTTGCAGTCCTCACCTTTCCATGTCCCCAGGGTTTGAGCCTCAGTGTGCTGGAAGGAGCAGCAGAGTAAATCTAAACTTTGTGATGTTAACTCAGAATCAGGGTGCTTTTTACCCTTCTGTAGTCACTCCAGTCTGTTTCTTCATTGACAGAGTTCTCCCTGCAGGTAAGTTTCTAAAGGAAAACACGAAGTGAACACTGCTGACCTCAACTGAAAAATACTGCAAATTGCTTTTATTTCCGTCAGTTTTAGTTTAGTTTTTAGATTTTTAATCTCTTTTGTCAGGCAAACAGTTTCTTTTTGTGGCAGACATTTGTAGCCGCAAGTAGTTCTCTACTGCCTGTTGAACATTTGCCCCATCTTTACAGAACAACTAAACATATTTACTTTTCTTTAGAAAGATCCACACTGAAATCAGGGTAGATCAGATTTTGAACAGAATGTTTAAACAAGTGAGGAAGCTAAATTTCAGTTGATTACGCTTACATTATTAGCTTCTAGCCATTGGTTGTTTCTTTAAGGGTCACATCAGCATGCAAATCAACATATTTGAAATCTTTCATCATATACAAGTAAAACCTGGTGTTTCTTAGTAATCAAGAAATGAGCTGTAGTTTTAAGCTTTTGAGGTGTTGTGCAGGTGAAAGGCAGATACTCATTCCCAGCAGTTCCCAGAGCTGTTGCAGGCTGTTTGCTGATTCAGGCACACTCTTGTCTCTTGGAATGCCTGGTAGTTTTAGACCAGTGGTTTCCACAGTCAGTGCTGTGGCCCAACAGCAGAGGCCTGTGGTCTTCCTTGTAGCTTTTTTACAAGGTAGGATGTGTAGGAAGTGAATGAATGCTTTGTAATTCACTGAAGGAGAAGAACTGTGAATACAAACAAAACTGCCTCTGCAGGTTAGAAACAGTAGCATCACATTTCAGCTGAAAGTGCGCTGAGCCTGCGCTTCCTTTGTGTTTGGAGTACAAGTTACTCAGGTGTGGACCTTGCTTCTGGAGTCTGCATACCTGATTCTGTGAGTGTTCAGCTGCTTGAGTCAGCTCTACTTGTTTTCACTGTGCCCTCCTTCTTAGCAGGTGTGTTCTATCCTGTCAGATTTGTCTGTGCTGGTTCTTGTCCATGCCATCATTCTCTAGTGACTGCTGTTCTGCCAGGGCCATTACTTGTGTGGGTAAGAAACAATTTCCAGTGAAGGCAAGAACTACATGGATTTCCCATATGGATGTCATTTTTTGGATTCCAGGGCCCTGAGAAGGAGCAGTTTGTGATTGCAAGAATCTTGATTGAAATTTCAGATAACTTTCCCAGAACCTCGATCTCTGGTAGTTGCAACATCATTCAGAATCTGAGAACTTTGAAAATTCTGTAGACTCCTGTTGGACCATGGTGGTCTGACTTTGTAATTCCTTTTTCTTTGCTGTAACCTGCAATTCATGACTCTGCTGACAACCCCTTAGCAGCTGCACCTGCTACTCTTTTCCCTTCGGTTCTGAATGGAAAAATTGCTAGGCTTCAGGAAATGCTGGTTTTATACAAGCAGTGCTGGTCTGACTTCTGGTTCTGAAGAGTTAAGATGAGCTTACTTGGGATTAGATGAAAGTTTTGAATTGTTTAGACTGTTTTTAAAATGGCCCAGGTGGCACTTATAGTCAGCTAGAGAATCAATTGGCAGCAAATCAAATAGATGAGCACTGCAATAAATCCTTGGTCCCTCCTTTTCTCTGTGTTGGCTATCTACCACTTTTTTTAGGTGGCTGACAGTGAACACATTGAGACAATGATAGCTTGGTTTGAATCAGGTGATCACACCAGTCAGTCTCTCCACACCACTAACATGCTGCTTGCAGCACAATGACTATATTTAAACTGGTAAAAACCCAGTACAGTGGTAACTGATACTAAGTGAACTCCACTGGTAGACAATAGACCCATTAGAATTACTTGAACAAAATTTGGAATGTCACAGTGAGTACTTTATGTAGTTAGAATTTTTTTTTTTTTTCACTGACAGGGCTCGCTCTCAAGCTGAATTTATCATACCCTTGGCCTCTTGCCTCAGGCAGATGAGATTTCCAAAATTGCTTGCAATTAAACTTCAGGGTTACTTTGCCTTGAAGTTTATCTAGGCACTGTGGAGTCAGTAATCTCAGTACAGTGTTGGGAGACCAGAAACACATGAAAGCAAATAGCAGAAAAATTTTTAAAAGAAGTGACTATAATGAAATTTAAAATTCAGAGTTTTCTAGGACATCAGTGCCCTTTTTTTCCATTTTCTCAGTGTGTTGTTTATATTCAGGGTTTTATACCTACTTGCAAGTTTTCACCCTTCTGTCCATCTTTTTCCTCTGTTCTTTATTATTTTGGAAATACTATACCCAGAAGGAAGAAAATGTGGATTTAAATTACTTCTGAAAGAGAACCAGGTATTTATCAGGTGTGAGCTTTACCACTGTGCTGGGGGAAAACAGCTGTGCAGGAAGGTAACTGTGGTCCTTCAAGGGCATAATTTTCTGTACAGAAGGTCTGTTTTCATCTCTGGCTCATAATTGCTTTGGAAAATAGATGGAAAGATTTCTCTGTCAGGTCTATACAAGTGTTTCCTAATTTGTCAGGATTCCAAAAGTGCTGGCAAGAAGGGAGTAGAGGAGTGCTAGTGAAGGCTACTTCTTCCTGGGACATAAGGGAAACCAGAATAGTTAAGTGCATGAAAAGTTTTGAAGGAAAAACTGCTGAAAAAGCCACAACCAAACTAAAAGCTCTCTTTTTTTAATTCTCCCTCCCCTCATCCCCAGATAAGACAGTCCCTTTGCCTCCTGCGTGGGGTGTGTGGTCTCTCTGTTGAGGTTACCTGGGAGGTGGTGGCAGCCCCGTGCTTGTCTCGGTTGGGGAGTTCTCTTGCCATCAAGGTCCCTCCTGTGTTACTGGACCTCTGCTCTGTGGAGGCTGCAGTCCTGTCCTCAGCCTCTCTCCAGTAGCTGCAGTTGGCTTTCCTTCGGCTATGTTTTAGAGGATGCAGTGTTTTAGGAAGTGTTCACACGTTCAGCTGAAAGACAGGGCTGTAATGTCCTCCCCTGCACCCCAGCAAATGTCCTGAAGATGTGAGGCCATGCCTGCCCAACGTGTCTGTGAGCTGCTGCTGTCTGGGCTGGCTCAGAAGTCAGGTAAGAATTCTGTATTGCTGCACCATTTTAGCACTCCTGGCTCACTGCTGTCTAAGTCTTGGCCCCACCACTGGCTTGGGCAGTGACTAGAGTCACAGGGTGGCTGCAGCTTTATTTTCTCCCTCGTTATCCAAGTGGCATAGCCGTGCTGGGATTTACAGGACCTTAGCAGCAGTTTGGGGAGTACACTCTGCTGTTGACTGGTAAACCTCTAGTGCAGTTCCTCTTGAGCAATATTAAATCTGGCATGCATCTGACTATACCATGTGTCTTTGCTCCGTAGCACACGTAAGAATTGCTGCTTTTCAGAGCAAGGGATCCTAGATTTTGCATTCTGTGACATCAGGCAGTTTTGGAGGGAGGCAAGGGTGCTGTTTGGCATGCTCCTGAGAGGAGAAAGGTGGCAGACTAGAGCTCACATGCAGCTGAGGGTTCATTCCACCTGCTTCCAAGTGCCGTCCGCAGTCATTAAAGCTCTGTGGTCTTGCTTTAGCGTTCACCTTGCTGCAGCCCCCATGGAAGTGAGGGGCAGGGTGGCCTGCTGTGAAAAAGCCTGATTTGCCTGTTCCTTGTGTCCCCAGGGCCCAGTCATTTACGCGCAGTTAGATCACTCCGGGGGACAGCACAGCGACAAGATCAACAAGTCAGAGTCTGTGGTCTACGCCGACATTCGGAAGAACTGAGATCCTCAGCTATCCAAAGGACAACTCACATTCAGACTGGAATTGCTTGAGCAAGATTTGACCCAGAGAACTCACATGTGGCCTTTGATGCCTAGGCTAGGACCAATGCATGTGCATACAGAGGGAGAGATATATATGTATTGTGTGTAAATAGTCTATTTAATCGTACAGAAGTGAGACCAATGTTGCATGTTGAAATGCGGTAAGAATTTTGCTTATAAATTGCCAATATTCTTTTTTTTTTTTTTTTTTGTATCTTGTGTGACGAGAGAGAAAGTGAAAACTCGCATCACAATTTTAAAATATTTTTATCTTGATTATTAATGGAGAAACTGGAAGATTCCTGAAGATTCTAGATTGACCTGGAGATTCTTTTTTCTTTGCTTATAGGGCCTAATTTCTTTTGTTGAGGTGACTATAAAGAAGACATCTTCTTTATATTCAGAGTTCTTTTTGTATACAGGGTATTTATCTTTCCTTGGTCAGATTCTCAGTACAGGCTGCCTTCTCATGTAAACTAGACCCTCTCACTTGGCCTTGTAAGCCAAATTGTGACTCCTAGCTATCAGAAGTGTATATCTTAGCAGTGTGAGTGAAGGAAATCTTTAGGCCTACCTGACCTGTGTAACATGGGTCACAAAACTGTTTACTTCTCAATGAGCCCAGCTTTTTAAGCTTAGTCCTTTAAGGTGCAGGGATAGTGTTGATCTAATGAATTTTGTGAAATGGTAGTTTACCTGTGAAAATGAAGGTGATAATGAGTTAAAGGCATAGGAGGCTTAGCTGTAGGTGGTTGCCTCAAACTCTGTTGAACCTTTCAGTGAAATACTTCTTCCTCAAACTCTGTCATTTCATGTAAGTGTTTGTCTTGGTTTGAAAGACAGGTGTCTGCTAAGGAAGGCAGGAGCCTCTCTTGAAATGGAAAATGTAAACTCCCTTCCTCTAAATTATTGTAATTTTGAAATTAAGAAGCTCTCAGGCAAAGTTATGGGAATAGGAATAACAGTTCTTTACTAGGAAAATTAAAATAGAAATACAGTAATACAAAAGAAACCAAACACTGAGAGAGTCAGAATACAACTTGACACCCCGTCAGTCAGTTCAGGTGTTGGTAGCAGTCCCATTAAATGGTGGCTGCATCCTCCTGCAGTGACAGATGTGATTCAGTTGAAGCAGTGCTCCTGTAGAAGGGTGCAGTCTTCCTCTGAAGGTCCAGTGTAGAAGGGTCTGGTTTTCCTCTGGAGTCCAGTGGAAAAAGGCTGCTCTGATGTTCTAAATATCAGATTTTATCTAGTAAATGCTTGCCTCCTCCCCCAGGATGGAGCATCTCACAATAGGATGATATAATTTTATCAGTCATGCAGTGGGACTCAATGGCCCATTAACTGGAGATACCTCCCTGGAGGAAGGGTGAAAAATACAAAGATTACTGCCCCACCTGGTTTCAAAGATGGTGATAGAATATGTACTTTTGGTTACATCCTGCTTTGCAACCCAAGACAGCCTTAAAAAGGGCTCCAAGGGATCTGGAAGCTGTAGTAGTTGTCCCATACCTCTCTCCCGGCTCCATGATGCCACTGTCACCTCCTTGGAGGTGCTTTATCTATTCTCAAAAGCCTATAGTGGAGGCTGAGCAGCTTCTGGAGGAAATTTAGGGCTCTTTGGGTTTTTTGATGTGCGTGGGGTTTTCTTGTGTAACCAATATTTGCACAGAAGATGAGGATGGGCAGTTTATTTCCTTCATCTCTGCAAGTCTGCTGCTTGAATACAATTCTCCAGCCTCTTGTTTCTAGGTTAAACTCCTCCTAGATTGTTAAGGATCTCTGCTGATTAGGATTTCTTTTGCTGACCCATTGAATCCTGAAATCTGGTGCTCAAAACTAGAAGTGGCCTTCCAGCAGAGATCTTCTCAAAGTGGCATATAGAAGGATTTCTGTTTTGTACTTCCTAATGTGGTGGTTTTGTTTTGGGTTGGTTTGTTTTTTGGGGGTTTTTTGTTAGGTTTTTTTTTTTTTGGCAGCAAATAACTAAGTTTGGTCTATCATAACCCCTTTTCTCTGATTCTTACCCATTTCCTAGTTCAGTCTGTTTCACAGAATCAGTCCCAAAATGGTTAAGGTTGGAAGGACCTCTGGAGATCATCCAGTCCTCCTCAAGCAGGATCAGCCAGAAGGAGGCTGCCCAGCACTGTGCCCAGTTTTGAGCATCTCTACAGGTGGAAACTCTACAGCATCTCTGGGCAACCTGTTCCAAACAAACTCAAGCCCACATTTCACTCTTAACACCAAGCACATGAAAAATAGTTACAGGCCTATGGCAGACCCTTTCACAACCACATTAGGTAATCCTTTAATTATGACAGTGTCATTTTAATAACTATTTTGTGTATAGTAGGGTTTTTTTCTCCAACAAAGTTAGGTATGCCAACACTGTATTCTTTCATCAGGATCAGACTTCACTAGTTTCCTGACAACAGCTGCCTTTATTAGAAATCAACAGCTTTATTTTTGTATACATGCACTGGGTAGATGTTAGGACATTGCCCTCAAAGCCAGAACCAGCTTCTTAAAACTGAGCCTCAGAAAGAAACCATGGATTAATTTATTCTGCCATATGTCACTTGTTGATCCTGCAATATCTGAATTTGTGTAATTCTTCCAAGACTTGGCTGGTATCAAAAAAATGGGCTAGTTTCAGTTTTAAAGGAGGTTTTTAAAGCATGAGTTTTCAGGTATTTTTGCCAGGTCTCATGGGGAACTGAGGCACTGATCTGTGGCTAACTAACAGCTCTGTAAATATTTAGGATTTTATTTTTTGGCAATAATACATACAAGACGAAAAATGGACAGATTTCTTCTTCACAGGAGACCTTTAAATATCTTTTTCTACTTCATGGATTAAGCAGAGATTTTTTAGCAAGAGTCCACATGAAGGGCTATGGTGTTTGTGAGACTTACCCAGAAATGCTCAGGAGTAGTTTGTCCACTCAAGCTTCCATCTGTTGATAAGATTCACTGTCTTGGTTGCTGCAGTGCTCATGTTGGTGACTGTAGTCAGGAAATTCTTTACTCAGAAGATGATGAGGCCCTGGCACAGGTTGCCCGGAGTTGTGGATTCCTCATCCCTGGAAGTGTTCAGGGTCCAGTTGGATGGGGCTCTGAGCAGCCTGGTCTGATGGAAGGTGTCCCAGCCCAGGGCAGGGTGTTGGAATGGAATGATCTCTAAGGTCCCTGCCAACCCAATCCAGTCTGTGATTCTGTGGTTCTATAGGATCTTCTCAAGTGCTGAATTCTGCACCTGGCAGCCAGGAGGAACATCCCTGTCCTGGAGGGCACCAGGTCCAGCATCAGCAGCTGGGCAAGGGAGGGGATTGTCCTGGGGTAGCTCACCTCCAGTCCTGGGGGCAGTTTTGGGTGAAACAATATAAAAAAGACATTAAGCCATTGGAGAGTGTCCTAAGGAGGCCATGAGGACAGTGAAGGGACTAGAGGAGAAACCTTCTGACAAATGGCTGAGGCCACTTGGTCTGTTCAACCTGGAGGAGACTGAAGGGAGAGCTCATTGTGGTCTTCAACACCCTCATGAGGGGAAGCAGAGGGGCTGGCACTGCTCTCCTCACTCTGTGACCAGTGACAGGACCCAAGGGAATGGCATGAGGATGAGTCAGGGGAGGTTTAGACTGGATATCAGGAAAATGTTTTTCACTCAGAGGCTGGTTGGGCACTGGAACAGGCTCTCCAGGGAAATGGTCACAGCACCAGGCCTGACAGAGTTCAAGAAGTGTTTGGACAATGCTCTCAGGCACATGATGGGACTTCTGGGGTGTCCTGCCTAGGGCCACGAGTTGGACTCCATGAACCTGATGGGTCTCTTCCAACCCAGTGTAAATTATGATTAAGATCAGGAGGAATCCTGCTGCTGCTGCTTTCCTTATTTATCAGGCTGTTACTTCCCAACATTTATTTTACACTTAATAAAACATTAATGCTTTGGATGTGGTTGATGGAGAAACTTGATTTTGATCTTCCTGTGTTCATCCCTGCACATCACTGTCTTTCTCCCTCAACGTTTTTGAGTAAGAGGGAGAATTGTGATGAATGTGGTGATAAGAAAATTGCTGCTATGAGAAGATGGGGCTGGCCTTGCCTCTGAAGTCTGCTACTAATGTTTGCTTCTTTTCCTGCTGGAATGTACTGGAGAATCTGAGCACAATTCTGATGTGGTGCTAACTTTAGGAAGCACACGAATCTGGTGCTAACTTTAGGAAGCACACGAATCTGGTGCTAACTTTAGGACTGATCTGGTGCTAACTTTAGGAGACACACTGATCTGGCTGATCTTAACTGACTGAAGGAGACATCTCCTTGCATGGCTTTTTTCTAGCTACAGGTATGTTCATATTGCCTAGACTGAGGAGGCTCCTTGCAAGGCTTCTTGGGTCCTCATTATGAAGGAAGAATGAACTTGGAAGTATTTTTAAAAAACACAGAGCATCTTTTTAGAAAGCAACAAAAGTCTTCCCCCAGGAATGGCAGAAATCTGTCTGAATCCCTCTCCAGTGCCAAGGCTGTTGAAATTTTTTTTTTTTTGTCATGGAAAAGTGAGCAGTGTAGTTATTAAGTAACATATTCATGCTGAAGTCAAAAGAACTTTAGGCATTGTGAGACAACACTTGTGAATTTTCTGTTCCTCAGGTTATCTGAGATGGTTTAATGATCTGATAACCTGTGCTGATGAAGGGGAATGAGGCTGAGTTGGCTTACTTAGTAAAGGCTTCAGGAGACAGAGGACTTCTCTTCCTTGATGGGTAGAACAAGCAGAGATTTAAGTCAGACAAGGTCATCATATCCTGATGTGCTGGTGACCAGAAGTTTAACTCTGCTCTGCTGCTGTTTTCTTAATTCTCTGAGGCTGTTCCTTGCAGGAGGAAAAGAAGCTTGGACTTTGAGAAACACGAAGGGTGTTGTTCTTGCCTATTGTAGCACTGCTGCCAGCTTTTTAGGATCATCTCTTTTAAAAACAAGTGCTGCATGCCAGGCTTGTAGCAGCCCAGAGGAGGAGCAGGCACCTCTCTTGAGGCAGTAGCCAGTGACTAAAACAGGGGGTCATTACTCCTGGACAGTGGATCTGGGAGGGCCTGTGTGATTAAATATGTGCAATAAATTCTCTTTTATTTATCACGCAAACAAAACTGGGATCAATTTGAAATCTTATTTTTAATTACCATAAATTAATTTCAAGAAGATTACAAATACAGTATCAATCTCAGTAAATTGGTAGCTGTACTCAGTCCATCAGGTTTCCATGGCCCCTTTTGACTTCAGCAGTTGTTCTGTGAGGAAGATGCTCAGCATGTTCACAAAGTAGCATTAAGAACCATTACAGGGGGGCAGATATGTCCCTGGAACTCATTGCCTGATGTGTCATTTCTAACTGGAGACCTATAGGGTTTTGTTTTCTCTCAAAGCTTTTGTGGTACTTCAGTTTGTGACTAGAAGAGCTACAATTGGGTTTTTAAACTTTTTAAACTTGTGAGAACTGTCTAGGTAACCATCTGTCTTGTAACTGCAGTAAAGGTGTGTATGCAACTTAAAAGCTGCATTGCCTTAAGAGTGGATTCACAGGTCAAGTATGGAGTGTTTGATTTGTGACCAGAACACCTTCACTCTGTATTGGAATATTGTGTTGGAATTCTACATTATTAATGTATCTGCCAAGGACCTCAAATACAAAATGTTCTTATTGTATCATAGGTAATAGAAACATTTCCTCGGTAAAACCTAGAGATGAGAAGGTGAGTGGGACTTCTGGGCTGTGGCCACACCTCTGCAGTGTAAAATTTTTATACGGGAGACTACAAAATTATATTAATGAGGCTCAGCAATTACTCTGTTCTTTAGGTTTCTCTTTCCCTTCTCTTCGCTGCCCTAAAGCTAATAAGCCCTTTCATTTACAGGTATTTTTGCACTCTAAAATGTAAGTTCAATGCCTTTGGAGATCAGTGTGCTGTGCAATGTTTTCTGTCTCCCTGCAATGCCAACTGTTTTTGTGTGGTAAATGTAATTGAAAACATAGACTGGGTACTTTTCTTTTAAAAACCTCTGTCCTGGAGGTGTGTGAGACAACAAACACCTGTAAGACAGGTGTATAATCTATGTGAGGGAGCTAGATATGCACTGCATGGCCTGATTACATGAAGAGCCAGTGTACCAACTGTTAGTGCTTTTGCTTTTACAGACTCATCTGGAAACAGTTATCTTGGATATTTTTTCTTGAATGGACTTTAATGTTTTCTATTGTAATCTTGTGAATATTTTAATACACTTTTTTTTTTCCCATTACTGGTTTGCTGGATGAGTCTTACCTGGTTGGGGACTGGGAAGGGAGGGGCACTGGAATACACCACCTCTCTCCCTGGCAGTATTCTTCAGTCACTGTGTCCAGTTGGTGACCAACACAGCTGGAGAACTCATCACTTGAGACCCTGGGTTACTGCTTCAGCCACAAGGACCAAGACATGCAAGTGGAACTGTGGCAGAATAGAGAACTGACTTCATGGTGGGACAGCCTTTGAAAAAGGGGAGCTGACAGACTCATCAGAACCTACCTTGCCTCAGTTATCTTTTTCCCTGCATGTGAATTCCTTAGTCTGAGTCTGGTGTTTCAACACCCCCATCTTCTGCCTGGAGTTGTGATGGAACTTAAAGCACCAGTGGCACATTTGTGTGCTGTCCTTTTGTTCAGGACAGTGATGGCTGGGGAACAAATGAAGACATACACAGCTGAAGCTGGAACAAATATCCTTATGCTACTGGGGAAGGAAGAGCATCAGGAAATGAAATGCAAACGCTTCTGTTGGTTACTGAAATATACCCAGGTGGTATCCTGACTGTGACAGGAAAGATCACTTCAGTCTGAGGCTCTGGCTGTCACCAGTACTGTGTCACTCCTAGTACTGTTCAGTGGAGTCAGATAAGGTGAGGCTTAGCAACTCTTTTTAGGCAAAATCGAGCCAGTTTCTTTAAAGAGACAGTACAAGACAAACAATTCTGCCTTCATTTTAAAAGGTTGCCCTTTATTTAAATGTGTGGAGATACTTCGTTATTTGCACTTAGAAAACATTTGCTCTCTAGACATTTAAATTTTCTCTTTGATTTTCTCAGAGGAAAAAACATTAAAATTAGTGAAGCTAGGTCCCATGGGGATGGGTTTGTGCGTTGCTAGATTTGACCTGTTGGGTGAAGGATCTCTTTACTGCACCTTCTCTTGTGCTTTCAGCTCCTGATTATACCTATAGGAATAAAAAATAGCACAGGCTAAGAATAGAATAGAACACCAGTTACAATAACAGTGTTTTCCTAGCAATCTGTTCACCAGAGGAGGTTTAAAATTACAATGGACTTGAGGGTGAAAACTCAGGATATCTTAATTCTTGTAGGAAGTTCTAAAGTAGCTAAGTTTGCTACATTCTTGGCCGGAACTGAAGCCAGAAAACTCCCAGTTTCCTTCAAGAAACAATTAAAAAAAATGCTGCTCTGCTTAAAAATCCTTTGATCCAGCTGGAACTGACACGATTCAGTGCTGCTCTAGCTAGACTGAAAATATTTACAGCTTCACTCCGAGTTAACTGTGAAACTAACAATGTAGCAAAAACATTCTGTAATGTTTCATGAATGGTTCAGTTCCTCTCACCAGTTGCATGGACAGAGAGGTTGGCAGCATTTATAAATTCCTGGTTTATGCTTAGCTGTAGTTGTATCCTTATTAATACATACCTCCATATTCGGAAAAGCTGGGAGCCACCAGCACAGCCAACAAAGAAGTTCACAGCAAACAGACTCCAGTTTTTAGGGATAATCACCAGAGAGTACCGTGACCAAATAAGGCCTGTTGAATAAAATGGAAAGTTTAAAGATATTTCAAATTACATAGTTAGATTGATCAGCCAGTTGAAGTAAACAAATTTCACAACTTCATGCTAGACAACTGCTTTGCTTATAACTACCTTTTTTCCTCAGTGAAAAGTGTCAATGGGACACCTACAGGTATGTACTGCATTTTTCTAAAATAGCTACAGTTAGGTCAGTCATAGTCTGAATATCAAAGAAAGATCCTCTTTAGTCTACAGCAGCCTAGACCTTAATTCTCAAGCACAGTTGCAGGGTAGTGGTATTTTGCTGTATATCCAGCTTGCTGCACTTCATTGGAGATTATGCAAAACTTATGCAAAATGCACAGGACTGTGTCAGATATCAAAATAAAGTCTGGAGAACCCTTTCAGACAGGAAAAGCGTTGGAGAAAAGCTGCCCAGGGAAGTGGTGCAGCACCATCTGTGGAGATGTTTATAATAAGTGTAGTTGTGTCACTTAAGAGATGCATTTTAATGGTTGGACTCCATAATCTTAAAAGTCTTTTCCAACCTAAATGATTCTAGGATTACAGAATATTATTTCTGCCAGTGTGAAAATTCTTGGCAGGCAGCAGTGCAGCAGTCCATGTGCCACTGCTTCCAATTTCTTGTAACACTTGGAAATTCTTTCCAGTTACGTTAATTACCCTACCATTCTTAAATTCCTTAAAGTCTGTACTAAAAAAGTCACCATATTCTGGACTGATTTAAAAATTACTTGATCTGAAGCAAAGGAGGTCACATACTGCAATGAATGGCGTCATGGTAATTTAAGGGATGACGCTCATGTCCTAACTCCAAGAAACTTGAGTTGAACAATTCCGGATTAAGACAGGTGTAGAGAACTGTTACATAATTACAGAATGCTTATTGATTCAATAACAAGTAGAGGTATGTCCTAGAATTATCACCCAACAGCAATAGTGACAGCTAGCACGTTAAAATTGATGCTTTCTGTAGAAGTGGATTAGTACTGATGGAAGATTCTGAGATGGTGCTGTGTAAAAACACAGAATAAGTGCAGCTTTACCTGTGGCCATTAGTACTGCAGATTGTGCTGTGCTGAGCTTTTCTGCTGGTCTGGCCATGTCAGCCAATCCAGCACACACCAAACCCTGCAAAGAGAAATTCAGTCAGCACCAGTTTGGGGCTCCTATAACAGATCAAGAGCTTTATAAGGCAAAGCTGCTTCACAGCTCAGTGCTTATCCTATTGCATTATGCAGGAGATGGGATGCATTCTATGAGCAATTAGACTGGTGTCTGGGAGACACCATCCACTTCCAGTCCCTTGTGGTAGGAAAAAGAACATGGTTCTGGCAGCTACAACTGGGTGGCAATAAAATCCTAGGCACTGGCAGTTTTGTATTAATTACAGAACAAGGTTAATTTAAACACAGCTGCTTAAGAAAGCAGCTGAAAAAAAAAACCCACCCTGGTTTTCATGCAACAAGTAGAGGCTTATCTAAATAAGGGCCTTCTTCTCACAGGTCAGGCTAAGATACTGCTGGTAAACACCCCATATAGTCTTCACTCAGCTTCCTCTGAGGGGATAAAAGTGCTTTTTTTAATATAATTTCAGTAATAGTAGAAAACTTGGAGGCAAATTGAGGAACAGCTTGGCTTGGCTGATCTATTTGATATTAGTAGCAAACACTCTGCTTGGTTTATTTGTTGTGTTATTGCCCTCTACTGGAAATACAGTTTCATGCTCCTGTTACATCAGGTCACAAAAAACCCCAAACAAAACCACTGAGTAAGATAGTTCTAATGCTTTCACCCAGGACTTCTTGGGCACAGAAGAGCTGCCTGTGTGCTCAGACTTGGGAGAACCTCTGAGGAAGAGGAAGGTTAACCATGGTTCCTGCAGCTCCAGTCCAGACAACTGACAGAGAAACCAAGCTGTAGCTTAGAGCATAATGTGTTGCCTGTGGCCTATAAAAAGCTGGGATTCACAATGGCAAAGTTACAAAGCAGCTGGCAATGGTAAGAGCAGGTTACATCCTTGCTTGTTATCAAACAAGAAGATCAAACCCTCGTGGGTTTAGAGATCTCTCGTTTTATCTGTATCAATGCAACACCTCGGAGGAGCACAGGGGATTAGGATGTGGCATTTGCATTGCCTGGGCACAAACACAGCCACTTGTGGCCAAGTGGGAAGCAGAACCTCACAGGAGGCAGAGCACCACTGACAGCTACAATGGCCTTTGTCTTCTGTGTCAAGGCTACCTTGCACTCTGACATGCTTCAGCCTGCCTTCAAGCTATGAGGCTTAGATATTGCCTTCCTTAAGATACTCTCAAACTCCTCAATGTCAGAAGATTTAGGAGTTTTGCATCATGCCAGCTCATGCCTACCTTGAGCAATAGTTGGTATTTCACAAGAGAAAAGCCTTTGTGGAACTCAGTGAAAAGCACAATTCTTCCACAAAGCATTTTCTCCACGCTGTATCCCCTTCATGTTGTGCTATCTGTTATTAAGGCTAATTTTGTTCCTCCCCATAATATTAAGAATTGAAGCCTCTAATCTTTCTATAGGCTCAAGTATCTGCTGGGAAAGTCTTGCTTGCTCAGTGTATTGCTGCAGATTGCCCTGGGCTTGACACCCAGACACCAGCTGGCATCTTGTACTTACCCATTTCATAATAGGTGCCCAGAAAAACACTGTTTTGGGACCTGAGGGAGGATAGGAGAAAAGAAGTTAAATTATTTAGCAAGATGTGGCTGTTTTAATAGCCATGGTAAGTTTAAGTTGTTTTATTTTTTTTTAAATAATGATTTATTTATATTAGCAGTTTTTACTGCTGTACAAGCTCTAGCACCTACTACTGATAATTCATCAACTCAGTGCATCAACTTTCAGTTGTGTAATCACTCCACACATTTCTGCAACAGCTGGATAGGATTTTGTATGTCCATGTTTAAGCAACTGAGAACTCCAGAGCAGAAAAATGCATTTATAATTGAAAGAGTTAGGAAAAGGCCTAAGAATAGGGAAAGCACCCAAAAAATCTGCCACTAGGTGAAGGACGATTATGGGGGAAGAGCATGAAATCTCAAGAAGGAAGGGAGAAAAAGCCAATGGTATGGGACCTGGGAAAAAAACAACTCTCTTACCACTATGTATAATTTTCAGTGGTGCTAAAATAGCAACTGGTTGGTTAAAACAAAGCCCTGTAAATCCACACCTAGAACTATGCCAGAAATCATTAATCTAGGACTTCTGTTCCAAGTCTTAAATGAGAGACCACAATCCAAAGTACCAATCCCCTTGCAAAACAGGACACTGTTCTAATTTTATCAAAAAACATTAATGTTTAGGTCACTGCTCTGCACTCTGATAACATGCAAGATGAAGCCAAGTTTTCACTCTAATATATTATGTAGGAGTAACCACCAGGACTTTGGTTGCCTGCTTTTTATGAGAGCTATTTCTTCATCGACAATTCAGCCTTAAAAAGATCTTGCAGTAACTACTTGTACTTCCAGTTTTAACCACCCTCAAGTTTAAAACTATGACTTGGGAAACAAAAACTGGCTTGGTAGCCTTGCATAAAGCCCTTTTTAACCCACCCTGCTTGTGATCAAGTTTCAAACTGCATTTAATACCTACAAACACATTACCTTTTGTCTAATATTGTTGAATGTTAGATAACACCAGCTTAATGTTCGTCCTTTAAAGATACAAACTTAGCTGCTGTGCTCCTAGGCACTTACTTGGTATGTCAGTATCAGACTGCAAACACAGCTTGTTATAAATAAATCAATCTTACAGAGTAGCTTTAATTACTAACATTTATCTTATTCTAAAACACTAATTCAGATTTGGTGTACTAGAGGATGTGGGGTGAGTATAAATTATTAAACTGACATTCCCTAAACAGCTAGTAGAGTTTTCAAGAAGACTGACAATTTTTATTAATAATAGAAAACTCAACCATTTCAAACTGCTGACTGCAGAACTAAGAAACAATTGGAGACAGGGAAGGTACCAAGCCAAGTTGGTAATTAGGTAAGACTGTCAAACACCTCTCCTTGGAGGCACTCCAGCAAGCACCCAGCCTGGGTGAGTTCTTCCCAGCTCCTGACATCCAGAATTTTTCAAGGATGAGTATGACAGCAGCACCTGAGAGCAGGGGGACACCAGAGGCTAATTTGGCTATCAGGTGTGTGACCAGTTTATAGAATTTATGACTTCTAATAAATATAAGAAGTCTTTGTGCTGAAAACTCGAGTTTAGTCAGGCAAAGTGAACCAGAGAGGCCGAAGGGGAGGGAGCACAAGCTCAGCCCATGCTTTCCCATGGCAGCCTGGGGAGTTGGTGTGCCAGCCTCTCCATTGTCCTTCAGCAATGCCAGCCAAAGAAACAGTTTTTAACTGGCATCCATTATTTTGCTGGAAACTTTCTTTATGCCAGAAAGTGCTTCATGCCTCACACGTTATTTATAATTTCATGACAATGACGTTTGTATTCCTGAATTAGACTAGAGATTTAGATGTCACTGGAGATAACAGAAAGTCTTTCATTTTTAACCCACTTTTTTTTCCTGCAGAGTGACATCTATTGCATAACTTTCTCACAGACACATCTTCAAGGCTAAAATAGAAGTTGCAGGGGTTCAGTTTCTGTACTTTCTTGTGCTGTGGCTTTTCTCACTTACACCATCAGTACGGATTATGACAGATAGATACGTGTGTGTGTATATAACATATATATGCACAGAATCCCTAAAATGGATTTATTAATTACAACATTATGGTGATGACCAAAAGTGGCCCACAGGCAGTTTTGTGAAGTGAAAAACCCTGCAAGAGAGCCTCCAAAACCTTCTCCAGTTACCACTACAGCTCTGTCGAAGAAGGAACACGGATGTTCCCAGTACCTGCTGTGCACTGTATCCACTAAAAGCATCTGGAAGCTGCCACATTTCACACCGGTGGAATGTGTCTCAGTGTTGGACACGTTGTCTCTTTGTATATAAAAACAATACATTAATGTTAAATATATCGATCTAGTGAATTCAGTACAAAGCAAACATTTTGAGAACTGCACTTTTCACTCTTTGTGATTTCTTTAGAGCAAGGATTTTCCTTCCAAGAAAGGGCCATTGTAAGAGGATAGAGTAACTGACTGCAAACTAAATTCCATTTTCGCAGTGCATATTCCTGATAGGTGAAGAGTCAAGGATGCCTGTGACACTGACACTAAACAGTGGGGACAGAGCCTATGGAATGCCAGGATTTTATCGGGCGCTCGTTTTAACAACCGACGCAATTTGTTTACATGACAAACAGAACGTAAATGGCACTGAATGAGATCATTTTACAAGAGGTTTCTCCCTGATAACACAAACCCCCACGTTTGCCCACGGAAAGGTAAATTGTGGGTCAGGTGAGGGGAACTCATTCTTCACCCACCGGAGTCCTCCAGCGAATTTACCAAGGGCACAAGTTGCCTTTGGTAGAAGCGTGGATTCAGCAGAAAGGAAATAAAACCTAAAATAAGGCTGCCTGAATTGACCAAGGCACATTTCAATAACAAACCCTGGCAGCGCTCTCCCCGTCCCTGGAAGTGTCCCAGGCCGTGCGGGATGGGGCTCTGAGTAACCTGGCCTGGTGGGAGGTGTCCCCACTCGTGGCAGCCGGTGGAACTGGATGATCTTTGATATCCTTTCCGACCCAAAGCATTCCACGATTCTATGGTATTCCCAGCACATCCTCTTGGAAGAAGCGGCTGCCGAGGCCTCCGGGCCCCTTTAGACCCATGACATCCCCTGGGCCAAGCTCTGGCATCCCCGCGATCCCTGGGTACCGTGACAGTGACAGCAGCGCACCCATCCCGGAACCACCCGTGCCGTGCTTCATTATCCCACTCTCCCCTTCACAAACGCAACAAATTCCCCGTTACGGAGCGGGGCTCCGCTCCGGGGCCGCTTTCCCGTGCCAGAACCACCGCAACCGCGTTACTGCGGTGCCGATCCCGCCACCCGCAGGGAACACATGCCCCGCTCCGCCCTCCCCGCCGGCCCAGCCGGGGGCCAAGGTGACCCCCGCCCGTTACCCGCTGGGTGGTTGTAGAAGGGCCGGAACCGCGGCGGCAGCATCAGCTCGATGCGGTCGAGCATGCGATGGTAGGAGGCGCGGAGCCCCGCGACGGCGGCCGCCATGGCGAGGGACGGTGCGAGCGGGCACCTAGGGGCGAGCGGGACCTGAGCGGGGGCCGCGGACCGTCGGCCCGTCCGTCCTTGCTCCGCCCTCGCCCCGCCCGCCGGGCCTGCCCACCCGGCAGCCGCGCTCTGACTGGCCCCCGCCGCCGAGGCTGGGGCGGGGCCGAGAGCTGGGCGCGCCGCTATTGGCTGCGCGCGCTGGCCCCGCCCCCTGGGGAGAGGTGGGAAGGGCACAGGCCGTCCTAGGGAAGGGCACGGGCGCCCGGCTCAGAGATGGCCGCCGCCTCTTCCCTCTTCCCTTCAAGATGGCCGTCGCGGGGCACTCTGCGCTGCTAGTAATGCGCCCACAGCCAAGATGGCCGCTTTACGGCTTCACCCCGCTTCACTGGAAGGGCCGGCTTGTACCCGGCGGAGCCGAGCGCGCTGACGTCATCCTCCCCGCCCGCGACGCGCCCCACCCTCAGTCGGGGCGGGGCGACGTCACCGGCT
>VXBI01013295.1:91139-225329 GCA_013397375.1 Toxostoma redivivum | reverse complement strand
CCCTTCCCGCCCGCGCGGGGCCATGTCCCGCGGGCGCTGCCCACACCTGCTCTGGGACGTGCGGAAGCGGACCCTGGGGCTGGAGGAGCCCGGATTGCTGCGCAGGCACTACCTCGGTAAGGACGGGCGGTGTGTGTGCATGAGGGCGGGTGGTGCGGACGAGGTCCGGCCGTCCTTGGCCCCCCACCGACAGGGAAGGGGGCCCGGAGCCCCTTCCCGGCGCCACCGCTCGGCCGCGCTGTCCCGCAGCTCCGAAGTTTCCCGTGCCCCGTGTGGGGCGGCGACACCTTCTCCAAATCCACCCTCCGCGCCCTCCGGGGTGGTCCTGGACATCCCGGCCCCATCCCCCCGCGCTGCCGGGGTGGCCCGGGGCCCGCCAGGACCCCCCGCTCCCTGGGTGCGCGGCTCCGCTCGCCCGCCGCCCTTGTTTCCCGAAGGAACTGTTGCACGCGGGGATCCAGCCGGGAAGTTGGGCGGCGGCTCGCAATAGCGCCGGTGTCCGTGTTACGTGCCCGGGGCCGGGCAGGGTCCGGATTTAGCGGCGCTGAGCTGCCGGAGGCTGGGAACAAAGCACCTAAACGCCTCGGGGATCATGGCGCGGCCGCTGTCCCGGCGCCCCCGGGGTGTTCCCGGCGCTCCGGGAGAAGCCGGGCCGCTGGAACGCGCTCGGCGCGGGCCGAGCCGCCCGCCCTTTGTGTCCCCCAGCCCCGCGCTCCCCTCCCCTACCCGCCCGAGCCAGGTATTCCCACTTTCCAAGTTAAAGCCAGCGCCACTTTTAGTTTCCGAGGCCGCGGGGAGGTTTGTGTGGCGTGAAGGAACTATCGATACTCTTTGTCATGGCGCAGGTTCTGTGAAAAAAAGCGTTACCAAAAAAAAAATTTTTAAAAACCAGCATTTCTTTACTTGTTTTCGGAGGTGTGGCGACCCGCTGTAGGGGCACTGTGGATTTTTGGGGGGGTGTCTCTGCGGGGTAGATGGCTCGGTGGATCGGGAACGCGTTCTTTTGTGCTCGTGTGGCAAAAGCAATTCCTGCCTTGGAGTAGAAACCTCGAGTACTCGAGATGGAGCTTGATTTACAGCGTTGTAAAACGAGTATCGTTCTGTGCCTCCCAGGCTTTCCCGGCTGTGCTCGGTGGAAATGGTCTGTCGTTGGATTTTTTCCTGGTGGAATTTAAGGTGGGATATCACATTCCCGAGCCTAACTCAGGAGTTTTCTGTCTGTAGTCCCTGAGCACTCAGTAATCCACAAAAGGGTAATTGAGGAAATCGAGGTAACTGGTGGTAGGTTTCTTCCGATTAGAGAGGGAAGGGTGTCTCTGTGTGTGTGTGCAGAACACAAGTCCCTTGGAAAGAAATTTTGAGTCCTAAAATGAAAAAAGGTTGTGAGCTAACGATCTAGCTGCTTTTGATTTTGGTTATGTCTCAAGCTGTGCTTGGCCAAGCCTGAGCTGAGGATTGTTCTAACTTTTAGTAATCAGTCCTTCTGACGGAATTTTTTTTTGTCTGCTCCAGTTGGAGCAGAAAAGCTCAATGTTAAAATTAGGGCTGTAGGGTGCAGATTCTGAAGAAGCACCTTTTTTTGAAGAAGACCTTTTTTGGTTTTTTTTCTTCTGCTTTTACATGCTTGTGTCTCTGAGAGTTGAAGTACTAAAATTTGAACAGTAGAAATCATCTTCCCAGACTTAGCAAGATGTCTTTTCTGGGTGCTGCTCCAATAAAATGCACATAACTCTAGTTAAAAACAAAACTCTGGTGCCTTGGTTAAGGTCTCGTATTTACTGTTTTTCCTTTCACCTAAAGAAGTTCTGTTGCTTTAGAGCCTTGAAAAAATAGGACGTGGGAGAGCCTTCCCGCTGAACTGATGTTGAGATCTGCATTGGTGGTGGCAAGACATGCTCAGTCCTTACTGACTCCTGCTTTTCACCAGGGGGTTGGTACAGGGTGTGCTTGTCTTGTGGAACCACTGCACTTTTACCCCAAATGGCATTTATGGCCTTAATAAACCCACTAATTTGACTTCTAGTCAAGTGCGGTTGTTCAAGTGCAGATTTCCCAGACAAGAGGCCTGTTGTAGTGTCTTTTTGTGGGCAGGGCAGTGTAGGTGTGGGTCTTTTCTCTTTCAGGCTTCAGCAGCTCTGTGTAGGAGCTTTGTTTTCTGTCTTGCTGGTCAAGACTGCAGTGGTTTGGTGGGTGCCACTGGTTGTTGCTCACTGCTGATCTGATCTGTTTTGGAAGTAAGGCTTCTTCCTATTTATGATTTTTTTTTTTGGGTAGTGTTTCAACAGTCTGGCAAACAGAATAAATGAAGCACAGGAATTTCATTTTAACTTAGGAGTAATATTGGGAGACTTGAGGCATTGTCCACACCCTTTTTTTTGTTTGTTTGTTTGTTTGTTTGGGAAATTTTTTTTTTCAATTTTGTCTAAACAATTGTGGGTCCTGGTACAAAATGAAGTAGTTTATAAATCGCTTCATTGCTTGCTGCCACCAAATCAAAGGAAAAGCATTGTAGCAAGTCCATGACTAACAATATAGTTGGGAGGAAGATGTGGATGGTGTAATGAGCCCTTTGCTGGGATGTTTGTGTTGTGCTACAGTGTAAAATATCAGAAATATCGACGGTGACCATGTTTTCAAGGGAGACATCTGAGAGCTAATTGCTGTTTCTTATTTACTCAGTGTTTTAGCTTCATGTGAACTGGCAATCAAGTGGCACTCTATAAATAGCCTCTCTCAGCTTCTGGAAACAGCTGCTCCAGGAAGGATCAGTGTAATGTACCTTTTCACGCAGATAGCTCACCCCTGGAATTTATTGCCTTGCAAAAAACTCTGTCTGATTTTGCAGGATCCCTAAATAATTGCTCTGAAGCCCAGTCAGTTCTGGACAGAGTTCCAGAGAAACAGCTGGAGCTGTTTTGTGTGTCCCTGGGACGTGTCCTTCAGATGTTATCCTTTGGTGAGAGCTCCTGCCGTGATGAGAGAGGGAAGATGTGGGTCTCAGCAATGTGTCTGTTAGCTTCGTTTCCTTCAGCATTTGTAGGCTAATTAGTCTCAATTTCAGACAGTGCTTGTATTTGAGGTCTCCAGAGGAAGCCAGGCCTGGGGGAGGCTGTCAGTAACTCTCTTTTCTTTGATTCACTTTGGGCATTCTCTTACCCTGGTGCTGGTGGGAGGAGCCCTGCTGCTGGATCACAGATGGAAACTGAGTTTCAGACTGCTTGCAGTAGCACATGGCGGTGCTTTTACCCTGAAAAACATTGGTTCAAACTTGTAGTGTCCAAGTGAAATTATGTCTTGAAGCTGGCAAGTGTAATTACTCAGGATACTTACACAAAAATCTCCAAACCTTGCAATTTTGTATCATTGTGGCAATGTTTCAGGCACCAGTGAACAAACCTGTCCTGGTGGCAGGCAAAGTGTTCTGTGCCAGCACAATAAAAGCCTCTGTGTGGATTAAATATAGCAAATAACATTTGGCTAGAGAAATGGCAGCATTTCTTGTAAGAACAAGGGATCCATAATTCATCTGAAGTATTTAGTGTGATGGGTTTATTTGCTTTTCTGTGAAGGGTCCAGCTGCTGGGGATGGCTCTGTTTAGACAGGAGGAAGAATGAAGACTTTTCCTTTTTTATTTTTGTTTGTTTTGGCATTTTTGTTTGGTTGGTTTATTTTTGCTATCTGACATAGAATGTTATCCAGAGAAAGTCTCAGTCTAAAAGGAGAGGAACTGATGCTGTATTTTAGCTCAGAGTGGTTGTTGGAAGTTGTGGTACTTGATACAGTGGAAGCAAATATCAAAATAAGCAGCTCTCCCCAATCCCTGATATCTTCATGCAGATCCTATTTTCTCAAATCTTTGTTCCTTCTTTTTCTTTTAAGCTTAATATATATCTTAGAGATAGCATTGTGATGCTTTCTTTTACTCCCCCTTCTTTAAAGATTGTTTCATATTGTACTAAGTTTTTTATCATCTTGGTTTTTAAGACTTGGGAGAAGTTTGAAGTCTGTAAAAAAATTCACTGTAAGGAAGCCAGTAGTTAGGTTTATTTTGATCAAGTTTTGTAAAGCTTCAGCAGTTCTTACTAAAAAGAGATCTTTGAATATTTTTATGTAGGGAGAACTTACTAAACTTAGGTTTCAATAGTTCCCCCTCTTTATATGGATGAACCATAGTAACCCCAGAACTAATTACAGTTCTGAAGTTAATTGATTGCCCTGCTCATAAGTAGGGCTGAAAAATAGGCAAGAATAGCTACTATAACTGATTAGTTTTGATATTGAATGCCTTCCATTCATATCAGTTTATAAAACTAGTAATTCTGGTTGAATGAAGGTAGAGTTGGGTGTTGCTGTTGAATATTTGGTACTTCCTAAAATACATTGCCGAGAGTGTGAGAGTGAAATTACAATACTTCCTTAAAATACTGCAAACTTTCATTCTCTCTTTTGCTTTTCTTGGACAACCAAACCCAGCAGAATGGAAACTTGAATGCTAGGGAGAGCAATGAAAAAGAAAGGCATTATTTTCCCCACTTTTTGCTCCAGCTATATTTTAACATGTGTTATCTTGGTCTTTGAAAATAATGTGAAGTAAGAAGGGTCAGACAGCTTTAACATGATCAGCTTTGTAGCTGGTGCTCATGCAAATTTGGAGATGGGCAGAGTATTTAATCAGCCTTTCTTCTTAAATTCTTTGCATAATACTTTTGATGTTTAGGGGTTTTTTTTTTAAGATACACTGTTATATTTCATGTCCTAAACCTCTGGAATTAATTTTCTTTCCCAACAGTTAAAAACACTCATCTGTCACAGCTAAATTCCAGATCTGGTAGAGGTGTTTTATGTTATTTTTTCTTCAAGTCTAACAGATTAACTGCTGCTTGAAAAAGAAACATTATAATGTACCTGATGGTCTGATTATGAGAGCAGAGTTCTGTAGTGATATATTCCATCACATAGCAAATACTTTGTGAAACTCGACTAACTGAAGTGTTTAGAAAGATGTAAGTGAACTCCCCAGATTTTTTTCATTAGAAATGTTTTCTGAATAATAGAAATAGGCAGAGGCAGAATTGAAGTTCACGGTGTAATGGATGAGTTGGAGGAAAATACATCTGTGGAACAGTTGTTATGTGCTCAGTCTAATATTGGAAGGAGGCAGGAAGCATTAGGAAGGCAGGAAATTTGGTTTAGTCATTGGATCTTCACTGGTTGTATAGAAAAGCTTAAGATGCCTAAGAGCATTGCAGAAAAAGGATGTAATTTTTTAATTGAAAAAAAAAATGAGAGAAGACAGTGATTGGGTATGGCCTTAAACTGGATATCTTCAGAGTTTTTTCCTCTTGTTAATAAAAGCAAGGCTTAGTGACTACAGTCCTTAAAAAATTACAGATAGGCTATTGAAAGAACAATGTGGCACCAAGACCTGTTGATAACAAATTGAATGTGGAGGAGTTTAATAAAGAGACTGAGTCTGAAATGAATTCCCTGATACTATCTCATTTAAATTGATACCAAGGAGCAGAAAGACTCTATATATAATGTCTAAAACAGCTTGTAGGAAAAGATATTAGGGGTGATCCTAGCATACAGGAATAATGATTTTTTTTTCCTACTTCAAAGTAAATCAGCTCAGATAATAAAGACACCCATTTTAAAGCCTTTAATGTCAGTAAAGGATAATAAAAGCACAGTGTAACAGAATCATTTGGACAAAACAACAAATAGAAAAATGCTGGCTGGTTATAATTTGGTACATATCAGAAAACCAGAAAGAGATGTGAGCTGGGAGGCAGGATTAAGGTTAGATAAGTATTTCTGTGGCCTGAGTACTGAATGCTTAGTTTTAATTTCAGTCTAATCAGCCTTCTGTTATCTTTGGGCTTATTTCACCCATAGACTAACTGGAGGACAGGAGCCACTTGGACCTGCAAGTGGTCATGTAGCATTTTTCTAGGTAAATTTGATAGCTTGTTTTGCTGTTATCTTAGAAATCTTTGCTTGTAGTTAATATCATTGACCTTTTTTCAGTTACATCTTCCTGTGTGTTTTGTGGTTTAATCGTTATGGTTTGTTACTGCTTCTTTCTCCTCATTGTTGTCCCATTTTGCTTCCATTCAGTAATAATGTGTAGATGATAATTTTTGTGTATTTTCTTAAAAAAAAAAAAATTACATGTGGGGTCTGGGATTACTCGATGCCTTTGGTCACTGTCCTGAAATAAGAGAATGATTTCCAATGTTTGCTTTTCGGATGCTGGGGATAGATAGTAGCACAGCTTCTGGTTTTTTTATGTACAAACACCAGTTTGTGTAAAACTATAGACCCTTATGGATCACGTTATTATGTTCTTTGGTGGGATTAACTTTCAGAAATCTGATTTTTGGGTTTTGTTTTTTCTTTTTTTTTCTTTTTTTTCTTTTTTAATTTTTATACTACTGCCTAGATCTGAACTTATCAATGAACCTACTTACTGAGTTTTGATGTTTTAATTTTCTAAACCACTAAGTTTTTTGCTGCTGTTGTATTTTGACATATGAATTAAAATGGAAGGTGGATTTCTGGCATTATATTTGGCCCACAAGAAATGATGAAAAATTGGTATAACTGTTTCAGACTGCTGATTTTCTGTCTTTCAGAAATTCAGGAGGCCTTTTAAGTTATCTGCAGATTTGTCATCATTTCTTCAAATGGGCGGAAAAATGCAGATGTGCTTTTTTATTTTAAGGGATTATGTGTAATACCTGTGATTAACAGAACATTAATCATGTGTGTTAATGGCTGCCAGGAAGTAGGAGTGTGTAAGTGGGTTGTAGTCCCAAGGCTGTACAGGTATTATAATATTTGAATTATACTCAGTCTTAGGATGCAAGTGTATTTGCTCTATATCCTTTGGAGCCTCTGTGTTCTCCTGCAGACAGCTGGAGACTGCAGACATTTGTGTGCAGTTCTAATATATTTTCATTTTTGATTGCAGTATTTAATTGAATTTACACTGTGTGCCTTTTTGTACAGGGAATGTATTTGCTTTGTAAATAACTGCTTGTGCCTTGATACTGAGTGTTTCAGACAGCTTTGTAGTTAAGTTGTACCTTGATCTTCTAATAATGAGCTTTGGATACATGAAAGCTGTCTCTTGCTGCAAAAACAAGTCGTGTACAGCATGTACTGGATTTGTATTTCAGGATGAGGCAGGGATGTGAGAGATCCTTTAGATCTCTTTACTTTATTTATTTATTTAAATTTTTCTTTCAACTTTCTTCTAGTTGAATTGTTTGCATTCATTTCATTAGGGCAGACCACTAAACCCGCCTGTGTTAGTCACTTCCAAGATGTTGCACTGCAACTCTGTGAGTTCTTGTGACTTTGCATGTGATTCCTGATCTTCTATCCTTGAGTGTCCCCAGAATAGTCTAGTGGGATATAACTGATCGTGTATCAAGAACCTGTTGACACTTGAGACCAGTCCTGTCCTAGCAGTAAGGAAAAGGATCAGTTCAGACACAAACTATGCCAGCCTTTGAACAAAACTGGATTTTTCACTGTTTGAGTGCAAGTCTGCTTTTTTGTGTCTTTGGGGCTTAGTGAGCTGCTGATTTAGATGTGTCCCAAATGCTTTAGTGTGTGTTGAATTATTAAATATTGAATGCGAATATCATGAGATGGAATCTGAGTCACATCAGTGAATTTTAATAACCCCTTATTTTTTCCCCATCTTGTTCTTCAAGGATTTGCAGCCTTTCCTCCGGGAAGATTGAGTGTGTCGTTAATGCTGGCTGCTCTCTAACAGATATCACGGGGAAGATGAGAATCTGTCCCTTCTGTTCCCTGTGAGCTTCATGTGTTCTGAACCATCAGTGTTTGTTCAACCCTTTTTGAACTACTGAAACTTCATCAAAATAAAAACTTGTTAAAATTAAACTGTTAAACCAAACCAAACTCTTTATTTAGGTTGCATTGCTTTGTTGTTACAATTATTGTAGTGTGTTCCTGTTATATTCCTTTCTAGGAAATAAGGAAAAAATCTGGTTCCTTTTTAATTTGGTTTTATTTTAAAAACACTGTTTTGTCCTGAGAACTCTCTTCAGTAAAAAAAAGAGTCTTTGGCGTTAAACAGGTTTGTTTTTTTCTTTTTTGTTACCTACAATGAATACATTTTGCTTAATGCAACAGGCAATGTCAATTTTAAAAGTAAGGGGTTTTTTTCCCCCATTAGTTTTTAAATAGCTAGTGATAATTTAAACTATGTCACTGTTAACATAATAGTCATCTACTATCACAACTCAGCTTTCTACTTGAGCTCAACTTTTGATGTAATCTATATTAATCCTGGGCAGTTTCCTGGTGTTTAGATTTGTAATCTTGCGGGGTTATGACCCATATCTGTTAGAGTATCTATACATCTATTTCCCGAGTTCCCCCAAACAAACCCAGCAGTGTACAATTCCCATAGTACCCAGGATTAAATGGTATGTTAAATTAGGCAGGTGTGCAGAATGGTAAATGCCTTAATTCAGTTCCACGCTGTCCAAGTACTCAATTTTACTTGTGGGAAAGGCAGCCCCTGGGTTTTTTTTGCTAGAAGACATGTCTGTAGATATGCTGGTAAGCTTCGGTATAATCACTTCTTAATCTATTTAAAAATGAGTATCGAGTTAGCTTAAACAACTTTAAATAGTAGGCTTTCGCCCAGAGCCTTTGTCTGGAATTCCTGGGATTAGTCCTGCTGGCAGAGTGGGAGAAGCAGCAGCCTCTGGCAGGCGCTGGAAGGTGATGGCAGCAGTGGGGGCACACACCACCTCAGCAGGAAAGAGGACATTCTTGCTAGGAATGCTTTCTTAAAAGCAGATTCCACCTTTTCTTTCCTTCTAGTGATTCTGCATGCTCCAGTGTTCATTTTGCCTGAGTGCTTGGAGGTCAGAGACCCTGGTTCTGCTATGAGCAATTTTAACTTCTGCACTGGGGTGGAGCAACACCACATTTCCACTTCATAGATGCCATCTTTTCTTGCTGGAAAGTGGAGCTCCTAATTAACCTTGGGTGCCACAGCGATCAGTAGTACCTGAGAACATAAAGCAGAGGGCCTGATGCATATTTCCCCAAGTGTTGTTAACGATTGGGCTGGATTATTATGTTGATGTCATTTTTATAAGAAAATACTCAACACTGCTGCCCACATAGCAGTTTCAGATGAATTCTTTTCAAAGTCAAAAGAAAGCATTTCCAAAGACACATTCAAACCTATCAGTAATGCTGTTTACTCCAACTTGCAACAATCTGTGTAATATTTCTTTTTGCTTTCAGTTAATAGAAGTGTCCCTTGACTTTTCTTTGGAGAAGAAAGCAGGGCACAAGTGTATTTTTCTTGATCTGGTGACTATTGTTTTTGTGTTGGTGTCTGTTTTAGGATTTCGAGGTGTTTCTTTGGGAGTCCTATTTTAGTGCTGGTGGAGAAAACAGCAAAAGCTTTTGCATGTAGTTAATCCTATGTCCACTTAATCACTTAAGCTGTGTCAGATAGTTTTCTGTTGAGAGGAGTAAGGTGGCATGTGTTATCTTTTACATAGATGGAGCTTCTCTTTTGTCCTCTGCTTTATAGAAATTAGAAATACTTGTGGCATAATATAAAAATTTCAAGTGCCTTTTGTCTCAGTGAGTAGTTTGTATTTGATCATCAGACTGCTTTAAAGGATTGAATAAATATAAAAAAATTTTTTTGGCATTTTTTTCCTCCTGTCACAAAACCTCACTTGCAGTCTGTGGCAAGAACAATACAGAAGACTCGAGTATGGGCAGTGTAAGGATATCTGTCAGAATGTGGTGTACTTGTGAATGAAATCCACTTAGCACCAGTCAGTACAGCACAGATAAAGTGCCTTCTCTGAGAAAGGTACCTGTACTTTATCCTACATTTTTGTCACTGACAACACCTTAAACACTTCATATTAATATAGCTGAATTTTATGTAATCTTTCAGGCATAAACCATGGTAAATATCAAACAGAAATTAAAGAAATTGGTTTAAAGCCCAAATGCTTGTAACCTTAGCAGTTATGGAGCGCAGTGGAGGCTTATACTTGAGGGTGGATACTTTCAGTATCTAGATGTTTCCGAGTTAATTACAGCCATTGCTACTAATGCACACACGTCTTAGCTGTGCTCTTACCTACTGTATTAGGTAAGAGCATTATTATTAGTAGCAACCTATTTTTGCAGATTCAGTAGGAGCGAACCTTAACAGAAATATTTTCCAAAATGCTTATTTATTACCCTAAAATGTATAACATCACTGAACTGCTTTTTTTTTTTTTTTTTTTTTTAATTTTACTGTTTTTTTTTTTTTTTTTTTTTTGGGTTGTTTTTTTTTTTTTTTTTTTTTGAAACTTCATTATATTTCTTTTTTGGTTTTTTTGGGTTGGATTTTTTTTTTGTTGTTTTTTTTTTTTTTTTAAGATCAGATTTTGTATTAATATACTCATCATGAGATATTACAGGCTTGCTGATTTATAATTGAGGGCATAATGTCCTGTCTTCTGTAGTTTCTGTCTTGGTCTTATAATATCTGAAAGTTTTGTGTTTCTTAATACCTAAAGCTCATTACTTAAGCCTATTTTAGGGTTTCAGTGCAGGCTTGGTTAGCACCAAGTTGTTTGATACTGGCTGGTTAGTAGCAAAGCTCTGATGTATTAAAATGGCAAAGAAGTCTCTTTGTAGACAATAAAAATATTTTGTGTTTTCTTTGTAGTGTTCATGCTTTCAGGCTTCATGATGTATCATTAAGAACAGAGAATAATTTGAATTACTTGCTTTGAACTTAAACCATAATGAAGTACTTGATCATAATCTTTCGAAAGGTAGTCTTTTAATCATTGACAGAACCAAGAGTTATAATTTTTGGCATTTTTACAGTAGTGCAGAAGAGTGAAGAAATAGAACACAGAGCCCTGTTCAAAGGACTGGAGGTCACACCCATGGGTTTGGTTTCTGGTAGTACTGCTGGTTCACTCTTTCCTTTGATAAATTGCTTGAGTTTCCGGTGTCACAATTTCAATGACTGTAAAATGGGCCCAGTGTCAGCCTACATAGCTAACAAGTGATTTTTAAGGTTTTAATTAATCTTCAAGGATTTTAACTTAGCTTGATGAAAGTTAATTCAGTGCATCCTGTGTGTAGTCCTGTTTACTGTATGGTATATGGAGAATTCTGGTTGCTGGAAAAATTGTATTTAGATGTGGATTAAAAGAGTTTTATGTAGTTAATCCAGCAAAATAAGATGTATACGAATGGAGTTACTTCAGAAATATCTAAACTGTACCCTGGAAAACCAAGAGAAGTTTTGAAATGCGCTCGGAGTGCAGGATAACATGTGCTCTGCATTGGGAACAGATGCTGGCTCCATTTCAGCTTTAAACTAGGGCATTCCAAATGTCACAGCGAGCCAGCGCTGAGGGACCTGGCCCTGCAAAGAGCCAGCTTGATATAAATGAGTGTTCATTTGATAAATAGGGTCTATTACTGAAGAAGGGTTGTCTTTTTACATCTCATACCGTGTTGGTGCTGCTTTGGATCAAAGTTTAGTTAAATTTTTGTGGAGTACAGCGTGCTTTAAAGCTAAACCTTCATCATGAAATGATCTGTACTTCTTCGATGGGAAATTCTGGAGTGCAGTTTTAAATACATGAAGGTTTTGCATGCTCGAAGCATTTAACTTGTCTGCTGTCATCAGTTCTGAAGCAGCTTTGCCTAAGTTGCTTACAAAAGAAAAGTTTGTGTCTGCCTAAACAGGCACGTAGAAAGCACCTGATCAGCAATTCCTAAACTGAGGATTGTGACCTAAATGGTGTCATAAGGACTGTGAGTGGGGAGTACAAGGGATGCTGTTGTATTTTGATATTGCTCCCTGAAGTGAGATCAGAGCTCTGTAAATGTGCCCAGACCCCCAGGTTGGCGAATTCTCCAGGTGGGAGTTGCAAGGCATTTGGCTTGACCTTGTGCACAGTGGATGTTTTGAAGAAATAAAGGTATAAAGAAACAGCTGCAGCTTCTCTTTTACCTGCTTTCCCATATTTAAATTTGTGTTATGAACAACTCAAGGTGGGGCTTCTTTCATACACAGAATGGTCCCTTAGTCTCCAGCTTAATATAAACTGAAAAATTTATTGATCACTGCCCTGAGCGTCTCATTGTACCTTGAGACTTCTGTAGTGCTTAATGTTTGGTGAGGATGGGTGGATGGCTAAAAACTGAAAATATTATTGATGATTGTACTGAGAGTGGCACTGAACATTGAGGCTTCACTTGGTGCATAACCAGTGAAAATGGGTGGGTGGAGCATTAGCTTGACAGCTTTCCAAATTTCGGCTCTGTAAACACTTCACAGGGAGGTAATCACAGCCATTTGAAATTTAACAGGGCTTTTTTTTTTGTTTGTTTTGCTTTGTCGTGTACTTGTTGATAAATTCACCTTAGCTGTTTTGAAACAAAGCCCATGTGTGTTCCACTGTCCAGTGAGATAATCTTGGCGATGACGGCTTGATCACTTGATCCATGTCCCCGGCCTTATTTGAATATAAGAAACAATATATTCATCACCCTCACAGAATTAAATTATTGCCTTTCTAGAGGTGCTACATAGTTAAGGGGAAAAAGAAATAGTTTCTGGCTTGAGAGCCTGTACTCGGTATTGAGGTGAGAAAAATCTAAACATAACAGAGGTCTTAATGCTGCTATTGTTAAGAGAAAAGAACTTTGGGGATTTTATTAAAAGCTTGGGGTTTGTCCATCAGCAGGAGGGCTGTCTTTGTAGGAAGGTGGAGGGAACAGGCAGCCTTTGGATTAGGTGAATGGAATTAAGGATTGTGAAAATTCTTGTCACTTGAGAGAGCAGAGCCCTTGATGTGGAGAATCTGACTGTTAGGAAGTCCAGCAATAAGAGCTGAGATGCTGAAGAGTAAATGCAAAACAAACCAAGAGGTGTTGTTTCTTACTTTTTTGCAATGTCATAGAAATGGATCAGTGACACACATATTCAAGTGACAAATTCTAATACTTACTGCTGAGCATTTTTACCAAGCCAAGTGAACCTGTGGGAGTCATTGCTGAAGTACAAGGAACACAGATTCAGTGATTTTGCTCAGCTTGTAACAACAGCAAAAGCAGAGGCAGTATTTTCTTCAGATCAGTTTATTCATGTGGTTCACGTTTTTATTTTAATGTAAAAGCACCTCTTAGGATGTGGTGGTTCTAGTTTTGAATGATCAGATAAACTACAAACAATCCTTTCAGTTGTCTTGCTGCATTTAGTACTTATCAAACAAGAGGGGGTTTGGAGGCAAAGCATTTTAATTGCTTTTTCCCATACCTCCTTTTTCCTTTAGGGAGTATAGAAACTATTTAAGGTGTAATTTTGTTTGTATTTAATTCCTTTCTCAAATATTTAGATAAAAAATGATCAAAGGATAAATAACTAAATACATATATGACAAATTGTGAATGCAAACCTAACAAGTTTTTCTAATGTTTTAAAATGGCCAAGCGTTGAGTATATGAGACACCTTATATCTGTATTTCAGGTTTACTGCAACTTGTATGGATACTGTTTTATTATTAAGACCAAAAAAATCCTAATCTAACAACAACGAGTCGTTCATATCTTATTTTGTCAACAGATTTCTGCAAGGAAATAAAAATTGAAACTGAAAGTGCGATTAGAGCAGTTACTGTTTCTTACTTGCTGGTTTAAGTGATTTGGATTAAAACCAGAGCATACAGGAAGGAGAAAAATCTGTTGCTCTGTTTGTTTTTAAAAATTAGTTTGAATCATCTTTGGTGTGTGGGTACAGAGGATTCTCAGCAAGCACCTGCCTGTTGCTCTGCAGACATCACCTCATTCCAGATGTGTTTTATACACATGGTGCAATGCCCAACGATCATCCACTGCTATCAGATTTTTCTGTTCTTCAATGAAAGTGCGATGGGTCTGGCAAACACTGTATTTTTGTGTTGGCCTATGGAGTTCTAAATTCTCAATGAAGTTATCCTATTGGAGGCAGTGTATTAGTGCTCTGTATTTTGCATTACAGGAGCACTCCAGAAGCAAATTTTAAAATTTGTTATGCCAACTATACCTGCATACTGAAGCAAGCAGGTAATATTTCCCACCTCAGCATTCACATTTACTTACAAGCAATTGAAGAAATTAAATTAACCTGAAAGTAGGAATCTTCATTGAAAACACAGAAATTATTTGATTTGAAAAAATAATAGGATTTCACTGAAACGTACAATAAACCAACCATTAAGAATCTATGGTAAAAGTCTGCTCCTGAAGGGGAGACAAATGGGTAAGAATTGGTAAAGAAAGCATAGTTAACTAGGTAGATGTGTATTCCTAATCAAAGAATACATACATTCTTGCTAGTAGAGCATGATGCATAAGATGTCATTATCTTAATCTTTGTCTAATTATGGTTATTCCTTGTTAACAGAAATTGTAGCAGCTGAGATGTCACAACTTCTGTGTTTATAAAATGGGGCATAAGAGAAGTCTGGCTTTTAGCTTTTTAAAACTGGCTCAGGCATGCTTTAAGTGCAAGCACTTTATAACCATTTCACCCACTAAGTACCTCCTCTTGAAACAGAAAAAATACTTTGCTGAAGTATGATCTTCATCTAATGTGGTACTTGAGCTGTGTTATGAGCAATTTTGAATTTTGGATGTGGCTTCCAGTTCCAGCAAAACCAAGGTATCTAACCTAGGCATTTTGATGGAGGGAAAGCTGTATGAACACTGGATGGGGTGCAGGTGTGTAGCTGCAGGAGTTGGTGCTGCTGGAAGGGTGTTCTGCCCTTTGAGGGGGGAGTGGGGCAGGGATGCTCAGTGCCTGCTTCCAGACAGGTGGTTGTGAGGGACCAGGTGTGGATATCAGGTGTTCTTTTTCAGGGCTGGAGAGTATATGGGAGAAATAAAAAGCACTCAGAGGAAGCAAGTGGAGAGAGGAGAAACTACTTTTCCAAATATGTGCTGCACTGCCAGAGGCAACACTGAGCTCTGACATGGTTCTGCCTTGAGCTGAACCAAAGCAAGTTCAGAAATTCAGGATTTTTCAGATGTGGATTCTGTTGCTGTTCTTTTCCTGATTCTAGGTTTTTAAGGTTTATTTTAGTGAATTTCACAGTTACGTATTTGGAAACAGTGCAGCCTGGCAAAGGAATACAGTCTGATGCTCTTACCTGAAATTTTGTTCTGAGAGATGTGCTGACACAGAATAAAGAAAGGGGAAATGGTCCTTGAGTTTAAGGACTTTGGGGATTGAAGTTAAAAATATTAGGTTTATCAGTATTTTTCTTTTCTGAAAGTGCTTTCTGGGGAATATTAGGTTCAGTATAACTTGAGAGTTGGAGCCATGTGTTTAAACATCTAGTTCAGGAAAAGACCACATTTTTGTCAATGTACTTTGTTTTTCCCTTTTCATGTGTTTAGTGTAGTAGTGTCTTTGAGTGCAGTGGTAAATCAGTTTGTATATGGGGTATAAGGACATGAAAGGTAAATCAGTTTGTATATGGGGTATAAGGACATGAAAGTTCCTGGAGCTTTGTCTTCATATGCTTTTATAGATTTCATCTTTATTCTTCATCTCTTCCTTTCACATAATTTTTATGAAATTGGATGTTACTGGTCTTAAATGTTAATTTTTCAAATGCAAGGGTTGTACTGCTTGAACTATGTTATACTTGCTCCCTCTCAGCTAAGTGAACCAAATGACCACAGGATTAATTTCTGTTTTCTTGCTATTAGTTTTAGAGGGAGCATCAGCCTGTGGAACGTTCATTTTGCCATTTCTGCACGCTTATTAAAGGTGGGGGAAGAACCAGCAAATGTCATGCTTGTCTTAGGATTTGTAAAATGAGAACCATATGAATTGTTTCAAGATTTAAATTCGTATTCTGGCTCTTTACTGTTTAGGTTTTTACCCATGAATTGTCATTAGCAGGCTCTTAACTGCTTCAGGTTTTAAAAATTACGTCATTGATATTTTTCTTCACAGGGAGAAGAGAATTTATCCAAAGATTAAAACTTGAAGCAACCTTGAATGTCCACGATGGATGTGTAAGTCGCTTGTTGCTTTTTTGTTTGTTAAAAATTGTTAAATTGTGATTTTGTTGCCATGGTAATAGTCCCTCAACTTAAAAAGGCAAATATCTTATATTTGTTTATTAAAACTGAGCTGGACCACTCTGCCTGTTGAGATCTACATCTGAATTCTCTAGCTATTTGTTTCTTCTTGAATATCTGACACTTTTACCTTTGAAACAAAACAAAATCCCATTCCTGTATCTTAATACTTTGTCTACTGCTGATTGAATTAATCTCTCCTGCCATTTAAACACATTCCTACCGTTTCAGTTAAGACTAATTTTAAATCTTGAAATGAAGTTTTCTTTGGGTTTTTTGGTTTGTTTGTTTGTTTTTTCTTGTACTGCATTGACTTAAAGCTTTATTGGTGTTTTGAGTGATTTATTTTCCAATTTCAAAAAGCAAATCAAGTGTTACATGCTGACTTATAGACAATGAAAACAAATATAAGCCTTCCTGAAAGGCAGTAACATAACTTGAAATATTGCTTATTTAAATATTAATTTTTGAAAGGGGTCCAAACATTTTAAAACATATCCTTTTAAATAAAAGCTTTTAGCTGAACTAGTTTCAGGATACAGGCTGCCATGTTACCTTTGAGGAATAGAGCAGAAATTCAAGGTTGTTAAAGTATTTGATGTACAAGATTTCTGAAAAATGAAAGTATTCTATAAAAAAATGAAAATGTAAGTGCAGCTTTCATGCTTTACCATGTATATTCCTAAAGCTGTTCAAACACAAGGATTATTTTAGCTTAAGTTGCTTGGTCCTTTAATTAAGGAGTGATATGATTGTTAACTAACACACTAGTAGTTTTATGGAACAAGTGTTGTTAACATCCAGCCTTCTTGAGATCAGAAGTATGATTTTGATGTGCCTGTGTTTTTGTGGGCCTGGAAAGTCTGGAAAAGACCAGGATTAGAATTGCTGTCTATAAAATGTGAGCTACTTTTCCTGTACTGACTACGTTATAAGTTTAATGTTCTGGTACAGATGGAGTTGGTGTAATGAAACAAATATATACATTCCTCATTTTTTCAATAAATGTTACAAGAATGATGACGTAGGTCTCTTCCAACCCAAACAATTATGTGATTCTATGTGTATTTATTAATTTTTGTATTCGAGATTGTAACAGTGATACTTTACTTCTGAATTTCTTCTCTAAGTAATTTTTCATCTCCTCAAATACTGAAGATTAAATTTTCAAGTTTCTTTTCCTGAAGTTGATTAGGGCTTTTTATTTATTTTTTTCTTTATTTCCTTGTAAAAAAAGTGAATTTTTTCCTATTAAAACAGAATATAGGAAAACAGTATTTGTTCACTACTTGTTAAAAATTAAGTGACTGATCTCTATTTCAATTACCTGCCTCTGTGTCATGTAATAGAAATTGCAGATTTGGTGTTGGCTCTTGGTGTTGCTTGAATCTACCTGATGGATATGTATTTTTAAACTAATTTTGATTTGTGTTAGCTTTGAAAGTATGCTTCAACATATGGCCTGATTGTTTTAGTGGATGGAAAATGCTTAAATTGCCACGTTTAAATTGTAAACTTACAGCATTATTTGTAGGTGTTTAAAATACTGCAGTATTTAAATACAGTATTGAAATACTACAGTTTGAAAAAATGTCTTCAGAAATTAAATTTGCTCAGAACTCTTCACCTTAAAGAAATGGGCTATTGGGAGTTCTTACCTCATTTACTGTGTGGTCTTCTGCAAGGAATAATCTTTTAAGGCTAACAACCACTCAGTATAATTTCTTACTATTTGTTTTAAAAAAAATCTGTGAAATAGAAATCAATGAAATTACAATGCATGTACTGATTAAACTCCTTATTACCATCAATGGTAATTAGGCTCTTTTTTTTTTTCCTTTTTTTCTTCCCACAACTGCTAATCAGCATGCATTTCAAATGTGGGGAATGAATGCTATGTCTACTAAAAGGTGTTTCTGTGTTTGGTTTTTGGGTGGTTGGGTTTTTTAAATGAAGGTTGGATGACAGGGATTTGGGGTTTTCTTTGGTTGCTCTTTGGTTAATTGGTGTTTTTAAGAACTTTTTCATTGTTCTGTTGAATAAGTTGTGATTTATATTTTCTATATAAAGCGTGCTGTGTAATTGGACACGGTGGACAACTTACTTAAGGCAAGACATTTTTTTACTACTTGAGGATAAAAGTAAAGTCCAAGTTCCTACCTGTTACACAGAAGAGAGATCCTGTGGGAGATACAACTGTGTGTATAATCATACCCAGGCAGAATATCTGTGAAGAAGGGAATATTCTATGAATTACTTTACATATCCACACTCTTGTAGCAGTAATATTACCACAGCACCTTTTTGTTTAAAATCTGAGTATTTTCACCTCAGCATTCAGGGGCAATTCTCTTTGAAGCAATCCCATTTTCCCCTTGGTTTGAAGACACAGTTTCTAGCAGTAGTGTGTGAAGTAATTGAATTGGTTCTACAGAATTACTGATGTCTGGCAGTAGCCTTATCATCCTTCCAGGGCAGGATTTGCTTCTCTCAACAAGGTTCACATGGTCAAATTCAGTAAAATCATTTGTATGCCAGAACTTGCCATTCTCTGTGTTAGCTGTAAAGAGACTTAAGAAGATGATGAAATGTATGGAGTTAGGTGAGCTGTTCTGTATAAAGTGATTAAATCCAAGGGAGAAATGTTGAAAGAGAAGCAATCTGGACAGGCAGCAATGAAGTGTGAGGAAAGTAGAGGATAAAGGAACTCTAAACCATATTGAATTGCAGTAAAAATACAGCTTGTTTTCTTCCAGTTTTGGTCCTGTGAAAGCTGAGGAAGGTTGAAATGCAGGATGTAGATTAAGCATTTGACATGAGTAAATACTACATTGTGAAATAAAAGAGTATTACCTGAAGGACTAACTTCTCATTTCTGCGTAGGCATTCAGATCAGTAACAAAAACAAACCAGCATCCTTCATGACATTCATCTCCTTCAAGATGGCACTTAGGAACAAGTCCTTTTTACATGTAGTCCTCAAAGCCAGGCTTAAACCAGAACAGGAAATTTGTGTTCTGTTAGAAACACAGTTTTTACCTTGTGTTCCACAGATGAAAAGCACTGCCTTTTTTACCCCCTTCTTTGCTTGGGGGATATTCCTGATATTCTGGATATCTACAGACATTCTTATTTATTTTCTTCTATTTTTGTATTCTTTTAATCTCTTCTGTTCACAAAAGAGTTGATTCTGATGTCACTTTGCATGGAAGTGAGGAGTTTGCTTTTTCAGTTTTCTAAGGATTGGCTGCACTGCCTCCTGCATTGTCTTTGAGGAAAACAGAGATAGTAAATTTATATCTGGCTAATTGACTAATAAATCAAAAGTGCCTGCTGACTCCTTGCAAGGCTAGATGAGTGACAAATAAAACTAGATACAATTAATAATGTGGAGTACTTAATAGAAAAAAGCTAATTACACACCCTTTGACTTTTCTTACCTTGTTAGTAATTGTCTGTCATTTGTGTTTGATGTATCCTTTCTTCTGGCTCCAACACCCTTTCCCAAGATTTCCAAACCCTCGGAATAGGAACTGTTACTTTATGCTTTTAGTTGGGTGTTGAGTGGCAGCGCAGGTAGTACATTATGTAGCTTTTTCAAAATAAATACCAATATTCTAACCAGTTCTTGTTTAACATTATATTTTAGTAGTGGGTTTACTACCATTGAATGAGACAAGTACTTTTTTTTTGAGCATTTTTTTTTTAGTGATCCATATACAAATTTATTTGGGTTATTTGGTGTTGGTCAGAGGTTGTACTGAACACTGTGTGTATTGACTGGAAAGTCTCTGGAAAAAAACCCAAACAAGCTTATTTCACTGGAAAATTTTGTTACTTTTGGAGTCTTTGTTGTCAGCAATGCTCAGAAAGTGATTGGTTACAGAATAAAAAGCCTGCTTAGTTACAGACCTCTAGTACACATTTAGTTATGTCATCTTACTTCAGGATTATTTTTGAACCAACTTTGGTCTGGGTAGGGTATATTGAAATTGCTCAACTGAGGCAATCATTGCAATGAAATTGGAATTTTGGAGGAGAATGATTGATGTCTTGTGTAGACTTGTGATGCTGCAATTTAGATAATCTTGTCTTCCTTTTGCATTTTCAATGTTTCTCTGCTTTGCTGTCCTTCAGATTCTGGGTTTGTACATTAATATACATATCCATCCCCTCAATTTGTTTAATTTTTTGTGCTTTTTTTCTCATATCATGATTTTAAATTTTTCAGTGGCTTCCTTTTTTTCAGTGTTTTGTTCTTGTTTCTATTCCTGTATTCTTAAATTAGCATTTTAGTTTCTTTAAGGCAATGCTAATAATATTTTTCTGCCTGAGAGGAAATGTAGATGAAAATAAACATTGTTGGATTGTGTGTTTGCCCTCACTGTAGTGCTGTGCAATGTTTGATAACATTTTAGAGTACAGCCATTGTTAGGACAGGTTATTTCAATGATAGATGGTTCTGGGGGCTAGTTGAAATTGTGGTTCTCAGTGATTGACAGCCAGAGTTATAAAATCATAAGAGTAGCCATGCAAGGTCATACCAAAGCTCAGTGGGCCTGAAAACTTGGCCCTGAAGGTGGCCAGCACATGTTTTTGAAGGAAGTCGAGACAGAGCAAGCAGACAGCATTTGATGGATGTTCTGCTTTAATGGGCAGGTGGAGGTGGAAGCTACACCTTCTGTTTTGATCATTTTTCATTTCTCTTTGATGAATATGTATATCCTTCCACTTCTGGTGCTTAGGGTGTTTCATAACAATTATTTCCAGTTTCATTAAAAAGCCATTTGTCATCTGATTGTTTCGTTTAAGGCCTTCCATTTCCTATACTGTGAAGATCCACAGAAAATTATGTTTTACTTTCTTCCATATCATTCATGTTCTCATAAGCTTCTATTGTTTCCCTTCCCTAGAGCAGTACAATTTATTTGCTTTTTGCAATAAAGTGTTAGGTATCTATGAGCACCTCAGTAATTCCTTGTCATGATTTCTCTTTCCAAATGGGCAGTAATAGAAATGGAGAATACGGGAGCGGGATACGAACCCAAACTGCGTAGTGTGGAAGACGTGGGATTGCCATGCATGGATGTATACCCTGCTCTTCTGTGCATTTCCTAATAAATCCTAACAATATTTGACTGCTGCTGATCACTGAGCTAACCCTGGCATAGGCATGTTTGTTTAACACCAAGATCTCTCCTCAAGTTCCTCCACCTGACAATATCAAGGTGGTGTTGTCCCTGTGATCCACCTGAAACTGCTAACTCTGATTTTGCAACTAATCCCAACTAAACTTGACATTAAAACAGTAACTGGAATGAGTGTATTTGTTTAAAACAAAACTTATTTTTGTTTGGGGGGGCTCAGAGTGAAACATTTGAATTAACAAAAAAAAAAAAGAAAAGGCTTAAGAAAATAATTAAGAATGAAGTGGGTTTTTTACCAATTCTGTAATCCAGTCTGGTACATACACTAAGGCAGCTGTTCTGCCAACAGAATCTAGCCAGCAGAAAATGGTGGTGGCTGCAGCTGGGCACTTGAAGGTATTTTAGAGGCTTACTTGAAATAATAATGGTCGTGCATGCAGTCTTTGGTGCTTGTGCATGAGCTGCTGCTTGGAGGATACTTTCTGAGCTTCCTGGATTTTGAGTGCTTTCACAGCTTTGTTTCACTGACACATTATTAAGCACAGTCTTGTGAAAAGGAGAATTGATAAGGAAATGTATTGTAAACCTCTCCCAATACAATTCTGTACCTCACTGTAGGATTCTTCTTTCCCAGCATATTCACACTTTCAAAAGGGATCTGAGATGGATTCTGCAATGCTTTTCCCTGAGAAGGTGTAGTCACTGAAAAGTGTGCAAAGCAATGGATGGTCAGAATTTGGATATGGTGAAGATACAATAATGAGAGCACTGTGATGCCCTCCAGTTCAAATTCAGAGAACTCTCTATGGAGTAGATTTGATACATTAAAGAACCTGAGTGTGTAAAATTGTGGCTGCTGTGGGAAGCTTAATTTACTTAATGAACTCTTGAGGAGCAGAGGGAGTAACTGAGATGCTGTAGGTGAAGCAGGTGATTCCCTTATCAATTTGTTTTAAAAACACAATTTTCTTTAATGCTAGCTGCTTAGAAATTACATCATTTCAGTTGAATTTGTTAACTCCTATTTCTGCAATGTTGGATGAGTATTGATGTTTTAATATGGCAAAAATTGAATTAATGTAAGCCTAAACATTTTTTTTTTTAATTCATGCAGGTGAACACAATTTGCTGGAATGATACAGGAGAATATATTTTATCTGGTTCAGATGACACCAACCTGGTAATTAGTAATCCCTACAGCAGAAAGGTAGGTTTCTTTCTGGTTGCTTGTTAATTTTCAAATAGGATGCAAGTTACTATTTTTCAATGTATTAAAGATATTTTTTAATATATCAGTTTTCAGATATTAATTATTATATGACAGAGATAATATCATGCATTTCCTAGTGTATATAAATGGGAATAAAACTTCTCAGTGCTTTAAAACCTGAGAATTCTAATCCTTTGCACCATTGGTATTATCCCATTTTACGGTACATGGCTGGGCACAAAGGGACCATGTTCTCACCACAGATTAGTGTCAGGACCAGCAATAGGATTCAGTAATTCTCATGAAATCTTGCAGTCAGATAAACTATTTTCCTCTCACTTCAGTTTTAAAAGACTGTATTTTTTGCTCTGTGTAATGTACTGAGTTGTCTTTCTGCATCATGTTGTTGGGGTGCCAGCCTTGATTAAAATAGTTCACTCCAATGTAAAATTACATTGCCTTATGTGTGCCTGCGAGTGGATGGAGAATAATTTGTACTGAAATAAGGGTTGCAATGCAGCTGAAAGACTCCCAGTAGTGCCAGCTGGCATCCATCAGGTAGTGGCACTGTCCCACACTTTTCTCTTGAAGGATCTGCTGATAGTTTGGTAGAACAGATGCTCTGAGCTGTGTCCTCTCAGGGGCTGAAAACTAAACCCTGAGGACATGCTCAAAAATTAAATGTGTGTGAGAAGCAAAAGTTGTGGTTGGTATGGTGGAAGAGAGTTTGAGTAGTAAACAATATTTTACTTTCCTGAAGGGTTATGGTGGGAAGATGGTGGTGGTTTGGAGTGTTCCCTATGCCTATAGGTGAGGCCCTTTTGCCCACCTCCCCAAATAAGCCATAGCTTCCAAATTTCCATCTCTTCCTTTCAACTACTAGTGTCAGCCTGACAAAGTTCAGATCAGTATCACTAGCTAGTGTTTCTCTTGGACTGCAAGTTCTGCTGGAAAAGTAGTATCCAAGACAGCTATGAAGTGCATGATGGATATATTCCAAAGTGACTGTTGGTGGAGTGACTTGCAGAGTAAGAATTTTTCATGCAAATAAAGGATGTTCAATGTTATTTATTGTGCAGAGTTGATTTTAATATCTCACTATGGGATAGTTGCTCATTATATAATTTTTACATTAAAATATTGTGTTACTTTAAAAGGTACTGCAATTTAAACTTTTTGCTTTCAGGGGACAATTTCCTCCCCCATGTTGTGTACTACTTCTCTGCTTAAACCTAATGAGGAATATGGGAGATGTTTTGTTTGCTTTTCTTATTTTTTACAGTTAGCTGAGTTATTTATTTTTTGTAACAGCAGAGAAGATTATTTTTTAAATTATTTTTTCTCCAATACATGCAAATGCAATTATAAAACTGCAGGTACCAGCAAGAAGACTCAGTAATCAGTGTTATTCCTGCAATGTATTAGAGATGTAATTTTTAATGAGTGTTACAATTGTGTTAGCTTATTTTCTCTGGCTTGAGTAAGAGAATCAATACAGGAAAAGGCTGCAAATTCGTATCAGAACTGTGCTGTAGTTCTGTCAACTTGGCAAATATCCTTATCACCATATTTTCTGTTATTGTCTAGGTAGAGTAGCAAAAATAGATTTCAGCCATCAATATTTAGTGTCTTTTAGAATATCCAGATACACTGTTAAACTTTTTTAGAGGGAATTATTTAAAAGGTGTGAAATAGCACTTCTGAACTGTTAGGCATGAGCTGCTACTGAGAGGGAAACTTCATTTGCAAAATACATTCTTTGATTAAGTTAATTGAGTGGAAATTTGAAAGTAATTTTCATACTGTAAACAACTTGGTAAGTATTTTTTTTCCTAATGGGAGTCGTGAAAATGCAGTTTGGTTCAAGTGCTGCAGATGGGGGAAATAAGAATATAATGTTCACTTGTTCACAGGAAAGCATGTGGAAGTTTTTTCCGTTTTGGTAGACTAAGCATGTGAGGAAGATAAAGAGTCACCACAAAGTGTTTAAAATCAGCTGTGATGGTGAAGTAAATAATATTTTTTTTTCCTGTAGAAGAATGAGACACTAGGTCAAGTCCTAGTTTATTGCCAAGTATAGTCAAGCTCTTAAATGTTTATTTATTTTTTGGCTAGTTTCAAAACATCCTTCCTTCCAAACTTCAGTTCTTTTCAGAGTGATTTTAAGAGTAACATCAATTTTTAAAGTCTATAAAGTTGGCTTGGATTACAGTGCCTTATTCTTCTTGACTTACAACATCCCAGATCTTCTAAGTCTCTCCTCACGGATGTGCTTGGTGGCTGCACCATCACTGGCAAATGTTTCACTTTGAGAAACCTGATGTGAAAACAAAGGTGGCAGCTGCATTCCAGCCCTTGTATTTTGCAGACTGCTTCGTGCAAGTGCCTGAGCAAATCTCTAAGAACCACGTGGTTCTTAGAAGAAATTTGGAATAAAGGCAGCATCTCTGTTCTGTTGGATTGAACTGTAGGTCCCTGGCATCCTGTGCATAGCTGGTATTTCACAGTCCTCAATTTTTCCATTCTTTATTTGCTTGGAAAATACTGAACCTGCTACAGCCTCCCTTTTTTCTTTGTTCTTTAGGTTCTCACAACGATTCGCTCAGGACACAGGGCCAATATTTTCAGTGCGAAGTTCTTACCCTGCACCAATGACAAACAGATTGTTTCATGTTCTGGAGATGGAGTCATTTTCTACACAAATGTTGAACAGGATGCAGAGACCAACAGGCAATGCCAGTACACCTGCCACTATGGGACTACCTACGAGGTACCTCATGAAGTACATCATAGTTTTAAGATGGATAAAATACATATTTTATTGAATTGTTACCCAAGATTTTAACCAGACTCCTGAAAAATTTGTTTTAGTGCAGTAAGAGTTACAGAACTTTTCTTCTGTCTTCTTTGAGTTGTCTTTTTTCCTTTTAAAAAATAGGCTTGAACAGAGAAATGTGCTGTCTAAATTAAATTAAGAACTTTGCAAAAAGCGGTGATGTTAAAACCACTTTGCAAATATGAATTCACCTTCACTGAATGAATGTTCTGCAGAGCAAAACAGATTTAAATTGATCTCTGAATTTCTTCCTGAAGTAGATTGGAGGGTGGGGGAAGCGACTGTTTTGCTATTTTTTCTTTTTTTTTTAATTCTTCCCCCCACCCCTCCCCTCTTCCCTGAACTTTTCAGCAGTTTCATGCCTTTTTCACAATTTAGATTCTTCTAAGAAATGCTTAGTTCAGCATGTGTGAACAACTTAATCTGAAAAATATGTTTACAGTTGTAGGTAATTTTTCTGTATTCCAGTTAACTATTTAGGTGTAAATTTATCCACAGTGTTTTCAGTCCTCCTTTGGAAGTTTTGTTCATATAAATTAGGCAAGTGAGGAAGCAAAGTGTTATTAAAGTTAGGAAGATAGTAAGGATTTATTGTTCTATCTGCTTCTTTCAAATAACAGCAAAAGCTGCTGCTTGCAAAAGTTACTGTGGTTAAAATAGAAAAAAATTGCAATTTTTTTTCTTAGGTTGTAAATGTTCTTGTTTCTTTCACTAATTATTCATTGGGGCTTTTTTAACACTACTGCAGTACACACAGAGGGGAATAAATTCTAAATGCATTGGTTTTTTATCTATTCAGCTCAGGTTTCCTAGCAAGCTTTTAGATCACTTTCTTTGCATGTTAAGTGAACAAAATCTTTAAAAACTTCTCATAAAGGAATTGGAGTGTGTGAAAAAAGAAAGTGGCTGAAATACTGCCAGAGTTAATTTTGTTCATGTAGTAAAAGTGTCCTTATGGTTGTAATTACACCAATTACATTTCCCTGCTATAATGCACAGTCAAAATGATCTTATTTGAGATTTTTATTCAGCAATAATGTGAACAAGAGGGCATTATTGTTGTTTGGAATGAGGAGTGTGATACAGTTTTGTTTGGTTTTGCTGCTTTTAAACACTGTTAGTGGAAGGAATATCAAAACCCCTATATGACATTGGCTGTTTTAACAACTCTGTTTCTTTATGAAGTTATTTTTCTTATCCTGTTTTGCACTGAGGTAGAGAGGTCCCTGGAGTGGAGAGATAATTTCTAAATATTGTGATGTTGCTGCTCAGCTGTATGTAGCCACATCATCATGTTAAATATAGAACTTTGACTCACTGGATTCTCTAAATAACAAAAGCTAAAAGCTGCCCCTGAGGTACCAGTTCTAAATTTGAATGTGGTTTGGATTTCTGCAGCTCCTGGAGTTTGTGGCAGTTCAAGATGTTGCAAAAACATGAAACAGAGGAATGTGGAAGTTGATGTAGATTGTTGTAAACTGTGAGATAATTGTACAATTGTTTTTAGTTCTGAGTGAGAATAGAATAAGTAGAGGGAGAGGCTCTTGAGACAGATTTCTGAAGAACTTATTGTTTGTACAAGGCCTTGACAAGTTTATTTTTCCTCAGCCAAATGTATTCTTTATTGTCCTTCATGTTAATTGCATTTCAGAAAGCTAATGTACTTTTATGGACACCTCTTAACTTTGTTGTTTTAAATACAGTAAAATCATCATATAGTTATCCACTTTTGAAGTTAAGTAGCAAACAAGTTTTTAGTTAGTAAAAACCCAATTTTATACATATATAAAAAATGTGTACTTGTTGAACTTAAATGTTTTAATATTGACTCAATTATTGGAGCTTGCACTTCTCTACTTCTCTGGTTTAGTGCTTATAAAGTACTTAGTATGTTTGTGAATACTGCTCATAAAAGTTGCCATGTGTAAGTTATATGACATGTATAGGGTGAAATAGCATCAGTGTGAACAGCTATTAGAAATAAGCTTGCCACATTCAGCAAGATTATTGGACCAAAATGTTTTCACTGAAAGCTCTGCTAAATGCTGGAAGAATTTAGTGGATTGAAGAACGATTGCTAACTTTTATAACTATGCAAATAAAGTTAATTTGAAGAAAATATGTCGTGAAAACAGTCTTTTTAATATGTCACACTGATAGATTGAGGAATATTGGTCATAGCTCAGAAGTTTATTGTTCTATTGGTATTCAAACCTTGGCTTTGTTCTGCAAGTTAAACTTATTTGGCACAGCAAGCATTGTCTTAGTTACTGTGCTGAGCCTTACAAGAGAGGCTGAAGCCTTCAGCTGTTAGCTTTGTAAACCTACTTCAGGTCAAGAAGTTTGCAGATATCCGTAAGTTACTTTAATTAAGACTTTTGGGATGTGGGGGTGATAAATCATCTCATTTAAAATGTGAAAGAATCACTCATGCTGTGTGTTCAATGAATGTGTTACATTATTAACCATTGTTGCTGCTTTATAAATTTCTACTGATAGTAGCAGGAGTGTAGGAAAAGAAGAATACTGCCACTACATTCTATTTTCTGTTTTAAGAGACAGACTAAATAAACTGGCATCTCTTGTGCATTCAATGACCTGTGGAATTCAGGTCATATTTAACATTTTGGTCACTTGCCTTTATATTTTGTCATGAGGAGGCTTTGAGTGAAGCCATTCATGTGAGTTGTCCCTAGCTGGAGAAGGGCTGAGCTTAGGAAAATGGTTCAGTACAGAGCTCTCTTAAAAAAAAAAAAAAATTGCAGTGAGGAGGTAGCTTGATAACAGCCTTTAATGCAGTCCTGCTGCAAGGAACTACCTAGGAGGTAAAGGAATGGCCCAATGGGAATAAAAGCCATTTAGTATTTTCAAGGCATTCAGACTTCTGAGGACTTTGTAATTGTCTCCTATTACTTGGTAGAGAATAAACTGAGCTTTTGTTGAATTGTTGCTGCAAACTGATAAGTTATCTGAAAAGTGATTGCAATAAATGTATGTTGTGTATTAAAAGATAATAGAAACAACTGTTAGCCTTGACCTATGGATATTTAATCTTATGTGGCATTTAAAAGTTTTCTTTGACTTCAACAGTTCAAACCTTTTCTTGGAAATGAAGAAACATCATCAGTTTTTCAATTTTTCTTATTACTTTCACTGGAAAGCTTTATTTGAGTACTAACTGCCTTCTGCTGCTCCAAATATTGGTGTTTTTATTTTTAAATTAGTGCTATTTCTGGAGGTACTAATAAACTTATTTTTTCTTTTTTTTGAACAGATTATGACAGTACCAAATGATCCCTACACTTTCCTCTCTTGTGGTGAGGATGGCACCGTGAGATGGTTTGATACTCGTATCAAAACAAGTTGCACAAAGGAAGATTGTAAAGATGTAAGAATAAAACCTTTTAATAAAGATTTCTTTATTAATAATAAAATAAAATAGTAACAATACTATTTTAATAAAGATTGCCTAAACATAGAACTGTGCATACACGAATACACAATATGTATTTTGGTAAAGCTTTTAGAAATAATAGATTTCAGGGTCATTGGTGGGGATGACAGTCTGTTTCCCAAGAAACAATAAAAGTCTGGGGAGTCTTTTTTATTTTTTCTCTTTTAATTTTAAAATCTCCTTTGGCATTTTTTATTTTATAAACTTTGGTATGAGGCTTCAGATATGGTAGAAAAGATTGTCTGTTGAAATTGAATCTCTTAGTCTGGTTTACACTAATAATGTGGAGTGCAAAACTGGAGGCAAAAAATGAACCTCGAGAATCACCTGCAGCCTTGTATTCTTGAGCATCCTTTGTCCCTCTGTAAGAAAAGATTTGGTAATGAATTATAGTAGATTATTGGTATGACCAGTGTTCACTGTGTTTGAATTTTAGAAACAATTTTAATATTGAATTGGAACAAAACTACCAAAGTACGTTTTGCTAGTCTTGGTTAATTTTGTTCAGCCTTGTGCACATTTACCAGTTCTAGAGGTTTCTTTTGTTTTTTGGGGTTTTTTTCCCCCCTCTACCCAGTTATCTGCCTATAGATGGAACCTATTCTGATCCTTTAATTGAGTTAAACTGTTTCTGCATATTTAGTACTCTTCCACCTCCACAGTTACTGTGTTTCCATATGAAAATCCAAGGTGCAAAGTAGTTTATAGATCTGTAGTTTTTAGCTTATCTATTTTGAAATGTTTCTGTGTTTTTGTTTTGGTTAGGTTTCTTTATCAGTTGTTGTGGTGCCAGTTGCCAGTTTTCTTTCTCTGATAGTTTTCCTTCTGTGCAGTGGCTTTTCTGATAACACATTTATGATCTATCTTCATAGGCCAGACCTACTTTCTCAAAATCTCCTTGGCTAAGGGAGGGGCCTGTATAGTGAAACAAAACAAAAGAATTATACTTCAAATGTTCAGAGCTATTATTTCAATGCTGCATTTTTGTGTATTCCAGGATATTTTAATAAACTGTCGTCGTGCTGCCACCTCTGTTGCTATCTGTCCACCCATCCCCTACTACCTGGCTGTGGGCTGTTCTGACAGCTCAGTGAGGATCTATGACAGGAGAATGCTTGGCACAAGGGCAACAGGTAGGAGCCACATTGTGCAGTGAGTATTTCTACCCACTGGCAGTGCCAAATTCAGGTTATTTTCAAAATAGGTGATGACCCAAGTGTAACGCTGCTGAAATGTAGCTTCCTTCTCTTGGAACTATGGTTTGTAATAATTAAGTCATTTCAGTCTAATATTTGCTGATGCAGAAATCTTCAAAGAAGTAAACCTAATCTGTTCATGCATCTTAGAATGAATTGTGTACTGAATGCAGAAAAGGGCTTTTTGTAATGTCTCTTATTTTGTCTAGAAAAGTGTGATTCCAGGATTCCAAAAAGCCAGGGATTGCAGCCTCCAGTGTTCCGCCTGAATTTTAATTAAGTTCTTGTCTTTTACTCTACCATTCTGGAATGTGATGCTTCTTATGGGAGATCTTATGAACTCCATAATATTCTGCACTGTGCTTGCATTTGCTGTAGTTATTGCTGTATCTAACACAATTTCATTGAAAAGCTGCAAATTCGTCAGGTGAAGGCTGGCATGCTTCAAATGCTTACCTAAGGATTTTATAAAAAAATTTCAGGTACACAAGAATGTGTTATTTCATTTTAACATAGCTCTTGGTTATAATGTATGATCAGTGTTTGGACACTAGGAATTATTAATACAGCTGTGACATTCATGTCAACAAGAAGTGGCACAAAATCTGTCATTTTGTGCAGCATTTTCCTATTGATGACTGTGGTGGAGGAGAAAGGGAAGAGTAAAGATCACTAAACATAGAAATAATCTTCTCATCAGTTTGACATTCTAAAGGATCTTTCCCTTTCATCACAGTGGTCAGCAAAATTCTGTGAGAAGTGCCTGGGAACAGGTTCTGGGGGTTGACTAAAATGTCCTGTGTGTGTGCTCTAGTATTGTACAGTACAGGAATAACATGAATTTGGCCTGGAGAGCAAAGGACAGAAAAATCAAGATTTTGAAGACTGTTTTTTAAAAAATATTGGTATAGTGCTCTATTGCTTGTTTTGGGTTGTGTGGAGTTTTTGCTTTTTGTTTTTTTAAGAGGTCAATTATTCTGTGTCCAGTGAGCAATCTTGATTTTCATTTAATCATTTCTGCTACGTAGTTGACAGTTACATGTCAAATTAAGAGGTTTTGGAACAGTCTGTTTTTCTCAGTGTTAGAGCTTCTTATAGGTAACATTTATCAGCTCACAAACTTGTAACTCTAGAATTTAAGATGGTTTTAGTGTTTGGATTGGAGGTTAGTGTTCAGGAAAGCACGGTAAAGTTCAATGTAGTGTATAGTTCTGCAGTTTCAAAGTGACAATGTTATTCTGTTTTGAAGAAAAATTAGTATTTTTTTAAAAAATAGGGTAGAAAAGAGATGTATTATCTAAATTTTCAAAGTTTCATGTAAGAAATTCCTTTCTCATTTGTGTGTAGATACAGATTTGCATTATTGTTTTATGGATTTTAGCTCTAAAATTTCCATTTATACCACATTTGACAGATATCTTCCATACAACACCATGTAGTGGGAATGTGAGACACTTATATGTGTGTGTGTTTTCATCTTTTATTTTTTGTAATGTACATAACATTTGTAAACAAAAATAATAAATACTGTAAAATCTGATATGTCATTCTCCAGATCAAAATTATTGCAGACACTACAGGATACATAGCTTTTCCCTGATTATCTTTTGTTGGATGCCAAATAAGGGGTTTATTGAAGCTGTTGAAAATTTGCAATAGTAAATATGTAATTCTTTTCTTCCTCCTTTCTTCCCCCACTTTTTTTTTTTTTTTCTTTAAATAAAGGGAATTATGCTGGCAGGGGCACTGTTGGAATGGTGGCACGTTTTGTCCCTCCTCATCTCAACAACAAATCCTGCAGGGTAACATCCCTGTGTTACAGTGAAGATGGCCAAGAGATCCTTGTGAGCTACTCCTCAGATTACATTTACTTGTTTGATCCCAAGGATGACACAGCACGAGAACTTAAAGTCCCTTCTGCAGAAGAGAGAAGGGAAGAGGTAAGTGATTAAGATTCCCTCCTTTCATGTTTTATGTTTTTTAACTTGCAGCACACAAGAAATACCATCACTTGTGTTTTCCTTTAATCTGAAAATTGTTGCTGGTTATAGACTGAGGTGTGACAAGTAGATTGTCACAAAAATGGTGTATTTTTAATACATGTTTATTTATGTATTTATTTACAATATTTTGTCACTCTGGTTTTCTTTCTCATCTGGTTTCCCTCTCTTGGAGATGAGAAGGCATCTGCCTGAACCTTGGATCATAAGACCAGCAAGGGTGGCAGGTCACTCTATGTTCTGTTACTTTCCATGCCATGAGAACCATATTCCTTGAAATCAAATGTTAATAATCCTTGGTAAAAGTTATCATTTCATGACAGATATTAGGGAGTACAAGATGTTTAGATCAAGGAGGTGAGCCCCTGTTACTGAGCAGTATTAAAATTTTCAAAACCCAAGCAGTTGTTAACAGCTGTTACAATGATGCTGACCCTTCCAGTCTAAATTTTCTGATCAATATAAAAATAATGCTTTTAACTACAGTGAAGTTGTTTCTGTCTCTCCCTGCACTCTCCCAACCATCCACTGCTTTTTTCTCTGGTGTTTTGCTCACCCTTTCACAAACTGGATCCCAAGTTCCTCAACTTTGGTCTGAGGCCACAAGGGAGTTCTCAGTGAGTTGTCAGCATCTTGCAGGATCACTGTGATGATAACGATGATGATTTCTTTTTCCTTTTTGCTGTGAGAATGTTGAGAATGATGTTGACATTTCCTTTCTCCTTTTTCTTAGAGTCTGGAACCATTTTTAAACGTTTCTCAGCACATTTTATATGTGTTTTCTTAGTCAGGAATACAGTCAGGAATTTTGCTTTTAAAGGCTTATTCTTTGTCCTTGTTGTTATCCCTAAAAGTGTTGTTGCTTGGGTATTTTTATTTAAGCCTGGCTTAAAGTTGTATAGAGTAGAAGAAGTGTAAAAACTTCTTCCTAAATCTGCTGGTGGAGTAATGGAAGTTAAAACTTCAGTATTCTTTCACTCCAGGGCATTTGGATTAGAATTGTGAGCAGCTTCTGGGCTGGTTGGTTGGTTTTTTTGGTGGTTTTTTTTTTTTTTGGTTGGTTTCTTTATTTTTGTTAAGGCCATAAATATCTAGCTTGACTTCAAACTCTGACCTGCCTTTCTAAATGAGCAAAGCACTCCCTGTTTCTCTTGAAGTTGCTGAAAGTAACACCACCCATTTAGTGATTGTTTTATAATCTCTGCTGCAAAAGAAGTGCTATAAAAACTAAAAAGAAATTAGGTTAAAAAAATGAACCGGAGTTTATTTGCATAAAATGTTCTTTTTAAAAAAAAGTCTGATTTTTTTTTCCTTTTGCTTAATTACAAGTCCACATTTCATTAAACTGAAACTCCCATATAGTTTTTAATGGGAAGAGGTGAATATTTCTGCAGAATTCAGGCTGAATTTAAGAAAACCTTAATTATTATTGGTCACTATGGAAAGTTTCAATTAACATGATGAAGTTAGTTTAAATAAAGACTGCATTAGTTCTGGGAGTCATTTATTTAGGCTATTGGAGCTAAAACTCGTGCATTTTGTTGGTAAGTGTTGTGCTTATTCATGGTTAATCTGAACATAAGGCTGACATTCTGTGTTTTGGTGACAGATAAGAATTTAGGTGACTTAAGAAAATTGAGATTTATATTTAGGCTTAGAATCCTGTACTGTAGAACATAAATAGCTGTGTGATGCTTTTTTCTCTTTTTTTCTCTTCCCCCAGTTACGTCAGCCTCCCGTCAAACGTCTGCGGCTCAGAGGGGATTGGTCAGATACTGGGCCAAGAGCAAGGCCTGAGAGTGAGAGAGAGAGAGATGGTAAAAGCATTTGCATTTGAAGGGGGTTTTTTGTCTTTGCTGCTGTGTTTTGTTGGGTATTTGTTTTGGTTTGGATTTTTTTCTTGGTTTGGTTTGGGTTTTATTTTCCCGTTTTTCTGAAGTATTCCTGAAATATGTGCTTCAGATTATCCTTGTTTGAACAATCAGCCAAGCCTTAAGAGAGTTTTCATAGATTTTAGCACAGAGCTGCTATTGTACTATGATTTTTAAAATTGAAAATATTGAAAATATTCTTACCAGGAAAATTATATTGTTTCAGTTAGGCTGATGTATGTAAAGGAGAGCTTTTTTTCATTGTCATTGCTCAGGGACTAACACCAGCACTTTTTTCTTTGTAGTCACACCTCACATGCAATCACAATTACAAACGAAATGCTCTTTAATGGTTACATGAGGGAACTGGAATTCAAAGCAATAGCATTCTAATAGTATACTTTTCATTTTTATGATGTCATTTAGTAACACAGAGTGGCTAATTTTTATGCTTGTATTTTCGTGTTTGTAATATATTACTCAATTGCTTGAGATTTTATCAAATAAGATATTTCCAAAGCTATGCTTGGGTATCAAAAATTGGGATACCAAAACAGGGCAGAGCATTTTTTTTGTCACTCATCTAAATTTTCATCTAATAATGTGTTTCTGTTTAAATCTGACAAGTTGTGGGGTTCCAAGTATATGACTTTATCTTGCTTAAATCTTCCTCCCTTTTCTGCCTACAGTTTCCCTTTCCAGATTTTCTGTGCTGTTGTTCTCATTTTCCTGCTTCCCCAAACTAGGATAGGTTCTGTACCTGACACATGCAGTAGGAGATGCTGTTTAGGGAGAGAAAATGAGCCTGTCCTCTTACCTTAGTCTGTCTTTTTGCTCCTCCAGTATCTGGAATTACTGGATTAGAAACATTGGGGGGTGTGATCCCATCTGTTCCTTTACAGTCTGCATGTGGTTCTGTTGCCTGTGGGCTTCTGAAATCATTTTTTTGAACATGTTGATAATATTTCCTATGGCATCATTAACCACCTTTAGTCTGTTTTTCTTTGGCTGTTGCAATTCCATTTTTTGTGTTTTAAGGTCAGAGCTCCTCTGCTTGAGATACAGGTGGGGAATGAGGGATCCTAGCAGAGGGTCAGAGATCTGTACTGTGGAAATGAGGATAAACAGGGTCATTGGGAACAGGCTGAAGGGAACTGTTTCTTGTGGGAGAAGGGGGTGAGGGGTAGTCTCCATTTCTGGAAGAAAAGAGAGGGGGAAAGGTACTTGTTGGTCAACCTGTAGATAAAACTTCAGCACCACTTGTTCTACAGGGGAGCAGAGTCCCAATGTCTCTCTGATGCAGAGGATGTCAGACATGCTGTCAAGGTGGTTTGAAGAAGCCAGTGAAGTCGCACAGAGCAATCGAGGACGGGGAAGATCACGGTCCAGAGGTGATTTCCTTCTTTCCAACAATGATTACATCAGAAATTGTGTTTATAGTGGATTTTCACTAGTAGTATTTCACATTGCAGTATCAGCCTTTCCTAGGTGCAAACAAAATCTAGTGCACTGAAGAACTGAGCACATTTGTTCATAGGAATGGTAGTGCAAAGGGATCTTTAGAGGCAGAGTAAGTTTACTTTTGTGCTCTTTTTCTTGCTTTTCTGTTCTATTTTTAATCAAAGGTGGGACTAATCGGACAGATGCTCCTGCTACTAATAACATGGCACCCAGCAGAGAATCAGAAACTGCAATGGAAGTAGATGGTTCTGAACAGCTTCCATCATCTTCCTCTTCTACCATGTCAGCTCAAGCTCCTTCAACATCATCTTCGACAGAAAGTCCCCCTTCAACTTCATTACTCTCCTCTCCTGATAATGAGCAAAGGCCTTCTTTAGGGGCCTCAACTCAGCCTGTGCTGCATCAGTCTGGTGAGAAGAAATCCATCTTGTCATTGTTTATGAAAAATAAGAAACAATTCTCTTTTAGGATATTTTGGGTAATTGATCTCCAACTGTTTTTGCCTTTGCACATCCTTAATGAGACTTAGGTCTTTTATAGTTACCAAGTGGTTGCAGCTGTGGTTTAAAGAAAGAGTAAAACCATCAACTCTATACCTTTGTCTGAAAAAGAAATTTCCAAGGGGATCACCATTTTTGTATTTTGAAGTAGAAATAAAATTTTTTTGCTTATCTTTTTCTAAACTTACTGTTGTCTTCGTGGAGTGTAGTGACATCTTACCGTCTTCCTCTGGGATTTGGCTGTAGCAGCATGAGTGCAATGAATAGCAGAACCTGTGCCTGTTAAAATCAGGGGAGGTAGGGGATGTCTCCTTGAGGAGGAACCTCCATCCTCAACATTTCAGACTCAGCAGTGTTGAGTTTTAGCTTCTTAAAAGTGTTTGGATAAACAAGGCTCACCTGGCATGACATTCCATTATTGGTTAATAAATTATACCACATATTGATAGTTAAGTTTGTATATCTTGAAGAAACTCAGTGTTTAATACAGACTTATATTCTTCCTGGGGGAAAAAGAAGGAAGTATATTCTGCTGTCAGAATGTTAGAAATTATTTTGACTTGACCTTTTCCATCTCAGTGCCACAGCCTTTAGAGTGGAATATTTACACAAGAGTTTATTTTTACTTTTTTCAAGTGACTTTCTAGGCCTCACAGTTATAATAGAAAGGCAATGTGACCTGAAAAACCAACAGGTTGAGACCTTTTGTCTTATATAGATTCTATAGTAAAAAAATCAAGCTCTCGGTCTTTTTCAGGCCTTAAATTTGATATTCTGGAATACAGGAGGGATGGGGATTTCCCAGGGAAGAGTGTGTGCCATTCAATGTACTGTGGCTGCTGCAGCCAAAATCTTTGGGATGGATGAGAAATGATGAGGTACCTGGTATCTGAAAGACAGGGAAGATAAAGACATAAGTTGAAATTCGTTAATCATGTGATTATTGCTTTTTAAACCTTGCAGTTAGTCTGATACTTAGATAAACAGTGAGCAGAAAAATGGCAATACACACAGTGGTTGTAGAAAATGCTAGAAAGTTTATTTAGCATCAAAAGCCTTTAGTCATCCATGTTTTTTATTAGTATTGGTGTCAGCTTGCCACAATCTCAAGTTTTTTTACAATACACACAAAAAAAGATGATTAAGGTGTCTACTCTAATTCAGTGCAACCCAATTTAACTGCCACTGTCTTTGATCCAGAGGGATAGCCATCAAAGAACACGTGTACCATTACCAAAGGTTAATTTTCATCTATTTATTTTTTAAAGTATATGCTTTATTCTGGAACTTAGAGTGGCCAGGAGAGTATCTACCACATTAAAAATAATTGCTTCAAGCTATGTCATTGAAACTTTGTGGGTTTCAAGAAGATAATGCACCAGAGGGCATTTCTGGAATTGTGATGCCTTTTCTAGCCTGCATTTTAAGGAATCTGTGCTAACGAGAAAAATCTTTTTCTCTGAATCTGCTTGAATTTCTAAGCAAAAGTTTATTCTGCTAGCATGAAGCTGAAGTTTTTATTTCTTAATTCAGCTCTTTTTAAGAGCATTTTTTCTTTCCCAGTGTTACTTTGGACTTCAGAATATATTTAGTTTTGAAAGGGGTAGTGATGGTTGGTTGACAGACAATAGATATTTTCTAATTTGTTGTATAATATTTAAGAGATTCTTTGACTAAACCAAAACAAGGTGTCAGATTGGAAGCTTAAAATTGTCTACAAGACTCTTGCAGGCATAAATTTAATAGTACAAGGTGTTTACACACCTAATAATCCTGTTTCAGAAACAGTGCAAATGAGACACTGGAGTTATGGCAAAACAGATTTTTGGGTAACTTAATGGGTGAGTTCAGGGAGCAGGGACGCTCCTGGGCAGATGGAACAGATTGTGGGGTTGCACTGGGTTTATGAATGAGCAGGCTGGGTTGGGAATGTCCATTTTGCAATGTTTATGTACCCTGGTAACCCATGGCTGTGCTCAGTTGTGAGATTTTATTTACTCATAATCTGTGGTCTATAAACCTATCTGCAAGCACTGCCCTCTGCATCAAGGACAGGATTCCCTGAGCTTGTTCACCTACATTTAAAGGTGAATAAAACCTGCTGCTTTTTTGGGGTGACAGGAGAGGGAAGGTGCTAATAGGAATAGTTTAAATACAGGGGGGCTGAGTAGGAAGCCCAGGCAGAGGTGTGTTGTAAGAGGTGGATGACTGGGGAGGCACTTTGGAAGGTGGAAGAAGGGATAAAGAAGTTTCTAGCCACCATTTTATGTAAAGACATGGCAGATGCAAGTTTGAATATTGTAGCAAAGAGTCAGAAACTGAAGAATGTGTTTTCAGGAAAAGACTTCTTTAGAATCAGAGCATGAATTCCTAACCCAGGCTTGTAAACAGCTTTCCATAAATAATTTCTACAGGTTCCTGCACTGAATGAACATGAGCACTGTGGCAATCCAGTGTTTGAAATCACAATACCTTTGCATAAGTATACAGTTCAAATTTATTGTTGGTTTGGTGTTCTAGAAAATGTGTCACCTGGTAAGCATTTGAGCTTCTACATCTGAATTACTTTTTAAAACTTTAATAGATCAAGTACCTGTCAAAATAGTCAGTACAGAAATGGTTTAGTGCTGGAGCTTGTTGGGATAGGTCTCTTTAGCAGAATGTATATTCTAGAATATTGAACATTTAAGTTACAATTAAACAACGAAATTAGTGCAAAATCTCAGTAGCCTATAACTGCCAGAACATTTGAATAATTTTTATATATGTGTATAATGAGAACAATTGCTGGAGATTGTCATGCTTGTCACTAAGGAAAAATACAACAAATTTATTTTCTTGCCCTGCTTGTGCCATTCAGTGGAAACCTTTAATTTTTGTATATTAGTTTTAAGATACTGATGTTTTAAACCACTAATAAACCCCAGGTATTACAAACAGTAAAATATAATACAGATTTTCTCATAAATAAAATTCCAGATACGCACTGGGGGGGATGCAGGGGGGCAGTTGGCAAATTAGTACAAAGCTTAATCCTAATATGTGTTCTGATATGAGGTAACTGCTTTTAAGTTTTGAATGGGAATGTGATAATAACTGGGGGGTTTTTATTTATTTCTATTTCCCCACTCCATTTGCTAGCAAAATAAACATTTGCTTAGATATTCTGGAATATATGAAAAGGTGTTGTCACTGAACATATCCAGGATATCAGCTTTTGCATTTGATATTGTAGTTCTTATTATATCTTAAATTGTGGCTGTCTCTTAACTCAGTGGAACTGAATCAGCAGCAAATACTGAAAACTGCAATTTTAGGCATCATTGAAATTCCCTTAAAAGTATTCTCTAGGCTGTTTGGAGTTTTTATTTCCATAAATGGTTTTGGAACATGAAAACTATTCATAGCAAATCTCCTTGATGCCATATTCCTTTTAGGAACTATATCTTTTAATTTTTGTTACACCTTGTCAACCATAAACTAAGAGGATATTTTTCCCAGAAATTATATTAAACTAAGTACATTAAACCTCGTGACCATTCAGTATTAACTGGTGCTTGTCACTAATTTTCCAATTACTGTATTCTGGCTTTGGGTTTGTTTCTCTTTATAAAAGAAAACTGAAGATTTGTTTGTTGCACTGTGTGGATGAGGGTTACAGGATATTTGTGAAGTTTTTGCCTGGCTGAAAGGCCCCATGCCAATGTAAAGCTCTCTACTATTTTAACGTGTCAATGTGATTCAGACACTGCTATTAAAGACACAATCTGTGTTATTTAAAGAGAAGCACTTGCCACACAGCACTTGTGTAAGTGGAGGAAATCTGCAAAAGGCATGGAAAGAATAAAACATTGCTAAGACACCTCATTTTACAGCAGTGTGCCGAAGTTCTACTGATCAGGCAATGAACTTAACATGCCAAAATAGTTCAACTGGCAAATTAATAAAGACAAAATGATGAAAACAGTGAAGCTTCTAAAGATGGGACTGAAAGAATAATCTATTAAGAGGATGCTACTAAGAACTGCTTATGGTCCCATAAATTACTTTGTCTGGAGGACCACTTAACAGTGATTTCAGATTGTGAATCCTCTACCACAGGGAATGTTTGAAATTAAAAATTAGTTAATAGAGAAGTGTATTTTTTGGTTTAGCTGTTGTTCTGCCACCTCTTTCCATAGTTCCAGTTGTTTTTTTGGGTTTTTTTTTGGAAACATCAGGAAACTATTACATTCCTTTTGAAAACTTACCTGTAGACCACAGTTGCGTAGTTTTACACCAAATATTCTCATTTATTCTGTGTGTTAGGAACATCAGAATTAATACATCTGTTGTGTTCTTTGTTTTGATTTAAGCAGGCTGTATCTATTTTCCTTAAATATTTCTTTGTTTAATGGTTTAATTACTGGAGATGGTGAAGGGGTTGTATTATATGGCACAAATCCTGAATATTTAAGTTCTGTGATTCATGCCTTTATGAAGAGAAAACCAATTTCAATATTTCTATTTCATGATTCCTGGATGTTAGTACATTATTTTTTTCACTATAATGACACTTAGTACCTGTTGCTTGTCTCTTTGGTCAGTCCCCCCACCCCTCCTCTCTGCTCTATATATTGATTGCTCGATGCTTGTCTCTTGACCCCCTTTCTGTGTCTCCCTCTCTGTTTGTCAGAGTTAATGGGACCCGAGTTAGCAATAATCCGTAGGGGCCTGCAGCGACTGAGGCTTAAGAAGGCAGAGCAGCAGAGACAGCGAGAGCTGGCTGAGGCTTCTGCAGCACAGCCCTCCTCTTCTGAGCAGGCCACCCCTAAGGGCTCCTCACAGGACCCCCAGGCAGCAGGTTGTCACTTGCCAAGGTTTCTCCAGCAGATGATGTAGCTGTAGTTTGTGCTGCTGCTGTTTGCTGAGATGCTTCTCCTCCAGAACAAGGCGTTTCCTGCACTGGCTGCTTGTCTTGCCTTGCATGTGGTGGTGTTTATCATCACATGGTCAGGAAGTTGAATGGATAGGTTTCTTGATCTAACCTGTTTGGAGTGAGTGATACTATGTGGAAATGGTTTTCTAGGTGCATGGTATCAGGTTTGCACAATGGTCGTTAGAGCAGCTGAGCAAGAAATTGCTGTGTTCTGAGTAGAACAAGAATTATTGAAATTTCATTTTGGTGCTGCAGTAACATTTACAACTTGGCTTTGGGTTAGCGTGTATTCTAAATCAAGAGTAACAATTCAGTAAAACAGAGTTTTGGCACTCCTCAGTGCTATGGTTTTACAATAAGTATAGTAAAAATACTTGTACCTAGCAAAATCCCCAGATTTGCTCTCCTTTCTTTGAACAGAGTAACTCTTCATTTCACCATCCTCTTTCTCTCTTGTCTTACTGAAATTAAACATTATTACACGAAAGCCTCAAATATGTTTGCAGTAACATATTTGAGAAAATTAGGGCAGAAGCATGCATATGAATAAAGAGGCAAACCCTAAAGCATAAACTTGAAGCAAACTTTGTCATGGCACCATGTGAAAACTAATGAGCTGCATGCTGTGTGAGAATTCAGTGTATTTTGTGCTGCAAAGTCATGTCTAGCAATGTCTCTTCTGTGGATAAATCCTGTGACAGTTGAGATGTGGCTAAATTGCTTTTAAGGATCGTGTCACACATTTACAGCTGTCTTGCCATGGTTCAGTCTATTCCTTAATCTGGAGCCCTACAGAACAATTTGATGTTACATTGGCTGATGCTCTAGTCACAATGTGCAGTTACTGAATTTCGAATAACTTTCTACACTAGAAAATACTGCAGTGAGGTTTCAGAGTGTTTTGGAAACCAGTGCATCCTGGGGAAGGGTGTGTGCCTATCTTAGGGATGGGAACCATGGGTGCCTGTTACTTGTAAGAGGAGAACAGGAACAGCAGTGGTAGTGGTGGCCTTGTAGGGGGCTGCAGTANAAAAAAAAAAACCTCAAAAATCTACTCATTTTGGTTTTGTGGTTTTGTTTTTCTGGTTTTTTTTAGCAAACTGAACATCAGAATTTATTAACTCAAATATAAGTATTGATAGAGGAAAAGTCATAGCTAACAGAGTCAATAGATCTTCCATTTCCTTTTCAGAATGGCCTGATTTTTAAGTTTTTAATAAATTGCTTCCCACTGAATTGAAGTAGGGAATAATTTGTTTACAGCCATGTCTGGAGGTTTATCTATGGGAATTTTACTACCTCTCAGGGGTGTATTGGTCTAGGTTTCACTTTGATACAGCTCTCCCATCTCTTCCTTAGTGCTCCTTCAAGAATGCAATGCAATTTTTTACTCCCCATAGCTTGTGGGGTTCCTATAGCACACTACAGGATCCATACTGCCGCAAATGGGAATGTTTAAGCTGAGTAATTGCTTTGACTGGGAGGCACAGGGGTCTTGTGCATAATTTGGAGTTTTTTGAGTTCCCACATGCTTAGAACTTTAAGGGAACTATTGGAAACATCCAATTCTTTTGTTTGGGATCACCAGGAGCCACATACGCAGCCTTGGAGAAAACTAAAATTCAAATATTTATCTCTTTCTGCATGTAATGACAATGCATTTGCAAATTTAACCCTTTTACTTACTCAATAATTGCTTTGAAAGACAGAGTTACCCAGTGCTGTGGAAACATTTATTTCTGGGGAGTTAAAGGGGGAACCATTTTTCTCCCTGAGCTCCAGCTCATTAGGATGTATCTTCTTGAGGTTTGGTCTGGTGGGTGGAATTGTTACCTTCAGCAGTATAGCAGTGAAAGTTATAAAGGAGAAATTTAAGTTTGAGAATGTTTAATATGGTGGGTTAATTAGTTCTTGAGAAATTTGATAAAAGATTACATTGTCTTTTCCTTTCTATTTGTATGTTTTAAAACAAGATATTCCAGTTGTTCTTTGTCAGCTTCTTTCACAGCATTCTTCCTTCCCCTGCTCTGGGAGGGAACAAATGAAGCTCATTTCTTTTGACTGGGGATCACCTTTGCATTGTTTATTTACTTCATTAGATTTCTGCACTCTGCACATGGAGATATTCTCTGTACTTGCTCATTTCTTTTTTTGAAAGTTACTTTGTTTTGTTTTCCTTTTCTGACCTCTCAAGATTTATTTTTGCAAGTTGGTTTTTCATAATCTATTCCTTTGGAAAACCAGAGCTGCACATTTTTGGTCTCTTTCTTCTCTTTAGACACAGTTGTTTTCTAACCCTGTGTTTAGCTGGCTTTTCAGAAATATGGTAGGAGGAAAATAAGTGAGTAGTTTTGGATTGTTTGGGCTGAAAGGTTGTCTTTGCTGCTCTGTCATGAGGCAGGTTTTCAGTTTTCAGGCACATACTAGTTGTAAATTTTCAAACAAAAAAATTACACCCCAAAATGTGTCTGCAAGTTCTCAGTCCCTGCTCTGATAAAACTTGTATAATTTGCACTTGCAATTTTGGAGAGAATTTAGTGTGAGACTAAGGCCACTTCTTCTGACTTGTACTTCATTATTAATCCTTATCTTTGCAACCACAGAAGCTTGAGTAGGAGAAGAAAAATATCCCAGCCATGTAAGAAATTACAAGTAGAAAATGTCAAGAGATTAAAGCCTTCATGGGTTTAATAGAAAATTAGATTGTGTGATAGTTATTCTGTCTCCCAGTTACATGAGGATTTGTAAGATCAATCTGTAGTAGTTAACCTTCACGATTTAGAAAAATATGGTCAAAAGTTTATATTTTTGAATGTGAAAGGGAGATGAGTAATGATTCACGATTTGACTCTGAGACAAAAGGTCTTAGATGACAGAGACTTTGTTTTAGTGGATACCTCTCCTAAGTATTGTCTTAATTTGGAATTTGGCTGAATTTTAGAAGCAGTGTGTGCTACATGGATCAGGGTTATTTTGTCTTCAAGCCTTTGCTTAGGTATTGAATAGATTCAAATTTCTTTGCTAGCCACTTTTTTTAGTTAGGGAACTATGGTAAATATTTCAGTTTAGTTTGGATTTTTATTTATTATATGTCCCTCAAAGCCTAATTTTTACTTTCATTTTTGTGGCATTTCATAACATTTAGATCCTGTGCAGTACTTAAACAACTGCATTTATGTGCTATATGCAAACAAAAAAGAAAATAAACATTTTAAACCTGTTGTTATTGCTGCGATGCCACATATGCATCACCATTACTACAGCACTTCTCATTCTGAGATTTTAAGAAGATGGAATCCAATCTGTAACAGAAAAGTAAAAGAAATATGAATCCAGCTGAACATGAAGTGAAAAAGAAAGAACATATTATAGATCAAGGTTTCCTGGCGTGGTGATTGTACCTAATCTTACCCACAAAAACATGAATCATTAGCCTTTTTTTTTTTCTGAGAAAAAAAAAATTATTTAGACTGCATTTGCTGTGGAATGCAGAAATATATTTGTGCATGCTGGCATATTGCAGAACCTGTGCTGCAAATGGACTTTTTTTTTAACTTTTGGTTGATCTATACAGACAGTTTTTAAAGCAGAGCAAACTGGACCTTCAGTATTTCTGTGTTAAAGCTTTTGGAGAAGAACCAGGGAATGATGGCAGTTTTTATCACTAGATTCTTTGCTAACAGTCAGATTTAGAAATGTCTATTTGAAGTGCACAATATGTAACTGTGAGCTTATTCACTGTGCCAAGCAATTATTCATAGTTATTAAATCAAGTATTTAATTTCTTAGATTCCTCTTCATGTATCATGTTTAGGACTTTTAAAACAGCTCTCACTACTTTAGGCTTCACCCTGAACCTGGTGATGTAAGGAGGAATTTTTTTCAACCTAAACTGAGGTGGCATGCTAATATTTTAGTCAAGTCAGGTGCTGATTGCCCAAACTACAGGAAGATCCTTCAGCATATAACTGACCTTAAAATTATCTTCTATTTTCTGTTTGAGGTTCCCCAAATTTATGAATCTCCAGTTCCCTCTTTAAGTGGTGCTCCAGTTTAGAATGTACTGGTGACATTACAACCAGTGGTGAACTGCATTGGGATGTAGACCCAGCCTGTGAAGGCTCAGGTAAGAGTTTGGATTTTTGTTTGTTTTTTTAACTATATGGCACAGTTTTGGTAATACGTATTTTTCAAAAGCTTTATAAGAAATCATGAAAGTATTTTTTTCAGACTTTTTTACAAAACAAAGCCATATATTAAAAAAAGAGGCATTTACCTGAACTTCTCTAGGCTGGTTTCATGGTTGTGCTGATTTCCCTGCTTGAGGTGGGGGTTCCAGACTGCAGAGCCACTTCAGGGGGTGCTGGTGATCTGTGGCTTCAGGGTACTTGGAAACAAGGAGGGTTTCACATTACAAACAACTGTTCTTAACCATGCTAATTCAAGTATTTAGGATGTTTCCTATATGTTGATTAAATATTCATTTATTTAAGTGAAATGCATTCACAAAGTTGTACAGAGACTTGGATGTAACAGTGAAATGTGGGAGGTTTACTCTGTTGGTATGGACTTCTACCTAGAAACATTTTCATTTTCACTTACTGTGATTGAATGGCAAAACATGCCTACTTTTATACTTACTGCTGTGTAGTGTGAGGCCTTAATAAAATAAGGAGTGCTGGTAAGGGTAGTAGGTGTAATTTTTTATGTTTCTAATTGAAACATAGTTCAGTCTTCTGATCATACAGGTCTGAATAACAGAGTTAACAAGATGAGCTTTTCCAGCCAAGTGGAACATTTGGCAGCACAAAACACCTTTTAAACAAGGGCATATGAGCTTTTGGAAAGGATTGGAGTGCAGGAACAGAGCATGGCTGGGATCACTGTCACGAGTTAGGTTTCTGAGCTTGCAGCCCAGGACCTCCCCTCCATTTAGCACTTCTGATACAAATTAATCCCAGCCATGCACTTGGTGAGGCAGAGATCAAAGCCAGCCCTTGAAAGAGGCACAAATTCCTGTGCTGAGTCAGTTGGAACACAAGGAGATCATCTCATGGTATGGAGCATCGGTACACCAGCTTTTTGCTCTGATTTACTTTCTAAAAAGTGGCTAATTACTCTGTTGAAAAAATTTCCCTGTAAATCCCTCTCTTCTAATTTAGATAATATATATAAAGCACACTTTACTTTTGGAAAGTCAAATATATTAATGCTACAAACCTTCTACTTAATAGCTACATGCTGTAAATCTAGATGATAAATTCTGTGGTCTGACTTAGATGTGCTTGGTGCAAGGCATGGGCATGGTTGAGCAAGGAAGACAAATCAGAACCAATTGAATGTTCCTCGGTTGCAGAAATAAGCTATGCAAGCCCAGTTCCCAAAACAAGGCAGCCTCAGACTTTCCTGGTCTCTCTCCTTTGCTCCTCCTCCTCCCCTTCCCTGCACTTGGATATCAGTGTAGCAAAGGAGCACACTGCCATTGTTCCACCAGTGACTGGGAATGAATGACTGCTTGGGAATATAAGTATTTAAAGCAACTTGGTCAATTTAGCAAGTTTTATGACTGTGCTACAAAATAGGTCTCGCTGGTGATTCTGGCTCAAAGCTGGAAGGGAGCTTCCTGTAGGAGAGAGTATTATTTCATTCCTTGCCTTGAATGGTATCTACACTTATGTTAAAATTCATTTAGCATGCTGTGATGTTGGCAGACTGTGACTCAGTTTGTAATACAGGATATTAAATCCTTTTAGTTTAGGATGAATTTGTTCATAACAGAATACTAACAAGTGGAACCAAGATATGATACTCTAGCCAATATCTTTGGAATACTGCATTAATTTATGTACATCAGCCCATCTTCAGATAATACAGAAGTAAGATCTGGTCTTCAGAGGTGACAAGGGAAATAGACTCACAGAAAACACTGAAATTGCATCTGTTGTGCCTGTACAATGAATGAGTGCTGGTGATAGTTATTAACTGGTAGTGTCCAGGGGGAAAAAAGGCACTTACCTGCTGAGGGGAGGGTGATTATTCTATTTATTTGTTTGTTTATGTGATTGATGGGGATGCTTGTAAGACTGGTGTGGTACTGTGATAAACTCATCAAGACTTGTTCTCAGTCATCAGAGGTGCAGCATCTAAGAATGCAGAACTACCAAACTGTCATATAAATGGGATGTATTTTGGTGCTTTGGTGTTCTAAAGCATTATTATTAAAACAGTATTTAAACATTGGAGGTACTGGTATGCCATGGAGTATTTTATGCTGAAGTATAAATATTCTGAAATTTACATTTTGCGCATGGTGTGACATACTGGTGTCGTTTGGTAGCTGGAGAAAAGGCTTTAGGAGTCATGACTCTTCAGTGTTTTTCCTGACATGTCAGAAGTGTGAAGAACACAGTAAAATATTTGGTAATGGACAGGCATTTCCATTATCAACATGTCAGCAAGCTTCAGGCTGTTCAGTGAATAAATAATGGTTTGAAACAAGTGGCTTTGCTTCTGTCATGCCTAGAAAATGCAATATGGCTGGCTGCTCATTAAACAAACCCAAAGCTTCCTTATGTTGCTGCTTTTTTTATTTTAAACTAACATATGATCGTGACATTGCTGTGCAGTTCTCTGCTGCTTATGTTTTAAGTTGAAATCTCGTTTTTGTTTCAGATTCTCCTTCTTCAGTGGTTAACAAACAGCTTGGATCCATGTCACTTGATGAGCCACAGGGTGCGTGTGACAGGAAATGCACTATACCCAGCCATAGCTGATTGCAATGCTTCCTTTTAAAGTTGCTTTTCATGATGAGAAACAGTCTAAAAATGCTGTTCATCCACATAAAGTAGAATTCTGTAAGCAGATCTGCTGGAAACTCATAATTTAATGATCAATATGATTAACAGAGTGAGGTTAATTGTTGTTTTTGAAAGCCATCCTAAGCTTGATTCTTCATGCAATTACTGCAGTTCAGTGTAGGTATAGTAAATGTCTCATGTATTCTCCAGACAGTTGGAATATTTTTGTAAAATGCAAAGTAATATTAATTATTTAAGCAAGTTGAGTTTTTTCATTAATGGTTCTTCTTGGATCAAATGGCAACTATCAAGATTGCAATAACCTTTAATCTCATAATGCCCCATTAGTTTCTCTTATCCATGAGGGGTGTGCAGCTTTGTTATTCCTGCACAGTTTGAGTAACTCCAGAGCACCCACTGCACTGAGGTGCATCTTCCCTCTGTATCCCCTTGTCCTTCACCTCTCCTGCTGAACAAGTACTGGTGTTTCCTGTAGCATCCCTATGGACTGGGGCTGGACAGAAAGCTTGGGAGCTTTCTCTGTGCCCATTATACATCAGTCTCCAAACTGTGAGCACTGAAGTGGGCCAGAGGTGACCCTGTTCCATCAATGTCATCTGTAGGGAATATTTATGGCTGAATAATTAAGGAGCGATAGATGCTAATTTAAAAATAGATTGCCATACACTCTGCATTATGTTTCCATATCAAAGTGTCTGTAGAGATTTAATAGCTTAAATCCCACAAAACAGCTTTGTCTTCTTTCACAATCTAAACTAGAAAGCCATTTTGAAATCCCACTTGTGAAAAATAGTCTGTTTGGCAACTGTTGAGACTATGGCCTACTTTAGGAGGCCAGAATGTTGGGGGGGGGGGAAATCAAGCTGCACCTTGACAAAATAAATTCTGTTTGTGGAAACACATTTTGTGATGAGATAGCCTTAAACCTCAACGTGTAAATTTGCTAATTATTCTTGGTTGAGTAGTCTACATCATTCCAACAATCAGGTTTAGCTGGAAAACTTGCTTATAACAAGTGGCCAAGTTATGCTCTCTGTTCTGAACTCAGAATAAAGAATTACCCAAAATACATTTGATTTTCAGTACACCAGTTCTCCAGTTGTTTCAAGGCAATGTTCTTCTGCTTTGTTAGCAGACAATGTTACTTTTAATATGTAAAACTAGGAATTTGCAAAAGGAGTAAATTTATTAGGAAATCTTTTGTTCAAATGATAACCAAAAAGAGTAATTTGCTGAGATCCAGTTGAATTTCTGAAGTTTAACTGCATTAGTTTCACTTCTATTTGAAGTCTCAAAATAGTATAAGTAGTTAATGAAGGAAGTCATAACAGTTCTTTTAATATGGAATTACCTTTCCTTCATATTCTTGCCTTTTCTTAATCTGGTACTGAATCAAGTGTCTTATGTTGGACCAGTCTTTCCTGCTGGCATTCCTTTTTTAAAACTGATTTTGGGTTAAAAGATCTTTTAATTCTTATTGCAATCACATACATTTATAATGCCAGCATTCTGCAAGCAGAATCTAAAAGTCATTCCTTCACACATTTGTGTGTACAAAATGATTTCAAATGGATCACAGTCATCTACCCTTGACTTTTCAAAAATGTTTTTGACTATGATTGTAATAGTGGAGGGTTGCCTTTAGATCTATTGCAGTGTTGGGATTTTAAGGTACTGCCTGAGTTGGAATGAGTAAAGAGGGAACCTAAGGCCTGATTAAATTTCATGTGTTAAACTTTCTCTCAGAATTCCTGTTTTTCTGAAATACACAACTTTTTATCTCCTCTTTGGATTAATTTTTTCCCTTCCAGAATTATCTCTTAGATACTCACACGGAAGATAGTGCTGGATAGGAATTATTTTGGTTTTTTTAATGAGAAGTTATCTATCCTCTTCTCATGAGGTTGCCAATAGATGAGTGAACAGTGCAGCATTTGAGATGAGCAGTGCAGCATTTGAGATGTGACAAACTGGCTTGAAGTTCTTTACAGTGTTAGTTTAATTAGGAAATGCAATCTGTAAACTTGTCCTTATGTGCATACCCCTTTATAGTTAAGAGCCCCAGTCTAAGAAGTTACACTTGCACAAGTTCATTTTCTAAGGGAAAAAGTGGGTCTGAAGGTTGTTGCTGTCAGTTGAGTTTGGTTTATGGATCTGTTTTTCATGTAAGGTTATGAATGAAATTTTGTCTTCAGTTTTAAGAGTGGTAGTTTAAAAGTGCCTTCTCCCTGTAGGCACCTGAAGAATTGACCATTTAATGGGAGTGTGCTTTAGACAGGGTTGTTTATGAAATAACTGTAAGTTGTTGATAGTATCTTCAAAATATCTTGTGTTTGGCTATAGGATTAAAGTTCAAGGTATTTTTGAGGAATTTAGAATAGAGTTTAGTAAGGTGGTGACAAGCTACAGTTTTCTCTTGTAGCAGTGATTACCCTGATGGAGTTGGCAACCAGATTAATATACTGATTAGCCTAAATCACAGAATTTGGGCCATTTTCCTCTCCTTCCCTTCATTATCAGTGTGAAGTAGATCTGCCCTGATGGGATGAACTTAGTGTAGAGGAAGAGAACAGAGCTTCATTCTAATCTGGGCAGCCTTTAGGCATCAGATTTCTCCCTAAAAACAGAGTTCAAGATTTGTAGGGTTTATGTGGCTTCTCTAAAAGAATGTTCAGTTATGTAGGAGGCAAAGCTTATTCATTTTCCTCACAGAGGCTCCCAGTCAGCTTTCATCAGCAGTGTAAATTCAATATCAAATATTGAACCACACAACTAATTCTCTGCAGTCTATTATCAGATTCTTCTCTCATCTGTCTTTTTAAAAGTTTCTTGTTCTTATTAGTGTCTATGTTATGCCCTAAAGCTACTTGAAAGAAGAAACTGACCTCATCCAAATTGTAGTTCGTGTTATTGTAGATTTAGGAAAATGCTATTATCCAGTATGGCTTAACAGCTATCTGTTTCCAGAAACTTGTAAAATAATTTCTCAGTCAGTGCCCTCTTTAGTGAAGTCTGAAGCAGTTCTTCCAACTCTTTGGGTGTGGACAAATATGAGCATTGCTTTCAGAGTTAAGTGTAGCCAGTCCTTTTGCATCTTGGATAAATTTTCAGATACTGAGATTTTAAGACACGAAATCCAAGTCTGGTATTCAATTAGGTTCGTTGTAGATAGCAATATTTGGTTACTCTGGCAGCATTAAGTGGTTTTGTGCTGAAGCCAGCCTAGCACAGCAGTAGGAAGTCCATGAGTGCAGTCATTGTATGGGGATTGTCTTGGATTATTCACAGCAGGAAGTTGTCTGTTTTTAGTTGGGTTCCCAAATCAAAGCTCTGTCTTGTCTGTAGCTGTTACAAGGAGTCTGAAGAATGCTCCAACTCTTGCTTTTGACTTTCAGTGTCAGTTCCTGGTGGCTTGTGCAGTATGTGGGATCAGTCAGTATTTCTACTTGCTGAGGAAGGGATGCTTAAAGTCTGAACAGACTTTTATAAAAAGAGATTTTATAAATCACAGATTGTCAAAAAATAGGGGAAGCACCCATTCAGTTAAGAAAGAATGTCACTTTTGTTCAAACTGTCTATATAGCACTATAAAATATTTCCTTACACTTCTTTCTTAGATTCCAATTCCTTAAATAAACTTTCTTTTAATCCTTGCTCCACTCTAACAAGAGTGTAACTGGAACTTTTAAATTAAAGAGGCTATAAGCTTTTCTTTCTATAGAGTGGGACCCACACCTTGTACATTGTTAGGGTCATGGTTGTAATTGTTAATTCTCTTTCACATAAAAATATTCTAATTTGTTCTTTCAGGGGTTTTGTGGTATGTTTTGGGTTTTTAAATTTCAGAACGTGTAGAAGTGCATATTTCAAGTTCTTTGGCACAGCTGATAACTGCTCTCATCCTGTGAGTGGGCTTCTGCCTGTCAGCAGTTTAAAAATATGAGCATTGATTGTTAGGTTAAATTCTGATGTGCTATCTCATAGTTACTATAATTTAATTGTATCTTTAAAATTAAGTACCCTCTGCCAGTATTGTAGCCATTACTGTTATGATAACAGCCTTTTTAGTGGGGAAATTTGTAGGCTTGTGTTTGAATGGAATGTTAGGTTTTAACTGACTTCCACAAAGATGATCTGCAGCTTTTCCTTTATTACACTTGTCAGTGTTCTGCCAATACTGTAAGGATATTTATAGTCCAATTTCTGCATTCTATAAACTAAAGAAAGGACAGAAAGTTTTGTCCAAATAATCCTGAGATAAAAGGCTCAGCAGTCATGAAAAGCAAGACTGCAGAGACTTTTAGTGGCCATTTGAATGCATTTGAATACTCTAAATAAACCTTCCTCTGTAGTGAGGCTCAAATCTGATGCTGCTTTTCATGAACTTTTTGCTATTGCCCAACTTCAGGACTAATGGCAAACTTGCCATTTGTGGATAGATGGTGACCATGAACGTTACTCAAAGGGGATGGATGGATGGATGGATGGATGGATGGATGTCATTGAGCAGTTCTGTTCAGAAGCAGCCCATTAGCATCCTTAGAACCATCTCTGCAGCAGAGGAGTGAGCAGCATGCCATGGTTTTCAGTTCCATTCACTTCTGTTGCTTTTGGACATCGTGAATGAGCTCATTTTGCAAGTGCTCCCTTCTGCTTGCAGTTATTATAATATTAAATAGGGTTTTAAGCATAAAACTCTTGAAACATGAATTTAGAGTATTTTTATGACAACTGACTGACAATTTACAGCAGGCCTAAGGGTACTGGTAGTTGGGTTCTAAGTAGGCAACAAAGTAGAGGATGGTGATTTTTCTAGGCTGATTATGTCTGGATCTCATAATCTTTTTTTCATGTGTATTTACTGAGGCAGAAAGACTGAATGCCATGTTAAAAAATAATCCTATTAATATATTTGCTATAAAATGGATCTGCTTATTAATGATTATATTGTGTGTACACCTATCTATCTGAAATTCTATTTACTTGCATGTTGAAGGACAGCATCTCCTTTGTTTGCTCTTATAATTAGATATAATTTTAGACCCTTTTTCAAGCATTGCAAATTTGGTGTGTTTACTCTGGAACTTTTTAACTTTTTGCTTTGGCTGTAAGAGATCTTAAACAGATATTATATATGTTACTACCACATTTGATAATTAAATTAATCTTCAAAATTGTAGCAACTTTATGTACATTTCTAATGCTTGTTCAAACTTTATCAACCCCATATTTACAGAGAGTGATAAGCCACGAACAGGAACAGGTGAACCAGTTTTAAGTTTGCACTACAGTACAGAAGGAACTACTACAAGCACAATAAAACTGGACTTCACTGATGAGTGGTAAGAACAAGTTAATTTTGGTTTTGACAAGTTCATGACCAGCACATATCAATAACACTTGTCTAGCATAGCTATAAATTATTTTCCCTGTGGCTTGTGTCTATTTTTAGGTGTATCTACACAATTTGAAATGGCTGTAGTTCTTAATGCATTCAGAACATAAGATAGACATACTTTAATGTGGAATTTGTACAAGAGACTTCTTTTTTGTGTATTTACTGTGAATCACTATAATGCAAACATAATTTGAAACATGCTATTTTCATCAAACCCTGGCATAATATCAACGTGTTATAAAGCAGGGTAGTACAGGGATGGAATGGTAGTCCAGATGCTACGAAACTTCTCGTATGGTATTCTCCAAATGAGTCCTTTTGTGACTCAGTTCCTGAGTTGTAAACACTGAAATTAATATTTCTTGTCTAAGGAGTGTTGATGAATGCATAAGGCTGAGATAGCAACTTTGTGGACTGCTTAGGTATTGCAGTGGTGACATCCTTTTCAAATAAGGAACACACACTGCCTAATGGCCTCATGTACTTGGCTTTGTGTCCAAGGCTATCAGTAGAGCATCTTGGGATCTCCCAGAACAACCATTATCCTTATTTTATCTCATCTTATTTCTATTCCTCTACTTATGTTTTCAAAATTATTGTAGGAGGCAGTAAGGAGAAATGCTTGCTCATTGTTACTGAGGGGGGAAAAAAGCCACAAAACTCAGCCACATTTAGCCACTCATAAGTGCTGTGGCTTTAGACACAAAACATACACCTTGCTCACAGTTTGGAAACTTAAAACACTGATTTTTTTTTCCTCCCAGATCCAGCAAACTTTGAAAAAAATTAGTTTTGCTGTGATGCTTTTACCTAATTCTGCAGTTAGTCAGCAAATTCTGTGGAGTTTGGTGGGTAGTGTGGTGTGGGTAGTGAGAGGAAGAAGCATTTTCTGGTAGGAGAAAGTTGCAAGTCATTGTCAGTTCAGAGGCTGACTAAAAACATTGTGCTGAAGAATGGAGCAACAGGAGCAGGATGCAATTCCATCTGACAAAATGATGCAGTTGAGAACAAATGACAACCCCCTAATCTGAGAATTGGAAGTTGTGGAAATGAAAAAGAGGAAGACATATGAATGGAGCATTGAGCTACAAAGTGGATTCCTAAGAGTCAAAAAAGTATTTTAGTGTTTAGACTATGATTAAGTTTATAAAATGAGACATGAAATAGCAAAAATCCTCCACTTGGTGTTTAGCAGCACCCTTCTTGTCTGGCTATTCAGAAACAATGCTGAAAATTCTGGATTTAGAAGAAATACTGAAAGGGCTGACAAAAATTTCCCTACAGCCTCCAAATCCAGAATATTGCTCATCAAGAGGAGTAAAAGCTCTGATTTAACATAAGACACAAAATTCCTAAGTCTAGAATGGATTCTCAAGAATCTCAACTAAGCATGATCTGTGCTGCTTCTAGCAATGTAGCATATTAAATATTTGCTAATAATACATACAGATCAGAAGATATTTGTAAAGAGACAGTCTAAATTGAGAATCATGCTTATAATTGCCTTTTTTTTCTTTTGTCCAATGATTTGCCTGAGTTTTAGGCCACTTCACACAAGAGAGCTCACCAACAAGACTGCATTTCCTGAAAGTCTTTGCTAGAGAGTCTAAAAACAAGAATTTCAGTGACATTCAGGACAGCATTTTACATATTTCCTGAGGATTCATTTTTCCATATTGTAAAGAGAAATTGGTGACCTACAATATTTACCTAAATGTGAATGAGGAGTGCATGTCAAATACCAGCTCATAGTGAATCTTGAGAAAAAGCAAAACTTTGAGAACTGAAAGTCCATACCTCTAAAGGTACAGGAATGAAAATTAGTGATGAAGGACCTGAAGACTTTTATCTGAATCAAATTTTTTAATTGAATGGGATAACATTATTTATCACTACTCAGTTGATAGCTTGTCATTCCTCTAAGAAGATCTCTGATTATTTATACACCTAAAAAGTGTGCAAATAGTGAAATAAAGCAAATCCCTTGGAGTTCTTACAATTTTTGGAAAAGCAATGATGACATTCTTTAAATGAAAAAAAAAAAAGATAGGAAGTAGAGACCAGAATTCTGTGATGCAGGGGAATTGTGTGGGATGAGTGGCAACGGACACAATAAAAGAGAATTTTGAAATTGCTGTAATTGGTTGTAGCTGCTGCCAGGAGCTCTCACTTGACTGCAGTGAGATAGACAATGTTGGTCAGGCTGTGCTTTTGCAGTGGTCTTATGTATTTACATGATCCTAAATTATTTTCTTTTTCCATGTTATGTTGCCAGGAGCATCACAAATTCAAGCTCTAGAGGGAGTGGAAGTCATTGCAAAAGTGAAGGCCAAGAAGACTCTGTAAAAACAAAAGCTTCAGATGAGTCAGGGCCTGATGGGGAAGAAACAAGTAAGATACATTGGAATTTCTAATGCTAAGGCAAAAATTCTGCCCTCCTATGTCCATGACTCCCATTGTACACACTAGGAGTCTTACACATGCACATGAAGGCAGAACACAGCCATAATTTATCTTGTCTTTAGTTCTAAAAACATTATTCTTCTTAGGGGCATATTGTAACCTGATTTGTATGGAAAAATAGAATGACTGCACTTTGCAGTCATAAATGAGTGCTTGGAATTTTCTTACATTTCTTTCAAGCTTTCACTGTGTTTTATTAAATGTGTTTGTCTTGCTCAGTTCATTGCCAAAAGGGCAGTCAAGTCAAATGACTGGTTCCAGAGAAATACTAAAAAAGAAAAAAAATCCCCTTTAATAGACTGAAAACTTCATTTGTCTTCAGAAATAATAGTGTCTGTATTAAGAGTACAAATGCTATTTTTGCTGCTAAAGTTCTCATAGCATAGGCTGTTAAATATATTAAGGAACAAGAAATGACTACATTTTTCTTTTGTTAGTGTGTTAACCTGGTCAACTAGATAGGTTTATATATACTGATTTCCATGTGACTGGTAGCTGAGTGAGACATTGACTTTGGAGTGGATTGCTTGGATTGGTTTCTTCTCAGAGTGCTGGTGTCATTTGGACTTGCTTACATTAGAGATGTGCATCTAAATGAAATCATGTGGTTTAGTATTAAATTACTTAATTTAGGGGTTCCTGATGAATCTCTCAAGGAAGATGCAAGTGCTGAAGAGCTGAAAAATACAGATGAAGAGACAACAGAAGCAAGTATGTATCTGTACTCTTTCAAGTAGTTATAGGAAGAAATAGAGAATGAAATATGAAGTCAGTTTGCATAGTTTAACCTCGCTGACCATTTCTAAAATAGACTATATTCATTAATGGTGTGACTTGTTTTCCCCAATATTTGCTTTTTAGCAGTATCAGATAAACCTGCTCCTGAGCACTCAGGAGTTGAAGCAGAAACAGATGTCCCCAGTGCTGATGCTGATTCTGGGCACGCAGAGGAAGGAGCCTCCTGTGAGAAGGGTGCAGAGCAAGAGCCCAGCAGCCAGAGCGCTGAGCCCGCTGCCGTGGAGCCGCTGGCGAGCGAGGAGCCTCCGTCCCAGCCGGAACCCTCGGGGCTCGCGCCTCCGGACGAGGCCTCCAGCAGGACCTCGGCTCTGCAGGAAACCGACGACAGCGATGACGACCCCGTCCTGATCCCGGGAGCCAGGTACCGAGGAGGCCCTGGGCACAGGTGAGGGGAGAGCCTGCCTCTGCTGGGCAGAAGGCTTTTCTGGCTTTTTTTTTTCCCTTGCTTTTTTCCTGTTGATTTCTTTGAATGAAAGATCAAGAAACTCAGGCCTCATATCCTTAGAGTAAGTTGTTCTTTGACAACTGGCCAAGAACTCGATGGCTGAGTCTAATTTGCCTATGTGTAAGATATGTACAGCTGCATTTTCCCTGCAAGCCAGGAAGGCTCTTGCACATCTAATACCTGTTTGTGCTGATCTCTTGCCTGCTCAATACCTCGGTGCTAAATATTTGCAGTTTATTTTTTATTATTCTCCCTCTAGTCTTAAGTGTAGAAAGCATAAATTTGGGTACAGGGACCTACCTTTTATTTCAGCTGTACCTTAGGTGTTCTTATTTTGATAAAGCAAGAGCTTTTAACTGCTGTTGTGCAGCAATGGGGTGTTTGTAGTACATATATTAAAACAGACATGTTCAATTTTTCATTCTTCTTTTTCTCTGAAGGAGAAACTGTAATCCTTTTCCTTTTGTTGGTTATTAAATATTACTGTGTATGTCAGTAAAAAAAAAGATAGACTGCTAGCTGCTACCATTGCTAAAAGATGCATTTAGTAAGCTTTGTGCTTTTTTATAAGAAGAGCTGTACATACTTGTTTGATCATTCAGTAAACTGAACCCTCAATTTGCTATTGTTGGTTTAATACCTTTGTTCACTAATTTCATAACTATAAAATTATTTAAGTAACATTTCTGTTGTTAGACTTCAGACAATACCTTTTTTACTAGCTTTAGATGTAATTTAACCTCATATCAGATATCTTTGCTTTACTACTATTAAAAGACAGTGCTATTAATTTCTTATGCTAGCAATGGAAATTCTTCACAGGAATTTACAATATGTATTCATTAGGAAATCATGAAGAATTTAATAGTTATATCTAGAGAAGGTTTTGAATAATTTGCAGTTAAAATAGAAATTGTAGTCCACCACATTGTCAGAAGTGACAAAAAGAGCAGTCAGTGGTTGTTTATTACAAAGCACAAGTAATTCTGCTCACTAGATGACAGTTTTTATGAGGAAGCCAATATACACAGATTCTGTCTTAATCCATTACCTTTCCATGCATTACTAAGTATTTGTAGGCAGATATGGAATGGCAGAAATATTTTCCCTTGCAGAGCCAATGTTCGTTATGATCCAGTGATTGAAGAGCAAGCTGTGAAAAGCCCTGCAATTTTAATCCCATCTCCATTTTCAAGCAGGATTCATAGCTTCTCTTCATGCATCATGTTGTCTCCACGATGTAATAGTTTCTGTAGCAATGTGATAAGAATGACACTTCCAGGTATCACACAGCTGTTACCATTTCCCACTACCGGGGACATCCTAAATGAAGTTACAATTTATCTGACATGCTTTGTTTCCTCTCTGTACAGTAGGATTTCTTCCTGTAACAGTTTGAATTTATCACCTAGGAAAGATCATTCAGATAAGTGATATAATTAAAATCCTTTATGCAGGTTCCCTGCTCCCTTATTCTTTCTCCAAATAAAATCTGAAAAAAATTGCTTTGTAGTCAGAGCTGGTTTAGGATTTCCTGCAGGCTTTCATTGCTCAGGTTTAATGCCTGACCAGATCATTTTGTTCTGCTTTTGTGTGTGTGCAAGCAGTGAAGCTTTCCAGTTCAACTTCTGAGCATTACATTCCCTCCTGTTCTTCAGGTTTCAGGAGTTTCCAAATGCTCTCTGAGATACTAAGGAAAAGTAAGACATCCTGTGTGTGCTCAAAGGAATTTGGATTTCCAGAAAGAAAGCAGACACTGATGGTCTTAAAGGCTACAGCTCTAAGCCCTCTTAATATTTATATCTCATATTAGAGTGAAAGGAACTGGAAGTCCTCTCTACTAGTACTATGGCAGTTGTTACAGCCTAAAATCCCTTTCACAAACTGATCAAATTTGTATAAAATCCTCCATGTCCTTTAATGAGTAGGAAGCTAACTCAAAGCATTGCTACTACCTTGAGTATACATGAACTAAAATTGGTAATTTTGTTCTGTGCTAACATTCTGTTTTGACTGAAATAATATTTCACGCCCAGTGCTCATCATTGAATGATGTTCATCCTGTCCATTTTCAAGTTTTGTCTCCTTAGACTGACTGCCAAATTTTTCTCACTCTTAGCAGCAAAAATTCATGGGTTTCCTGCCATCCTGCTGGTTTCTGTCTCCTCTCCATGTTTCACTTCTTGCCTGAATGTGGTAGCCCAGCCCCCTACACTGTTTGGGTTTTGCTGGAGTAATTCTGTGGTTGTTACTCTTGGTCTGGAGAGTATTCTCTGAGCACAATGAGCTGGAGCTGTGTCCTCCTCCTCTCTTGCTTGTGGCTGCTCCAGTGGGGGCTGTGGCCAGACACAAGCCCAGCACCCTGCACTCCCTCTTGCTTTGTCATTCCTAGTTAATGAGTGTTCCCTTTCACCAGAAGGAAGCTCAGAGGTGTATAACTCCATTTGATACTGCTGATTTTCTCAAGGCCCTACAGTCCCCTCTCTATTAATAAGTTCCCCACCCTCAATGTGCTGCATGATTCCAATCCTACACCCTGCTCAAGGACCATTAGCAATATATGGCACAAAATTGCCTGCAAGTCTGGGCTCCACTACACCAGGATGCTTTCTGTAGGCTTCTTTTCTCTTTCTTCACTCAGTAAGTTGTGTTACCTAACTATTCCTTTACTAAATCTCATTTTTTCTAGTTTATCTAATACTTTATTACTCAGATATTAATGCCATTAATTATCAGATGACACATTGGAAAGTAAAGTAGAATTTTTTTCTCTGTAGAGTACTTAAAGGGAGCTGCTTTGGTCTTTTTTATTTTTTGGGGGGGGGTGGGGTTGGTTTCGTTGTGGGTTTTTTTTCCTGAAGAATAAAGACTGGCCTGCAATAATCTACCTTTTGTGAACATATTTTATGTAATGAAGGAAAAAAGTTTCATTTTTCTATAGGACAAAAAATTTTTAAAAGGCTATTGTAGCCTTCTGAAACAGAATGCTCAAATCTTTTTGCCTAATAAGTCATTTCCAATATGTAGCATTACTGACTTTGTTTACAATCAATTTCTTTTTCTTTAGGCTGTGTTTTCTTATAAACCAAATAGCTCTTGTTTACACTGAACAGAAACTCTACAGGTGGAGAAATTCAGATAAAGGAAACTGTCTCAGAGTCATTTTCCTGCTGTGAAGTACAGCTTTCTCCACTGAAAAAGAAGTGTAGATTTCTGATTCTGTACTCTTGAAATCGTGATCTACAGCTTCCTCTTAAGGAAAAAAAGTGGCAGAAATACTCTTCTGATAGCCTTGTTAAACAGAACTCTAAATAAATTAAGAACATCCTGCTTCATCTCACCTTATTTTTAGTAAGATGGATGTAGATTTCAGATATATGAATAAATATTTTTTATTTTGCAAATTAATAATTTTTAAAATCTAATCATTATTTGAATATTATTTGGGTACAAATCCAAGTTGTAATGTTTTCAAGCTGAGGGTTTGATCTTTTTCTCAAATAATCTAGGAATAGATACAAGGGACATAATCTCATATTGTGGATGCTTACAAATCTCAAAACATAATGAGGATAGGTGGTTTGTCACCAACTAACCTGACACTGAGCTATCAGAAAGGACTGGGCAAAGTCTGCACCTGCTTTAATATTTTGAAAAGGACTTTAAATAGTAGCAACAAAATGTGGAGAAATAGCATGATCCTTTGGTTGATTGGCTAAGTCAGCTGCATTGACTAGGAGTCAGCTAGGAAGAGTTTTGACACTGAAGGACATTTATTTAAAATAAATAAGAATGTGACATCTGACATTTTTCAGCAGCATTTCTGTAGCCACTGAGCATCACTATAGGAATGGTCTTCACAAATTACTAAAAGAAGCTAAGCAGTTATTTCGTTTTTTTCATGTTGTTGGGCCTGTCAATGCATGTTCTTTTTAACAAAATGGATAAGAAAGTGCACAAAATATTTTAAAATTAAAAAAAAAAAATTAAAACCTCTTCTGAGCAGCAGAGCACTTTAGCTAGATACTCACCAGAGTAAATAACCTCCTGTGCATTTTAGAGAATCTCCAGGAAAAGATGCCTTCTCTGACAAATAAGACAACACATGCAGTTCTTTCAGTCTGGACATATGCAAGGGCATTTCTTCTTTAAAACTGTTTGGGTCCAGCAAGTTTAATTCAAACAGGGAGTTGTACCTTGTAATCTGTGGGAGGGGAAAGAAAATCTATGCAAAATGTTCTTCATACACAGAGAGCACAGTTCTTAATTGATTGATCTTAATTTTCACAAATTAGTCAAAACAGTTCTCTGAGGACTGATTTCCTACTTAAATGACTGAATTAATTTTGTTTGGACTTTGAAGTTGATCTGGGGGTGGAGGCTAAGCCTGGAAAAAGCTACAACTAGTAGGTTAAAATCTAAAGAAATATGATGTAAAAGGGAAATTATGATAGAGCTGCTGTGATCTATGAAGAATTGCTGCATTTTATAACTTTGTGTACTGTTATATAATCTGAATACTATTTTTGCTGAAATCCAAGTAGTCTCATATACTGACTCATACTCTGGGAAGGAGCCTTCTCAGTTGGAATTCATAGAGCACATTTTGTAAGAGATGCTAACCTTTGAAAAACATGGTACCCAGCATTTGTGAATGACTTCAGTTGTTATTCCCTTTACTAGATATAATATCAGAGGAACAGCGATAGGTGATAGAATAATGAGGTAATTAATTATTTTATTCCTCCCCTCCTCCTTTTTATTGCCGTATATTGGATTTATCAGGTTCTTGTTTTTCATATCTAACTGGCATTTTAAGAATTGCTGTACTTCAAATGCTATGAATTACAGAGCATATTGCTTGAGTTATATTTAGCTGCATGTGTTGCATGGAAATTGAAAAAAAAATGGCAGTGTATACATTTTACAACCTATTAACATTTTTATCGTGTGCCATAGAAATTAATGGAATTTGAAAAGTGTGTAGTTTGTGAAAAGAAATACCTTTTATTTTTTTAATTGAGCTGCTGAGGAACGAGTTATATTTGCATGGGCTACTGCTGACTTGCTTTGTCTGGTACTAGAGAACATCCAGTTCTGGACAAAAATATAAGACTACATGGATCAAAAACCTTTTATATTTTTTGCCTGAACAAGGTTCTGGAACTCAGCATAATTATTAGAGCTATATTGGGTAATCCACATTTAGCAAGATAGATCCTAAATTTTATACAATATTGCTTTTAATGAAGTTAAATGAAAAAAATCACTTGATCTCATATCTTAATTGAAATACTTGAGGGAAGCAGTTGTAAGAACATATGAGGCAATTTGGGTAATTGTGTTTGGCCACATGCCCTAAGAAGGAGAACCTCTGTGCTGTGATTTCAGCCAGAGGCCATCTAGAGGGGAAATGGCCCAAAGTCGTTATAATGGTGAAAATTAATATTTTGTCCTGTGGCTGGAATGGCAAAGGTGCAGGATGAGGTTACTTAAAAGACTTAGCCTGAGTCCTGTATTTTAAATGCCTCCAGAAAAATAATGCCGATCTGAATTTCTTTGTCTTATATTTTCATCTTAGCTGCAAATGGAATTCCTGAATTTAACTCGTCAGCTTTCTTAGAGGTTCAGGAATCTGTGCTATTTGTACTAAAAATTTTACAATAGACATTCTTTCTATATTCAGCATGCTTAGTTCTTTAGCTCTTCAGCACAGCCCAGGGGAATATTAGTTTCATGTTGCTATAAATTTAATATAAAATAAATGATGCATTCAGCATAGAATTTTTATCAGTCTTTGTTTTCTCTGCTTTTCATCATCATTCAGCAGTGTATCAGGTGAAAACTTATAAATGTTTTGTAACTGAGAATAGTTTAAACAGTGATTGTGTTTGAAAGCTGGGAAATTACCTAGGGGGGCATTACAATAAACATTTGGTTTTTTATCACCAGTGAAATAACTTGGGCTTTAGGGGTAGTGTCAGTGTGCTGTTAGCAGGATGGTTTTGCCTTTGGTGTTGAGCTGTCTTATCACTTGAAATTTGACAGCAGCAGTAAATCTCTTCCACAGGTTCAGAGGCTCCTAAAGAAAGTAATTAATATCAGAAATATAATCAAATGCTGGCATTTAGTCAAGGAATCTATTTTAATATAGTGATTAAGACAAGCCTTTGGAATTCTTGGGCAGGACTGTGGTAGCTGACAGGTGGATTCATTTACAGGATCAATGAAGAAATGAGAGACCTGGATCAAGGTTTGCTGCCATGGTTTAGATGCACACACAAATAGTATCAAAAATCATGGAATGCCCTGAGTTGGAAGGGACCACAACTGAGTCCAACTCAATTGGACACCCCCAGGAATCCCACCATGTGCCTGAGAGCATTGTCCAAATGACCATAAGGCACTGGAGAAATAAGGTCTAAGTTAATGGTATAAGACTTAGTTTCTCTGCAACTGTTTTGGATAGGGAAAATAGTTCAAAGGAGAAGATGGCAACAAGAGTGCATAAAAGATGTGAACATCAAAAAGTTCAAGAGAGAGTTTGTGGTCCTCAGCACTGGTCCAGTGGAAGATGTCTCTGCCCCTAGCAGGGGCTTGGGGTTGATCTTTAAGGTCCCTTCCAACCCAAAGCTACTATGAAAAAGAGACCATGTTTGTCTGTGTGTGAGTACATTTGGAAACTTTGAGAAGTGACAAAAATCCTCAGCACTGAAGGAATCAATACTGAGCTCAATACCCAGTGCAGAGCTGAGATGAGAGGGATGGAGCAGGGAAGCAGGGAGACGTGAGCTCTGCACCCAGCTGAGCTCAGGAGACTGACCATTATCAGTCTGGATAATGCTGTTTGGAAGAAGTAGGCTTATCTCAGGTACCAGATGAGTTTTGTGGCAGCCACTACATTACTGTCCTTTAACAAACAAACTAGTTATTTCATTGTGAAAATTGAACAGATTATTCTTGTTTTTAAAAAATTCTCATTACGCTTCAGAACTTCTAAATACACAGAAAATGCCCTATGTGACAACTTATATATTGTAAGACTTAGCTTATGTGTATACATATTTTCCATTTCTCTCCATTTATAATATATAGCTGTGGATCAGTTTGCATCATGGGATTTTGGGGGGTTTGGGTTTTTTGTTTGCTTATCTTGAGCCTATGTTTAACTAAAAAATATGGCTTCACTTCTGAATCTCTATTCACCTCGGGCTTAATTTAAATGGACTTTTGATAATTAATTATAACAATTAACTTTGAGGATTTCAAACCTGGCTGATCATAAGGAGAGAAGCAGTGCTCAGTGAATATTTCCTAGAACTGTACCCATTGATGGAGTTGCCTAAGGAGTGCTGACACAATGTGCATAAATTTCATTGTCTGACATTTTGTGCTTGGAAGAGCAATTTGGAAGGGAAGCAGAAGCTCTCAGCCAGGCTCAGCTCAAGCTGAACCTCAGAACAGTCCAAATTTCACAGCACACTTCTGTACCCACTGATGCTCCAAGTGATGAGGCTGCTATCTGTGTTTGTGTTGGCAAAGACAGGAGTTGCTCATCACAAAATACAAATGTAAACAGCTATGTCACATTTTAAAATTCTTGTGCATGTATGACTTTTAAAAATGTGTAGAAAAATCTGTAGTCATCAACAAGTAATGCCTCTCAGAGAGAAGGCTTTTTCCTGTAATGTTTTTTATCCTGAAGTGTCACTAAATTGGGTTCATATTTATATTTTCTGGAGCAGACTTGCCTCTGTCGTGTTCTTGCTTTCTGCAGGGCTAGGTCACAGTATGACAGAGCCATGTGTGCTTGGCTGCCTTCTCCCTGGTGAAAGTAGTCAATGACTTCACTAGATAACTAAACAGAAATCCACTCCTGCCTTTTAAAAAAGGCCCCAAATGAGGAGGTTAAATTCAGAGCTCCATTTAGTTGAAAGACAGTTTTAACCAAAAGTTGCTTCTGTGCTTCTGCTCTTATTTAAAAATGCATGATTCTGATTGCTGAGTAGTAAGTAGTATTGAGGTTTTTTTGTAATGTCTGCATATTTCAGTCTAGGAGAATGGAGAGGAGGAGATTAATTTTTATAGAGATGTTTGGATGAAAAATTGTGCAAAAAACTACTTTGCTTTACCAATTAGCTACTTTAATACCATCTTCTAATCCCAAGACTTGTTACTGCTGTCCAGCAAGCAACCCAGCTGAAACAGCTGAACAGGACAAGTCTACTGCTCTGCCAGTCCTAATGCTGTTTAACTTCCCAGACTCTTCACTGCACATCTTTAATTAATGTGAATAAATGCATCAAAATTACGAAGAGCAATCACAGCAAATGATAGATTTTACTTCCTCACACAAACCCCATCTTTTTTTATAAGCAAGTAAAACCCAAATCTGCACAAATAATGGTTTAAAGTTTCTGTAAGTGTTTGATGCAGCCTGTCATGTCATGTCACCCTTTTTCCTTTATGTAGATGCAAACTGGTGATCTTTAAAGCAGAGTAGATAAAGAATGTAGTCTTCTTTTTTTCCCTCTGTTGTATGAAAATGTTGTGAAGAACTTTCTTAAATCTGTTGAAGATTAAAGCTGAAGCTCTGCATATTACAAGGACTAACTAAAAATAACAGTGTATTTATTTACTGTAGTATAAAAAGGTTGAACCAGGAAATTGCCTAGGGACTGAAAGGATAGAAAACTCTCACCAACTTTTTCTGATGCTGTTTTCTAGGCAAACATCTAAGGGGGTGTATTATAATAAATAGCACACTGTTAAGTGGATCTATTGGCTGATGCTTTCAAAACTCTTTTGGTTTCTCTAAAAACAGCATTAAAACTTATTTTGAAAGCTTTGCTGTATTAGGTGATCTGTCTTAGTAAAACAGTGTGTGGTTCGTTGATTTATTTGTTTTTATAGTAAATAAATTTGCATTAATGACTTACATTCCTTTTCCTTCTTTGCTTAGCTGTAGCATAACATTTGTTTCACCTTAACTTTTTGGTGCAACTTTCTCCTGTGGCAAACATTGGACAAAAATCTAAGCAGATCATTGGCTGAGAGAATTAGTTATAAGATAGATCTGGTGGGGTTTTTTCCCTGCAGTAGAGGACTTGTTGCTGGAGCATCCAGGATCAGTGACTAAAACGCTGGATAGTATTAAAACAAATTAAAAACAAATTCAGGTTACTTTCTGGCAGCAGTGTAGTGAGGTTCCTGGATCAGTTTAATTTTTAGGATCATATAAATTGCTGTAATAGTTTCACTCCTTGTGTTCTGCTAAAATCTGTACCTGCTTCTTCTTGAGAGTGACATTCCCCTTGGACTGTGGTCAGGACCTCAAAGCTAATAATGACTAGGAATGACAGAAAAGAAACTGAGATGTGACTGTCTGCTCATAGACAGAATTATGGGGATCTGCAAAATGAAGAGCTAAACAGGAAACTTTTGACACCAAGGTCTTTTCACAGATTAATAAAAAAAATAAGGTCCTGGAATTAAGCATTCACAAAACAAATTACAAAATTTGGCTTTTTTTTTCCTCGGTTATTTTAGGAAATCTCCAGCTGTAAACCTTACTGCTACCATATGAGATAGATGCTTCAATAATTGATCTCAAATCAACTTTTGCCTTAGTAGGAACTTTTTAAAAGCTGTCTAAATCTTGAGTCTTGTCATAGACAAGAAATACATTGGACAAAATCTCATGAAAAAACAAATCACACTGAGAGACACATTATATCCTTAATGGCTTTTTAAAATTTAGAAACTTCTGTTCTGGCATAGATGTTTTTCTTTTTCACTTCAGAATTTTGCTACCTCAATATGGGTGGTGGATGAAAATAAAATAGCATGTGAATTTTGCCAGCAGCTGAAGTTAGTTCTAGAGAGGGGGAATAAAACCTGGCATCACTTGACATTCCACTGTCTTGCATGCTATTCTTGTTGTAAGCCAGGATGGAAAAAATTCAAGTCTGTAAAATTTTACAGCTAGGATTATGTTGATGTCTGTGTCAAACTCATGGAGAATGTGTTGGAGTGCCTAATGCTGATTTTTGAGAGCCCCCTGCAGTGTCTGGGGAGGGGCTCTCAGTGCTGCTCTCTCTGGAATTCACAGACGATCCGCTGTCGCCCGCATCCAGGAGCTCTTCCGGAGGAGGAAGGAGAGGAAGGAGATGGAGGAGCTGGAAACGCTCAATATCAGGCGCCCCTTGATAAAGATGGTTTATAAAGGTCACCGCAACTCCCGGACCATGGTACAAACTCTGCCTGCTCTGGGGGCTTTGTGGCTTTACTCACCCTGCTGGGCTTGCCAAAAACGATATTGGGATGCACTGTAAGCATCTCAGCATCCCTTGTTCACTTGAAAGGCACAGAATTTGCTCTGAATGAAAATTAAAATTAGTGTGACTCAACGTCACTGTGAAAGGCCTTTAAATACCCCTGAGTTTAAGACTCTCTCCCCTTAACATCCTTTAAAATTTGGGGTATTTTTCTTCTTTTTCCTTCTCTCTCAGCTTAGGTGGCATAAAATGTGCCTACCTTCCAGATTATGATTTAATCTCGCTTTCCCTTTCAAGCTGTTCAAAATTATTATTTAATCTTTAACTTTGAAGAGCTTGGAAGGGAAAGCGAGGATTAAATTATAGTTTTTAAGAACCTTGATATCTCTGAATTTAAAAAAAGGAGTTAGTGCTAGTTATTAAATTATAATTTAGCTACTAGCTGCCTCATCTTTTTCATACAAAATGCTGTATTTTAAGAAAAATGCAGTTATTGTGTTTGTAAAGCAATGGTGCATGAAAACAGATGCTGCTTTCCTTGCTAGTCCTTCTTTTGGTTTTTGAAATATTTTGAAGATGTGAAGTTGAGAGTTCTAGGTGGTGTTTTGCAGAAATAGCTGGTGTTATTTTACAGCTGATGTGAGGAATAGTCCCTTTTCCCCCAAAAGCCATTTTCTAGGTTTGTGTAAATAGCTTTGATTACACTGGGGAAAATGCTTCAATAAATACATATTTCAGTCTACATAAACAACAGGGTTTTGAACAAACTTTGATTAATGACAAGGAGTTTTGCACTGTATTTCAGAAATCGATTTTAATTGCTCAAACCTCCATTAGTTTAAAAGTCCTGGCATCAGGCTTTTTGTGGTTCAAAGATACTAAAAGTGAGTTCATCTAAGTCTTCAGTCTCTGTCTGCATAGCTGTTATTATATAGATTATTTAACAGATTTTGTTGTTTGGTTTCTTGGGGATGTGGGTTGGTCTTTTTGCTTTTGTTTCACACAAGCACCTATGGCAAGGAATGCACAGAATTAAAGAAAATGTTATTTTATTTTCCCTGTTGGTCTCTATGGTTGCAAACTTCATTTTAATCTGCTGGCTTGAGTAATACCCTCATTCCTGCAAAGCAAAAGCTAATGATATTTCCCTTTCAAATTTATGGAGGAGACAGCTTAAAAAAAGCTTTGTTTTCTACACACCTGAGCAGCCCAGGGATAAAGTTGTGTTCTTTATTACATGAACCATTTATATATATGTATATAATTTTTATATATATACACATATATATGGGTGTGTGTGTATATGTATATGTAGTGAATTAAGGTTATGCAGGCAAATGGAATAATTCTGGTTCTTCCTTACTTTTGAAAACTTAATTTGATAGTCTTATATTTTTTATAGTCCTTCTTTTAAAACAGTGACTTTTAGAAACTTTTGAAAAACGAAATTTTTAAATGTGAATTTCAGTTCTGTTCATTTCTGTGGTGCTAAAATTAGATTTTATGAGTATTGGGAAGTATGAGTAAGAGAATACAAAGGAAACAGGAAGAGGTCATAATTGAAAATTAAAATCAAAAGTTAAAAGTTTTTTATTATTTGGGTTAATTTAGATGTAACAGGATAATGAAAAAATATGTATTAAAAGGAGCTATAAGACAAAAGCTGCTGAAAGATTAATACATTGGAATTCATTACAGGAATGCAGCTTCTCTGTTTTATTTTTAGACATCAGGATGACTTTATTGCACTGACTGCAGTCATTGGGACATATTCTATAGACAAGGATCTACCAAGCCTGAAATTTAAAACTGGGCATACTTACACTGGAAATAAAGCACATATTTCTAACAGCATAAGGTTCAACTTTCCAATGAATCTCTATCAAGGTAACTGAGGCAAAGCACAGAACAAGGCAATGTCTCTGCCCTTCTCTTCAGGGCATTTTCTGAGGGAAGTGTGCCAAAAGTAAGATAAGGATCCAGTCATGGCCCTCTTTAGAGTCTTACCTGGAAAATAATCCATAGCAGGATTCTGTGTAAGTAGTCTCACTCAGAATTCTGTCCCTTTTGCTGGAGTTACTCTTAAATGCCAAAGTGAACTTCCAGCATTGGAAATGATCTATGTGAACTCCACAAGCTGCTGCACAGGAAACTCCTGCTTGCACAAGTACCTCTCTTGCCCTTGGATGTTGATTAAAAGAGTTTGTAAGAGGTACTGCTGGCTCTCAAAATAACGATTCTACACACAAGGCTACACTTCAACCTTCCAGGCTTTTTCCAGCAGCACAAACACTAGACTATTGTGGAGCTCTCAGCACACATCTTGTGACTGAGTTTTCTGACTGTCATTGAAGCAGTGTCTCTTCTCCCTCTGCCACCCCATCAAACCTCTCACCTGTAGAGGACACAGGATAGCAAATTTATATCATTTAACAGTGGTTATTTTGAGGTCCTACACTAAATAAAATCAGAAGTAATTTCTGAAGAAGGTTTCATAAGCTTCTGTCTTGTCTCCTGTTTCTCTGTAATGGAAAATTCCCCCCCAAGGATTAGCCTGTCACAAACTTTAACTTAGCCAAACTCTTCCTAAAAGCTCCGTTGCATACCTCTGTCTCCAGTATCATTTCTGTGACTTCAAAAAGTGACAGATCTGCTGACATTAATTTTCAAACTCTTCAGTCTGCCCCAACTTTTCTCTCTTTTTTTTTTTTTTTCCTGTTAGCAGCTCCTTTGCACTGGAAATCTAAAACTTTCTGAACTTTCATTTTTTTAATCACTCTTCTTGAAATGTTTCCTTTAAAAGTTCTTAAATCTCATTTCTGCGTGGGCTGAGCTTTTCTTCAGCAGCACTGTTAGGGCAGACACTGCCTGGGTCTGACAAAGTTTTGTTTTTCTTGCAGATAAAGGAAGCCAACTTTTGGGGATCCAATTTTGTCATGAGTGGCTCAGACTGCGGGCACATCTTCATCTGGGACCGCCACACTGCTGAGCACCTCATGCTGCTGGAGGCTGACAACCACGTGGTGAACTGTCTGCAGCCTCACCCCTTCGACCCCAGTAAGAGCAGCATCCTCACACTCTGCATGCCCAGCTTATCTGCACTAGAGCATCTTTAAGCTCACTCTTAAACTCTGTCTCAACAGAGCAATGCAATGATTGTTCGTGAACTGTTTGTGTTTCCCCATGTAATTCAGATAATACTGCTTTTAATTTTGCCTCTTACTAATGACCTTTGGCCCTTAAATCCCTCCTTACTCAAAAATATATTGAAATCAAACTCCTCCTGGCACAAAATTTATAGAAATACTGCCAGATCTAATAAGAAGAATCTCATCTTTTGCTGCCCTCAACACATAAAATGTTTTCTGTGAAACTAATGAGGGAAATATGGGGTTGCTGAAATGCCAGCAATACTTGGAAATCATGTTGGAATCTGGTCTCTACTTGGCTCTATTAAAAAAAAATGCCGTGGAAGTGAGTCTCCCTCTCACTTTTATTGTGAGATTAGAAGAGTTAATAAAATTCATGGAAGCTCTGATAATTTGTGTTTAGAGGAAATCTTTCATAGAAAAGATGGACCAAAGCAGTAGAAGGAATCACATGTAGCTGGAAAATCTGAACCATCCTCCAGCCTCTGACACAGTCAGAGAAAGTATTTGTGTTATTTCTTTTTTCACAGCTTACCTGGCTGTATAGAAAGAGTCAGCTATTAGTTAATTAGCAAGTAAAGTTGTTATAATAATACTGGAAAAGGCTGAGTTTTTTTCAAACAGTTTGGAGGAACATAGAATACTGTCGTACATAGGGTAAGCCTTGAACTTATGACTTTTTCATTGAAATTGAGTTCTTGTAAATGTCCTGAGTAGGATGCTCCCTTTGGAAGCACCTTTCAAAGTGCCCTGTAGCTTTGCTGATGTCTTGTTGGAGTGTGACTGTCTCCCTGTCACACCCTGAAGGTGTCATTAGGAGAGCTCATCCTCCTTCTAGGATAGTTAATCTTGTTCAGCTTCCCAGTTCCTGAAACCTTTCTATGGAATTTTAGTTCCTACAGTTGTTTTTGTGCAATGATCTAGAAAATGTTCTGCAATTTTTAATATTTTTCATCCTTTATTTATAACAGCATCCATTGCATCCTTATATTTAAATATCAAATAAATTTATTTGAAATTCACTGAAATTATCAAAGGTACATTTGAAATTATCTTGGTTCTGCCTTTATACCTGGGTCTACAAGTCCTAAAGCTTTGCTATTAATGCATATACTTATCAGCAGAAATGGACTAATAGGGGCTGGGGTTGCTCTTACTTTTTGCTTCTATTTTTTGTATATTCTGGTGATTTTTTAAAATCTGAAAGGGGGCTCTTGATGTTTTGATTTGTTTTCTTCATTTATATAAAGATATATTCAAAACCATATAATCTATGGAGCAGATCTCATGTGGAGACTTGGTAATTACAAGCTCTGTTCAGCATGAGACCTGACATTCGCAAATAAATGCTTCAAGTGAAGTATTTTTCTTCCATTTAAAGGCAGAAAATACCAATGAACACGTTTAATTTAGAATTACTGTTACTTACTTCTAGTTCTGGCCTCTTCGGGTATTGATTATGATATAAAAATTTGGTCGCCACTGGAAGAATCCAAGATTTTTAACAGAAAACTTGCAGACGAGGTAAGAACCTTTCATCCCTTTTCATGGTAATGTTATATCTTTAATTCTGTAAAAGCCTTTGGTACAAATTACTGATAGTGAATTAGCAGAGTTACTTAATGTTCAACAACTGAGCTACAAATAAAAAGCTGCCCTTCAGAGCAGCTGACTTTCATATCCTTGGCACTTTGCATTTCGTCAGCTCTCCCAGAAATTACATAACATGATCTGTTATTATGTACATGAAAGGAGTTGGAAGAAGTGTGAACACTCATATATAGAAGGAAAACTGGCAGGAATTAATAAATTAACATAGTGCCTGTCCCTAAATAAATAAATGAAGGGAAGATGAAGGAAATACAAAGCTATACAGAACAATAGGGAGTGCAAAAATCAATTCTATTAAATATGCAGTGGCATAAATGGGACTTAAAGGTTAAAATTGCACATGGGAACTTCATGGAATAAAGCAAAACATTGCAAGCTCAATCAGTTATAAAAGTCCAATGTGAAGTTATGTAACTCATTGTTTTCATGTTGCCCTCAGAGCAATAACTGGATATAACAACTGGCCTGGGGTGACCATATAGCTGACTGCTGAATAATCATATTTGAGGGATTTACATAACACAATGTATCAAAACGTTACATGGCTTTCTGCAAATAATATTATAGGACAGATTTGGTTACAGGGTGATCAGGTTGGGGGCTTTTTTTGTGAAATCTCTTGGGCAGCATGGATAGAATAGACTGAAGGGTTATTTCTCTGTAGCAGCGCTAAATATATTTTAAACCAACAGAAACACACAATCCTTAGCCACTACCCCACATCCCTTGAAAAAACCCCAAACCATCCACTTGTGAGTTTTGAACCTTTCCCATTATTTTAGCACTGAGTGAAATGACACTTCCTTGCAATATTGTATGACAGTTTTAGTCGTGACATGCTTTGGAGCCTTTGGGGTTTAGAAGTATTGCTAAACATAAATGCGTGCTAAAAGTAATTCTTGTACTTTAGTTCTCTCCCTTTATTTCTAACATTTGCAAATTATTTAGATATTTATGTTTTCTTTAGTAAAAAATGTAGTACTTTCAGAATAATTGACTACAGATGATGGAGATGTTCGTAGCCATAAAATAGTTCTCACCATGTTAGGTTTGGCTGGAATAAGTGTCCAACACACCTGAACTGAATTTTCCATAGAAGGGAGAAGTCTGGGAAGAAAACACTGTGTTTGAGGAAAGTTCCACATAGATACAGAAATGTATGTAAAACTGAGAGAGGCCATGACCTTAGTAAATAGAAAAATACAGTAGGGATGAGAACAAACCTCTGAATGGAGAAGAAGCCTCAGCAGCAGGTTGTCAGGGAGGTTATTGATGATGTACTGGAGAAATAGGGGGTGAAAGAGGAATAAAGAGCAACCTGCTGCCCTCTCAGTTTGCTTCTGTTAGGGAGGGATCAGCTGTGCCAAGTGCCTGACAAACAGGTGAGAATGACAGAAAATTGTCAAGGGAAGGGAGGGAGAAAGGAGAAGGGCACTGCAAACATTTGCAACAACATGTTCCTCACAAGAGGAACAGGCTTGAAGAGTCTCTCAGGGGGAACAAGAATTGCATTATTTTCCTGCCTTAAAGCAGCTGATCTGGGAGCAAAGACTGAAAAAAGGTCAGAACTTGTCTCCACCTAAAGAAATTTTTGTGATTAATGATAGCAAAAGAATATAGTTTAAAAGCTGGGACAACCTACAGTGTGGGATTAAAATTTGTGGAGGAAGAAAGAAGGATGATAAGGAAGTACCATGAGGAAGGAATGAGGGAAGAGAGATAAAAGTATTCATTAGTGGATTTTTCTTCCTTGAAAATGAGACAGTAGGAACTGGCTCTTTCAACTCATTTAGAGGCAAGCTGTAGCTCTGTTTACAAAGAATTATGGAGCTAAAGAATATTCTTGAAGTGGGATAGAAAATGGCTTGTGTTCCTTGGATTTTCTCCAAACGTTTCAAGCAGCATGAAGGTAGGAGTTGAGGGTAACCTCATCTCTTTTCCTTCCCACATTCTTGGCCAGCACTGGTGCTAGAACTTTGTTCTCTACAACAGTTGCCATCTGGAAACAGCACTTTCTCTCATCAATCTGCTTTACTTCATGAAAGATTTCCAAAGTTTTTCTTAGTCACTCATCTTAGTATCTACATGCATGTGGACAATAGAACCATGATCTTACTGGAATATTCTTTAGACAGATAATTGGTTACCTGCAGGCAGAGTCTACTGTCTGAGTTTTGTTACCCCAGACAACAGTATTCAATAGCAATTATTAAAATATTGCTTCCTTGTGGTAATTTTAGACTCTGTAAAATGGCTTTTGTAGAGAAACTTTGTATCCACAAGCCCCTGTCCATGCAGTATAATTCTGTGTTTATTTCTGATGCTAGCTTTTTCATTCCCTGCCTCCAGGTTATAACTCGTAATGAATTAATGCTGGAAGAGACCAGAAACACCATCACTGTTCCAGCTTCCTTCATGCTCCGAATGTTGGCTTCATTGAATCATATAAGAGCAGGTGAGAGACTTCTGAAGAGCTTGTCCACAACACTGGTCTATGAAATAGCAGGTTGATTGGGAAATCATCAAAACCTTCAGCTGTCTCTGGCTGTTCTTGGGGTTGGTGAGAAGATTCAAGGGTTGTTCAAGGTTCCCTTAATAGAAGTACTTAGGAATTGCTTCTTTGATGTGAGACTTGCAATATCTTTACAGCTATTATTTGTTATCTCAAAACAACGAGCAAAATATATTTTTGGATGTTGAAAAATGCTCTCTTCAGGAATGATCTTTTCAGTGACAGGAAAGCTATTGGGGAGGATTGGGATGAATTGTAAGATAAACTGGCTGTGGCTGTGGGCTGGATGCTGTCTAGGGTTGAAGGAGGATATGAAGATTCAGGACTGTGAGAGGCATTGCTGAGGCTGCTGGCAGCTGTTCCCAGGGCAGCAGGATGTCTCTCCAGTTCCTGTGAGGCTGAAACTGGTGATAAGGGGGTTGCATGAAGAAATCATCACTGGGAACTGGTTGTTGGTGCTGGAGAAGCTTGATTACAGTGCATTGACCCTGAGCTGAGTGCAGTGGATTGACCCAGTGGAGAGACATCACACACTGTAGAAAGCAAGGAGATGAATTTTGGGAGGCTGGCATGGCATATGGGGCAAAAACCTAACAGACCTGTAGATGAAGGTGAAAGTGACAGGAGATGCTGAATATGGGGGTTCTGGCTGGCAGTGGTGAGGAGCAAAGGAAGCTGTGCCTGCTGGTAGCTGCTGCTCCTCTCTCACCTCTGGCTGCTCTGGGAGCCAGGAGGGTGCCATGTGTCCAGCCCAGTGCTACACCTCCATGCTCCTGTGTTTCCTTCAGTTGTCATTATCTCTTTTGAGCAAAGTGCTAAGAGAACTGTCCAACACTTCAGTTACAACAATTTCAGCAAAAATCTGTTACAGCTGGGTGGAATGTTTCTAAACCTCACTGCTTGTTGCTTGAGTGATTGGTCTTGAGCCAGTCATGTTCCCTCATATATTTCTGTATTTGCCCTTCTCTAAATACTTACATCAAAAGGCTCTTTTTCTGATGTATTGAAGTGACAGGCAGTGATCCCCCAGTTTCTGGACTATTCACATTTCTAACTGTAGCTATTGTAGTTTCAACTCCCCAGAACAGCACTTCTGTCCCTTGTAGTCACCATCTCATTTTAATGTTATGCTTGCATTCATCTTTTCTGTGCTGACAGCCAGTCAGCAGCTACAAGGTTTTTCCTTTTGTACACAAATTTTGCTTTCATGCCTGGACATCCTGTAGGGCATTTCTCCTTTCCTCCTTTCTTGTGGTAACATTTCTACCCACTCTCTGCTGTAAGTCCACACAGGCTTTCTTCTACCATAAAACTCACAGCCTTATCCCATTGTGTAATAGCCATGGGAGACAGTATGTAATAAAAATTTAGCAGGAAAATAAAATTTTGCAAGTTCTTTTTATTAAATCTGTGTTTTGCAGACCGATTGGAAGGTGACAGATCAGAAGGATCTGGCCAGGAGAACGAAAATGAAGATGAAGAGTAACCAACAATTGTGTGTGAGCACCTGGAAGTCAATAAATTTGTATAAAACATTAATTATATTTTTCCTTACAGAGCTTTAGTGCAATTCTGAGGTATTGCTTTTGGATAACCTAACCTTTTGTTTTTTTGAATGACTGTGTGCATGACTTGGGGAGAGTGTGCAAGTTAAAATAAGCAAAAATGTTTTTAAAATGTTTTGCCATGTATGAGGGGTGCTAGAAGATGCCAAGTGCAATATTTTCCTTAAACAGCAAATGTGGGAGCTTGGATCAATGTTTTAAAGTAACTTTCATGATAGTAAAAACGTTGGTTCAAATAAATTTCTATACCTGCTGTTTGCATGTTTGTTGCTTTCTAATTAAAATATTTGGTTGTTTTAAGTAGTTTTGTGGTTTTTCTTTGTGCAGCAATTGGTTTATCACCTTGTAACTACAACCCCATTGCTGCCTTTGCAGTATTTGCATTCTTTCTTATAGTGTTTGAGAAGTGACAAACACAATTATTTCTTGCAGTGAGCACTAAGGACTTTAAGACTCTGTGTCTCTTGGTTCTTGCATTTCCCACACATATGTAGGCAAAAGTTCTCTCTCCCTCAGTTGTATAATGTTACTTCCCATTCTCTGTGCTTGGGTCTGTAGTGCTGGTGAAATAGCTGTATTTCACTGACAGATCTGTGAGTTTGCCTTCTTTGCAGTAGCAGCAGGTACATCTTAATTTCCACTGGTTTTAGGGAACATGAATTTAAAAATTCCTGTGCATTGTTTCCTAGGAGCAGTTATTTGGGAAGGCTTTTCAGTCTGTTTTATGGTCTTTACCCTTCATCCACAGATTTTTGGATGGCAGTGGGGAAGAGAAAGCAAAGGAAGGAAGGTGGAGCAGTGGAAAGAGCTGTTTGCACTTGCAGTTTTTGCCAAGGATGGCAGATGCTGAGAGGCTCCATTGGGGAATACAGAATGCTGGGAAGAATTCTAAATCAGGAGGATGAGGGTACTGGAGGCTTCATTACCTTGTTGACAATAAAATACACATTCATCACACAAGCTGCAAAAACTTTGCTGACATCAACAAAAGGAATTCCCCACACTAAATAAAAAAGAACATTAGCACAATTCTGATGTCCTGATTCACGGTGCAGGCAGGCTGAAGGGACATGGGGAATGTATATAAAGCACAGAAACAGAGGGAAAACTAAAACAACTGAAAGAGATAAAGAGAAAATTGTGAGGGAGGAGAAGTGGGAATTATATGGAACTCAGCTGGCAGTAACTGAAGATATTTCCTTGGGCAAGGGAAGAATAACATGAGAAGAGAGGAAAAGTGTGAGGAGGTGGATAAGGGCGGCTGGGTGGTTTCCTTGTTTGCTTTAAAGGAGAAGTTAAGAAATCATTGAAAGTGATGCAGTGAAGAAAATTTGGCAAAGGAGAAAATAACTGCTGGGGAAATGAGTTTTTGGAGGCAGAGGGTGCTGAGAAGAATGGACACCTCCAACACTGGAGTGCTGTGAAAGCCAGGAAACTTCACATCCCGAGGAGGTCGGTGCAACAGAGGATGGGAGATCTGCTAAGTGTTTGAGAAAGTATCTAACATCAGCAAGGGAGAGGAGAAAATGTCAAGGTAAGATGCTTGTTTGTTAAGGAAATGGAGTGAGAGTAACAGCTAATATGGATAGCTGTCTTTTCTGGTGGAGTAAGTGGCCCTTCTGTGGGAGAAGGGAGCATAACTGTAGTTTTTTCTTATGAGAAAACATTTTGATCAAGCATGTTTAGGTCAGTAAGAAATGGAAGAATAATTTATGACTTCGTGGTGGATCTGTTTGGGAAGGGGGGAGCACAGGGGTTTGGCACTATTCAAACATTGCTGCTCATAGCACTGCACTGAGCAATGTTTTTCTATCACATGTAAATTAACTTTGAATTTTTATAACTCTGCTCTCATTAGATTTAAAAGAACTATACAGGAAATAAAGATAAGAAAAGATAAAGTATAGTTAAAGTAGGGTTGTCTGCTCCACTGCTGGGGTTCCTGAGCAATTTTGTGAATTAAATAGAGTAACGCAATGTTTGATGCAGTTAAGTTCTCTGTAGATTATTTTTGAGGTAATTTCTTCCAAAAATAGTCCTGGTGTTTCTATAGAAGGCTGACTCTTCTTATATAGAAATTATAAATTTTTTGCTTTGAAAATAAATTCTTCCTCAAGTAAATATATGGAGAGGATAGCTTTTGTCTTCCCCAGAGAGGCTTAATAAATCACTGTGGATGTCTTTCTAAAAATAAAAAAGCTGCTTCTGCCACTTTTGCTTTAGTAATAGCAATTGCCAGCAAAGAGCATACCAACAGCAATAATCTTGTCTTTTTTCCCCAGAGCTCCCCAATAGACACATTATTCCCAAAATGTCTCTTATTTATTCAAAGGCTAAATATTAGCTTTAATTCCTGATACACAGCTGTGAGTTTACTGATTAAAAGGAGGATTTAATCTCAGTAAGGGAAAAAGTTTAATATCTGGAGGATTTTTCAAACTTTACTGAAGCTTTTCAGGCAGTTTTCCTAAAACTAGGATATCTATACTGTTTGGGTTGGCTTTTTTTTTTTTTTTAATTAACATTTATGTAATGGGCTAAATCTGAATTCCTGGAACCATACAATAATAGGAGCTGTCAGCAGATATGGGGAATGCTGGCAATTCCAGTGTTTGCAGCTGCAAAAGAATATTGGAAAATGTTACTATTCAAATGTGCAGAGAAGTTAATCAAAGTAAGAAGCCATCCCAAAGCCTCCCAAGTTGAGAAGGAAATCCTGGAGTCTGGTTTCAGGCTGGGGCTCGGAGGTAGGAGGTGCTGCCAGAGCTCCCTCTAGTGCCCCGTTTTTACTGCACTTTGAGATATCCAAAATGTCTATTGTCTAATAATAGCCCAAATTCGATGGACAGGATGGTGATAAGGATACAGGGAACAACTGCTGCTGCTGTGTGGACTGAGGATTGCACATGCACTTCAGCGCAGTCAGTGCTTGTGTGCTGGGAAGAGCAAGGGTTCAGATGTCACTGCTCCCTTCTAGGAAGGATATTCCTTAATACCATTGCAAAGATCAAAAGCAACTTCTCTGATAAGTGTTGCTACAATTCCTGGTAAATAATTTGGTCTCTTGAAGCCTGGTCCCTGTAGGACACAATCTCTTCTTTAATAAAGATGCCAAGCTTCTTCAAACCATAAGATCTGTTCTTCGTGCCTTCCCCAATGGAGGCAGGACAAGGTTGGTTAAAGGCATTCTGCATCACTTGGATTGTGAATTTTTCTTACCTAAGCAGCAGATAAATGTTACAGTAAGCTGTTGTGTACACCTTTAGCTCTTTGAGAATATCCCAGATGATGTTTTTGAGGAAGAAAATGCTCAATGAGGGTTTCACTGGCCTTGCACCAACAAAATAACCGCTGAGTGTGTCTGGTTGTGTGCGGGGATGGATACGCTCAGAGGGGCTGCCTGGGAGAGCTGAGCCATTCTTTTATGGAAAGCCAGATTTTAATGGAAAGTTCCCACTGAGCCAGGCTCAGGCCATCACTCACAATCCTTGGGAATAGTCCTGTTTTGTGGGCAGAACTGGCAACAGAAATGAGAAATGAGCTGCAATTAGCAGTAGTTGGGTTCCAGCCCATATTCCTCCTGATCCAGTCACACACACAACAAGAGGCCAACCCCAAAAGCCTCAGCTGAAACATAGGAGGCATCTGTGAGGTCACTACCCTGCCTAAACAGAGATTGAACTAGTCATAGAAATGTGGGGTGAAATCAATTTTAAGCTTTCCATTAATTATAACCTACACAAATACCTTTATCCATGTAAGCATCCAGTTAGTCTTCTCAGTGACATGCTCTACTGCTGACCCTGAGTTAAGGTAATAGAGATTTATTTTCCTCAGGTTTAAATGTTCCTTTTAGTATTTGCATTTGCTTTGTTCCCTTTGACAAAAAGGTGCCATCCACCTTCTCGATGCTTTTAAAAAAACTTTCTGTCAATGCTCCCCTCTAGATTAGTTTCCCTTTAGTGGCAGATCAAACTGAAATTCAAAAAACAACTACTACTAAAACACACAGCAAGGTGTTTTGATAGGAAAAATAGATACATGCTACTCTTTAAGGCAAGCTCCTTTTTTTCTGATTGACTCTACCATATTATCATGCTGCCTTTTTGCAGGATGGCTGTACACTAGTATAATCCATGGAATTTGACAGATTCACTATCCAAATAAGAACTGATAGCTACTAATTTAGGAAAATCTCACTTAAATGGAAAACTCTCTAAATAGAATTTGTTAATAGGCTTTGTAGCTAATTGGAAAACAAATCCCGGGGGATCTGCAGCTGTTCTCAAAGAGCGCTGCAGTTCTCCTTCCCCTCTGCAGGATGACTCCATGCTCAGACCCTGTTTCCAATACTTTCTCCTTCCTCACCTCACTTCTAAAGAAATTTGATTAAAAACCACATACCTTTAAAACAAACCTGTAACAAAATGAATGATAATTAACACAAGATGCCTTTAATGGTGGGTTGAATGTGACACTTGGCCAAGTTGCAACATGGGGTTTCTATTCCTCAGAGCATGGAGGCCATTCAGTAGTTGTACAAGGTGGTTTGGGGCTCTCACTTCAATTCTTGCTGACAATGTTGTCATAGTTGTCAGTAGACAGCTCTGATGATGCTCATTTGGCATTCTGTTCATGGAAAAAAGTGTTTGGGACTGTTACCTGTCTAATTCCATGAGCATTCAAAGGTGAAATACCATGCTTTAAAATAATTTGTGGTTATTTTACCCAGGATTAGAAAGAGCAAGGAAGAGTTCTGTAAGTCTTTAAATGAACATGGCTTTAAAAATAGTGTTAGGCACTGTGACAAAACCGTTTGGCTTGGATCTTGGTTGCACTACAGAAGCTTTCCAGGCACAAAGATGTAACACAGAAGACCCACTTCAAAATTCCTTCCAGTTTTTCTCAAGTGATTATTTTTCTTTTTAAATATAATTATACTGTGCACCTGCTACCATTGCATGTAAAGGCTGTGCAATGAGCACCCTGAAGAAGGGGATTTTCTCTGTGGCAGGAGCTCTTGCTCACCCCGAGAGCAGGGAGGCTGGCACATCCCCAGAGTTACAGTCAGCACTTCCATCAGCACCCCCTGCCCGTGGCAGGAGCAATTCCCAGCCCCTCTCTCCTTCACAGCCACGCTTTGCATGGCCTGTTCTGGGGCTGTGGTTGCCACCAAGGGACAGTCACACACTTCCCCCACCACGCTAAAAATCCACATGATGGCTCAGAAACTCGGCTTCATTCACACCACTTGAATTTCACATGGCTGCACTGAATGGGTTTGATTGCAAGCTGGAGGCTCCAAATTTGGACTGTTACTTGCTCTCATAGAGGAGGGCTAGGCAAGAGATACAGAAATGAGAAACTGAATGAGCTTCATCGTTTAATTTCTCTCATCCTGCTTCTCATGCTGTCTTTCCCCTTTGTTTGCTGGCATTCCATGAAGCAGTAGTGACTCAAAGGTGTAAGAGAGTGAACTCAATATGCAGTTTTGGCTGTCAGTGGACAGGCAGAGAGCAGACAGGAGGAGCAGAAGAAAGGTCTCCACTTCCCTCTGCATATTCATTCCCTGGGAAGCAGAAAGCAGCTGAAAGCAAACAATGTGAGGATAAATGAAAAGATGAGTTAGTCAACGCAGCAGTGATATTTTGGTTCACTGAAAGACAATCTAAAAGCAGGGGGATGCTACAGAGAAGACTGAAGTGCAGCTGGGCTGCAGGGAAATGCTCCAATGCTGGGTGCCTGCAATATGGCAGGGGCCATCCTGCATTAAAAGCTGTCAGAAGGATGTGACTTTCTGTGTTGCTGGGTAATGGCCACATGACATGTCTCTAACAAAGTATTTCCAGAACTATGCAGGATAACAAACTCTGCTGTACTGCACATCTAGAAGAGGAATGGGCTTCTCCTTTCATGAGAGGGGTAGCTGATGTCTCAGTGAAACTGCAGGTTGAAAAATAAGGGACACCCACCAGGATATGTTCCTGAAGAAAGAGTAGATGGGAAATTGAGAATCTCTGGGAATCTCTCCAGCCTGGTAACAGAGCCCCAGATTTGTACTCACCAGGGTTTTGAGTGGTATCACCAAGTTTTCTGGCAGCCAGAGACACAGGGGATGCTCAAGCATCAAGACATGAGGCTCTGAATCAAATGTTGCCATCCTCCTCTGACAGTGCTCAGCAATTGCCTCAGTGCTGATGCAAGTGGTGATCATATTTAGCTTTTACACAGCTTAGCTTTAAAATGGTCCAGTTTACAGAGACACCAACGTCAAAATTCCTCTTCAAAAGATTTAAGAAATTTGGCATGAATGAGAAAACAATTTGCCTATCATCCTTTATCAGCCTAATAATAAAAGCAGGGTCTGGAGCCTTAACATTTCTGAGGTGAGTGCCCTTCCACCAGCCTTTTAAAAATAGGAAGTGACTCAGTCTCTAGCAAGTTTCTCCACACTGGCAGCTTCACATTAACCTCTTGAGGAGAGGGAGCACGTGTGTTTCTTGGTAAGCCATTAGTGGCATTGCTGCTGCACTGCTTGGTGAGCTGTGCGATGGCAAACCGAGTGCTTCAAGGGCTTTCTCAAAATAGTAAACAGGCTGGTACCTGTTCAATTCAAAAAACTGAATTACTTGTCACTAATACAGGAATAACAGCTCTGAATGGGGTGGGTTTGTGCAGGTGTGACCTGTGCTTTTTAATCACCTTGGGTCTTACAATAAAGACCATAAAATAGACCTGTAGTGATTTAGCTGTCTCCCGACAGAAGCGGCATCTGCCAGTCGGTCCCTCAGTTGCCATGGTAACCCCCTAGGATGGGGTGCACTTCAGAAAAATGCAACTTCTGGGCTAAACTGTGGGCTGGAGGGTGGCAGATGGATGGGATTCAGCTGCCTCAGAGGGTGGTACTCCACAGCTAGACATTCAGATTTAGGAATCTACCCAGGTGGTCCATTTGGCACATCAGAAACAAAATTTAATTTAAACCATCAATTCGTTCCCAGATTTGCTCACTGAGCCGTGAAACATGCAGAGCTATAGATGAATTCCCATGTAATCCAAGCCTTCCTGAAAGCCTCGTGGATTGCCCTGAGCAAGGGCCTTGATGAAGCCACAGCCCTTTCTCACGAGCAGCCAGCAGAGACAGGGAGAGCTTCCCATTTTGCTGGGAAGTTGAGCTGTTTGGCAGCCTGACACACGCCCAGAGCCAAGGATTCGGGATCCAAATGCAGCTGCGAGCTGCAATTGATATTGTTGGGAGTCTCTGCACCCCTCTCAAAGCACAGGCAGTGTATTTCCTTACAGAGATGTTTTGAAAACTGAATGTCCTTAGAATTTCCAGTTCGCAAAACAATTTGAAATGAAGAAAGGAGAGAAGAAACATCCTGTTCCAACATGGCACAGGACCATGTTTTAACAAGAACATTTCTTGTAAGAGTTTGTCAGCCAGCTGGAGTGCACAGGACCTGAGGATCTGGAAACCTCTTGGATCTAAGAGCAGAAATCAGGAGAAAAACAAACCAGCCAACCAACCAAAATAACCAGCACCACAGGTATAACAAAAGTCAACTTAGTTTTTAACAATTACTCCTGTAGGCTGGGGGATTTTGAGAACCACATCTATTGTGGTTCCTTTATCCTGTGTGCAGTAGTAAGTTCACTATAATAGATGTGTTGTTATATTAAATTAATTTTCCAAGATTGTTTTTAGAAACATGATATGCCTTGGTATCCTGTCCTGCTTTGAAAGACAGGTGTCTCCTAGGGAAGGCAGGGCCCTCCCTTGGATTGGAGAATGTAAATCCCCTCCCTCCAAATTAGCATAATGTTGAAATTAAGGGGTTCTCAGGCAAAGATAATGAGATAGGAATAACAGTTCTTTATTAGTATGTATAACAAGGCAAACAAAACTCCCAAAAATCAGAGGGGTTCCCCCTCCCCCATCTCAAGTACCCAGCCATCAGTGCTTCTTTAGGAAGAAAGTGGGAAAAATTTCACAGGCAATAAGTAAAAGAAGAAACCCTACCCCCAACAAACCCAAAATCTATGAAAAACTTGTGTGCCACTTTTCAATTTTCAGCTACCCTGTTGCTTTCTACATGCAGCATTTCCTAAACTTTTCCTGATTTACTGGTATCTCAGGTTAAGTTCATTGGATAACAGATTCATCATCATTCAAAGGTAAAGAATTCATATTTGAATATACTTTTGATGAACTAACTAGATTATGAACAATGCACTCCACACTTCCAAAAATGTAAATAAGTTTTAGGCTGAGCAAACAAGCATTCATTGCAGACAGATATTTCAATTCTTACTCATATTTTCATTTTCTAAGGAAGAAGAAGAAGCAAAAACTTTTCTCATGCTTTTTTTTTTCTCCCCAAAGAAATTTGACATTTCTAATTATGACAGAGCGAGGCAAAATGAAAATCTATTTCAAGAGATGAGTCTTCCTGTAAACAGTGCCTGGGCACTTCTGCCTCATCTCATTGCATTTGGGCTGTCAGATGAGCACAATAAATAAGGCGTCCTCTAACCTCTGTTTTGTTGTTCTTTTTTCCTGTTGAAATAATTGTCAGTTCTAGTCTTTGCCTGCATGTCACTGAAAGAGCTCCTAAATGACAAGTATACAAATGCCTTGGTTTAGCTGGAGATAATTTTAGCCTCTTTCTTCTGTCAAAAATTGCATGGGCTAAATTTGGACACTATTTTCTTGCAGAAATATTCTTTTATTTATCTTTTGTTTATTTTTAATTGATTCAACAGCTCCAGTTATTTACTTAAAAGTATTTATTCAAGAGAGACAATAAGTGAGTTTCTTTTTAACCAAAGTATCTAACTATTCTACCAAGGAACATGATAAATGTTAGCAATTTCTAATACATTTTCCTGGCTTTACAAGAACATTAAAAACCCATCAGATTCAATTCACTTGCTGAAAAATTTAGACTGTGAAGAAGTTAGTTCACTCTTTAGGGGAAAAAAAATCTTTTTTTGTTTGCTTGGAAAAAAACATAATGAACTTCAGAAACCTTTGAGTTGACTCCTCCTCCTTATATTCCATATGCAGTCGATGGATGAACACTGGAATTGTATCAGCAGCTTCCACCACTGTCCACTGGATTTGCCAAGTGTTACCTGAAATTTCTCATCTCTGAACTGAGGTTTTATGAAAGCCAGCTCCAAAATGGCACAACCAGGAAGGTCCCTTTGCTAATGGACAAAGCAGAGATAACACAGGAGAGGACAGAGAAGGGAAGAGTTAAAAGCAGCCCTTCCTCCAGGTGAGTGAACAACAATGACTCCATAATAGCAGCAGCACAGGGAGGTTTCTCAGTTCTCTACATAATTCACTGTGCATCACTTTGGGCTCTGCCATTGTGAACAATGCATGGTCTTACTATGGCCAAAAAAAATGCAGTTACTAGCTGAGAGATGCACTGCTTTTAAAGGTTGTGGGTTTGAGCTGTAAGGGATGGTGAGTTTAGGATGCTTCCATTTGTTCCGGGCTCCATTTCATCTGTTTGTGCAGTACAACCTGAAAATCCAGGATAAATGTGCCAGGTTTTTTAATTTATCAACATCCTTGCTTGAGGGATGAGCACAGGGATCTTGTGTAGCTGAATCTGCAGATTCATTAATCTGCATTGAGTGTGTAGTAATCAAATTCTAGGCCTTTTTTATAGATTAATGTTCAATCCTGTAACCAATATATACATTGAAGGGAGCTCTTAAAAACCAGCAGCTGAAATAAGAAATCAGCATTTCCATGGGAAGTGAACACACCTGATTTCTTATTATATAACACAGAGGGGAAAAAAAACCCCAAAATACACAACTCACTGTTTGCATGAGATAAGGTTTTTTGCTCAGTTCCACTTGAGAGATCATCAGTATTTTTCTAGCCAGTGGGAAATTATGCAGCTTGATGCTTTTGCTAAACTGCCAGCTTTTAAAGGCACAGGATCAAAATCCCACACCTAATCAAAACAAGTTTGGATCTCCATTTTATGGTCATTTTTGCGAGTATGACTTGTTCATCTCTTGGGGCTAGTAGGAGATGTGCTACTCTCTTGCATAAAAGGATCACTTCCCCTTTTGCACAGGGTAGGCATTTCACTAAATCGCTGAGAAACTGCATGTTTAATTTTATTTGTAATGATTTCTAACTTCTATTCACTATATAATGATCTATCATCAAGGAAGATAAATTCCTAGACACCATTTTCTCACATACTTCTACATTTATTGAACCTCTTCTACCTCAGCACCAAGCAGACTTGAATTTTAACCCAAAAAGGGGATTATATTTATCAGTCCATATTTTTATTTGTAAAGATGAATAATTATGGCCTTTTACTCCTAGGAGGTGTACAATAGCTGAATTCAGGGCTGTTTTTCCTCTTGTTCATGAGATGAGCCTGATTGGTTATTTCTGCTGTAAAATGCATGTTTATGGTACTGCATGCCTGTGTATTGTTTCTGGCCTGTTAAACATTGTCAACACAGAAAGTCACTGTTAAATTATCTATACTTCTAATCTGCACCAAGACATTCATGTGATACAAGACATTCAGCAGAGATTTGTTGATGGCAGCTGAATTCCTAATGCATTTTGGCTGTTGGCCTCTTGCTGCTATACCATCAGCTTGGAGCCATGGTAGTAGCAGAATCAGCACTAAGTGGCTGATTGGTGTCCAAATTTTGTCTCCTAATGATTTCTTCTTGAAGAAAAAAACTAACAAAACCCTCAACAAGACCTGTGGAAATAACAATGGATAATTTGAGATACTGTTTCATGTTCCTTCCTTAGGACTTTCTTCATTCACTCCCAAGCAGTGTTGATACATTTTCTTTCACAGGGTAACATTTCAGTCGGAAAGCATTTCAGTGCTTATCTTTGGGATCCTCATTCCCCTTGGTGAACAGCAATGTTTCTTCTCACTTTCTTTTGCTGTCTTTGCAGTAGCTGCAAAGCCAAGCCTTGCTGAGTGAAGGTTGAAGGTTCCAGGATAATCCTCCTGCTCCAGGCCACAGAATTTCTCTTCAGTTTTTAGCCACTGGATCTTGCATGCATTTTTCTCTCAGATGTAGACCCATGATGAATGAAAATCACATCTGTGCTGCAGTATTTGAAGGGGTTTTTTTCTTCCAGCACCTTCCAACACCTTATGAAAGGGAGAACCTGGTACTCTGAAGCTGGATGTGATACCCAGTGATGATGGCCATGAGTTGGCATACCAATGTAATTACCTTCCTATTTCCAAGGAGTAAAGGATCAACTCTAGATTTTTATAGACAATTAGCTTTTGGAATTGCTCTTTCATTACTTGGATTGGATAATGCATGTTTTCTTGGGATGGCTGCAATAAGGTTTCAGAAGAAAATGGAATGAGACAATGCAATTATCACCCATGATTACTCCTTTTGTTCTTGTCTTAGTCAGCTCTTGGAGGGGAGGGCTTCTTGTTTAGTGTTTCATAAATTACCTCCTATTGTAATGGTTTTGATTCATTTTATGAATCAAAGTGGTGGAGATGTCAGCAAAAAATAATTGGATTCCTAAAACGATGTATCAAACACAGAGGAGAGCTAATATGAAATGTATTGTGAGAGCCAAAGCTGGTAAACCCTGATAAGTAAGGAAATGCACACTTAAAAATAATAATTATGTACTGAAGGATGCAGATGAACACCAAGTTCACAGCAGGAGAAAAGCAAGATGAAGCACATGTTGGGTTTATAGATATGTACACATAATGACTTTGCATTTTATACATGGTGCTCTTGGGAGACTCTTCAGTGCCTGCAGCATTTGATTCAAGCTTTCAGCAACTGGACTGTCAGATATCAAGAATTTTACAAATGCTGTCAAAAAGCTGGGAAATGAAAACGTTGTGGTCATGGCTGGCCAGTGAGAAAAGGTCACACCAGATTACACCAAGACGTTGCAAGCTACTGCCAAAATCAGCTACATCAAGAGCACGGTTTTCTAAGCCTGTTCAATCACTGGGCCAGCTGGTCACCTCCCCATCTTTGCTTTCAGGAAAATGGGTCCCCAGAGGGAACACACAGCTCTTTCAGTGTCACTAATGTTTTCTCCAGGAAAAATATTTTCATTCTTAAAAAGTCCCAATGGACTTTACTTATAATTTACAGAAATACTTTAACATAAATTTTTTATAATTTTTCATTTCAAAATTATATCCATTGTGTGGCTTGTTGTAGCTCCTAATAAATATTATTTTCTGGAGACTTACATTTCTCATTTCTCTCCAGATGACTGAAGCTAGCAAGAGCTCATAAACCACAGGAAAGTAGACCTGAAGAACATTTAATAATACAAATTACCTTCTTCAAGAATAATTAGTGAAGAAGACATATTCTTGTTAGAAGCTTGCAAAGATACTGAACAGCTTCGAATGAATTGGCAGCCAACTATGAGGTTGGCTGTGCAATAGAAGAAAATAAACAGAAAAGAAAGAAAACATATCCAGTTAAAATTACTTGGATCTGTTAGTGACAGGGAAAAAGCATTTAAAAAGAAAAACAAACAAACAAAAAATACATAAAGGCAGCTTTTTCAAATTATGTTAGTCCTTCCAACCCAAACACTGGGAAAAGTGAGGTGGTTGTTTAGTTTGTTTTGATTTTTAATTTAAAGAAAAGAACTGATCCCCAGCATCTCTGCCTAGAAGATATGAAACATGAAGAAAGGTCATGACTATCTATCCTTTTACTCTTGTTTTTCTGTTAAGAAGTTAGCAAATTCTGTGTTATAGTGAGCTTCTGAGACAGTGAAACTGAAAATATTCTGTCCAGAATAAATCTGGGTAAAAGTAACACTTTGTGATTAACTTGGTAATAAAATAAGGTTTACTTCAATACATTGATTCAATACAATGTACTTTAGTATTTCATGTATTTAACTACTTTAAAAAAAAAAAAACCCATCTTGGTTAAACAAGTACCGCAAAAAATTTGTAAACCTTAGTGCAAATGGAATAAAACTGTCTTTCTGTGACTTTATTTTACCATAACATCTTACCAACCAATGTACTTAGAGTACAACCCTCAAATTCAGAAATCTTCTCTGCCTAAACAGGGAGAAATCAATTAAGTTGATGATTTTAGGGGCTTAAATCTGGGAGAAAGCTGGGGCTTGAGAGTGGGAGCTGGGAAAGAGGCATACAGGGTTGTGTAAAGAAAGTCTGGGCAAGGGAGAAAGGAGTGCACAAGGGTTGTGCCTCTGTGAGAGGGAAGCTGTGTGGTTAAGAATAAGGCAGAAGGAATGCAAGTGTATTTTTAGTTGAAATTAGAGCCACCTTTCTAAGTCTATGGCCAAATTATCCAGGCTCCTCTTACGCGAGGCACCAACTATCCTGGGGACTTAACCCCATGGTGACAAATGAGCCCAGCTGCAAAGCTCAGTCATGTACTATTGAATTTCAGTGTTGCACATGCACGAGTTTTCTCTTGGTTTTACTATCTCCAGAAGATTCACGTAAACTTGCAGAGATCATAGTAAAACAGTTTGTGATTTCTAGATTCTCCCAAACCGAGGAGCTGCACAGGAATACTGAGATTTCTGTGGGCTGGGAATGTCAGCTGGGAGCAGGGGAGCCACTCTGCTGTGATGCAGGGGAACTATTTTGAGCATGAAGAAGCTGATAGCTGCACAATGAATGGCAAGGAATTTGCAGGGTGGCTCTGGGTGAGAATTCGTGTGGAGCAGGTGGAATATTGCTAAGCTGATTGCAAACAGAATTTTGAACAAGTTACAGTAGTTTCAGTAAAAAAAGATGTATTAAAATCACTGGTAAAGTTGGGGGCCTGGGTTTTTTTTAACCCTGTGGGATTAAAGGATTTATTGTTCCATAGGGGGTGAGGAGACAGAACCTTGCTGGGCATAGCTCCTTTTCTTACTCTGAATCAAAATACTTTTCCAACCTGAATTTGCTGGAGTTGAGCCTATTAACTCTGAGCAAACCTGATTATTCTCTGGTCTACATGCAGACAGTACAAACTTTGTTCTCCTTGTACCCCACCCAAGTATCCCTCGTTTTAGTCCAAGCTCCTGACTCGACATTCGTACCAGATTTCTGCTATCTGCAGAAATAGCAGCAATATCCCTGTGGTTCAAAAAGTGACAAGGCAGTTAATGAAACAATTGGTTAAGTTTTACAAGCCTCCCAAAGCCAAATGATTTCAGACTATATTCCACTCATACTGCAGGCAGCTTGGGCTCATTAGCAGGAATTTTGGAAGTCTGCTCACTTTCGTATTTTCTAGATCCTACTAGTAAGAGTATCCAGGCTATGATAAAAATACTTTTTAAAATCCTCTTAAAATACAGGTTTAGCTGAAGAGCTGAACTTTAGGAATGGCTGCTCTTCTACCCTTACTGCAGGTTTGCAGCCAGACACTTGCCTCTGTCATGGAACAGTTAATGGCTATAAATGATCTTGGGAAATATGAGAAGCAAGAGCACTGAAAACTGACTGAAAAAACAATCAGGAAGTTGCAAAAGTTTACATATGTCAAGTTGTGAAGTGAATAGGATAAAAAGCCATCACTGATAGCCAGGGAAGCAAATGCTCATGAAAGTGGCAGGACAATCAGATAAAACAGCACCAGAGCTGTCTCTTTTCACTTAGCAGTCACTGGTGGAGGGTACTGAAGGAAAACCAGGACACGAGCTGTCAGTGAAGACGAGGTCCCACGAACTGGCTTGAGACATGTGGAGACAGCTTGAAGAGACATGATCAATTTTGTTGTCATGGAGTCACCAGCTAATTTATTGCAAGTCAGAAAGGTAGAGTGTGAGGAAGGGCAATTTTTCCAAGATTAGAGAAGTAGAGCACTTGTAAGCAAAGAAAATGAAGCAATTTAAAAACATGGAGACAACATTAGGACATGGAAAGGTAGAGGGACAGTTTAAGTGCAAAATGGATTACCTTCCCCTAAGCTGTTGAAAAGACCAAGCTCTTAGCACAATTATATCCTTGTAAAAAACTGGATCTCCTGAAAGCTGGGAACAACATCTACCAGATCACAAAATACTAGAAAATAACTGCTTTATGGGGTTTCAAGAATAACTAACAATCCTCTCATATACAGACACTGGGACGGCCAGACTGTGAGATACTGGAACCTCCTCTGCTTTTCAAAATGCAAGAAAACAAAAACCTGTGGTTTTTCTCAGAAGGAGTAGAAATTCTGCCTCCTTTTCACGGTGATGCTGTGGCATAAGACCAGCCATTGATCAAATAAGAGCCACCAAGACTCCTTTCAGGAATTAAGGGCGTTAAGTACACCTTAAAAAACAAAAACTATCACCAACAGTTTGTACCAAAGTGGACATCTTATTCTGTGATATCCTTCAGATTCTTACATTGCAGCTTTCCCTTTCATCAGCTTTTCCCTAAGAAGCACTTCTTTACCTCTTTTGCTTATGACACAGAATTTCTGCTGGATGCAATAATGCACAGAAGAAAGGAAGGGAGGAAGGGGAAGTAAATTTCTTTCATCAAACTAGGGAATTCAAGTGTTCTCCAAAGTGATCTGTGCAAAATAGTTGCCAATTCCAACAGTTTGGCTACAGTGTTTCTTTCCCTTTCAAATTCTGCCTCTCCTAGCCCCACTCAGTCTAATTATTGGAGGTGCAGGCAGACATGGATTCAATTTCTCCATCCTCTTGTACCTTGCATTTGAACTGGTGATCCCTGTTCCACCGTTCTGTGGTGTTGGCTCATCACTTTTGACTGCCTGGTGTCCAGATACAGAGTATTCCTGTCATCCCACTCCTGGGAGTTTTGTCCAAGCATCCTGGCATTTCTCAGCTGGGTTGATTATAGCATTTATTTTTATGAATAGTAATAGTCTTCCATGGGACTAGGAGAGGGAACTGCTAAGATTCAAGCATTCAAGCAAGAGTTGAATGGCAGCTTTGTATCAGCAAGTCACAGGAATATCCCAGAGACAAGGTTCTGAGGAGGAGGAGATGCTGCTGGATGGAAAAAGTGGTCTTGGGTACCCCCAGCCCACAGGGAAAGACGTGGATCCGGGCAACATCCAGCATAAAAATTCCATTCCAATTCAAAAACAGAACAGGTCTATTAACTGATTTGTCATCAGTGTGATTCCTACAGAGACGACAAAAACATCCTGGGGTTTCACCCACACTTCCACCTCCTGAAATCCACTGGAAGCTTGGAAGTTTAAGAGTTGTTTTGTGTGTTTGCAAGACCATGGAGCCTGATGAATTCCAGGGAACCACGCTGCAGACTTCTCAATGCTCATTAGGTGTGCTGTACTATTAACTGGTAAGCAATCTGAAATTGGTAGAGAAATTGTGTCTTGGTTGCAGGACAGACTAAATTCAGGACAAATTCTGAATGAAACAGACTTCTCCATTTATCAGGAGAACCATCAGAAGTTTAGCTTTTGAGATACACTTCTTCTGATCAGCCTTCACAGCCGAACAGGTATCTGTAGTATAACGCCACTTTATTTTCTCTTTCTTTTTTTAATCCCTACAGACAAATAATTTTAGAAAAGGTGTTGTTATTATACTGGGTAGTTATTTAACAACTCATTTCATGGTGGATACCCTTGAATATCAGATACTTCTGAGAGAACAGTCTTTTCCATCAGCCCAGTTTAGTCTCCAGAAAGGCTTTTCCTTTTGATGAAAATTGTATTTTCTGTTTTTGATCTTGATCTGCTGCAAGTCCTTGACTAAAGTCTTTTGAAACCTACCTGGGTTTGAAAGACTAAATTTTATCAAGACTTTTAAGACAAAGGGACTTTGAGGACATGAAGAAAATCACTTGCCTTCTTCTACTCCAATAAAAATTGTGAACCATTGTGTTTTATCTCTAAAACTCAGTACTAAAGAAAATAGAAAGTGGGTTTGGCCCGAAATACTTGATTCTATTGGGCATGTAGGTACCTATTTAGTCAAAGTGTGTTTGCATTTGTTCTCTTCCCTTTCTCCTTATAATCTGTTACCCAATCCACTGGGCAAAAGTAGAATTTTACATCTGTTGTGAAATGAAAGCTAGCAGCCAATATGCTATTTTGGCTCTTTTAGGACATTTCAAAGCTTCCCACCATCAGCAGAAAGGGTAAAATGGATTTTTGATGATGCTTTGCTTCTTCTCTTGAATTTTCACATGAATAACAACTACTCTGTCTTCATTTTTAAGAATAAATAAATAAATAAAAACTTGTTTTGTTTTGACACTGTGTAAAACACACTGGAGATGATTCATGAGCTTTTACTTCAGCATGACTATTGTTGCATCTTGACCTATAGTTTCTATTTTAATTTAAATTCTCTTACCTGCATAGTACAAATAATCCCTTTGTCTTGTGTAAGATCTTAAAAAAGTAGGATATTCCAGTGTAATGAAAATGCATTATTTTCAGTGATGACAAGGCAAATAATACCACCCCTACCTAGTCCTTTTCTATACTTGGTAAGGTTTGCTGAGAGTTACAGCCTTTACTTGAGTAGCTCTGTTCTGGGCAGGAGAAGATGAAAGTGAGAAATTGTCTTGTAAAAACACATGTCCCCAAGAGAAAATTTAAGGCAAGGAGGATTTTCAAAGTGTAAACAAAAGTGTGAATCATTGCCAGTGGATGTCAAGCTTCATGAATGCTTTTTACTTCAATTTGCATAGCTGCACTTTCACGCTGACTTTAGGTGATTTACTGTTTTTCTAAACCCTACATTTTCCTCCTATGGATAAGGCTTCATATCAGAGCATAGCTGATCTAGAGTTCAGTAAGGAAAAGTATTTAGCAGTAGTGATGCAACTACCTTCTTCACTCCTGCTGTAGTAGTAATATTTATGTTAATAATATGCCTTTTTTGCACTGGTTTTACACAGGCTGGAGTTAAGATCCTGCAGGATCAGGGAACTGTCAACAGAAGGGCTGGAAACTCTACAGACACAAAGCAGTGAATGTTTTGCCCAACGCTCTCAACTACAAATACCCTAAAAAACACAAATTACATATTTTCAGTTAATGCTGCAGGAGAGTAGGTAGCTTTCCAAACAGCTTTCCTTGCCCTATGCTGAAAACCCTTCAGGCTGTCCAGGGTTTAATAACTGACCCTGTTCTCTGTTGCATTGAATCGTGAGATGCTGGACTCTCTACACTGCCCTTTTCTCTATGGCTGAACACCTTGATCTGCAGCCTGAAAAAAAACAAAAGGTAGAAGCAGCATTGTGAAAGGCAGAAAAGAGATAATTTTTTTTTTCTTGTGAGACAATCACAATCAGTTTGTATTTTCCCTGGCATTTCACAAATTGCAAAATGGAACCCCTGAGCTTCTTGCCTCTTGCTCAGAGCTCTCGGGGTGCAGCGGAAGGAGACTCACATGCTGCACACGGGGATGCTCTCAGCACACACATTTTCAGTGTGATTTTTTTTTTCTTTTTTACAAACACCTATAAACACAACCCCTCGTTGTCACCACTGGTGGGAGGCACCCACACCCCCAGTAATCCATCAGTGCAAGTCCATGTGGTGTGTCTGTGAGACGCGGTGGTGGATTGAGGCTGCTGATTTTAACTCTGGGTGTGTTGGAGACTCTGCCTGCCCTGGGGCTGGGAGATATTTCCTGCTGCCTGGGGCTGATCAAGTGAGTTACACAGCGGTGAGCACTGATAATAACAGCTGCACCTTGTCCTCCGTGTGCTGAGAGCAGCTCCTTTGTTACAGGAAGGAAAAAAAAAATCCATTTCAGAAATACTGGAGACGTTTCTTAGGTGCTGAATCACTAAGCCTGTGAAACCCAGGGCTTTGCTGAGCTTTAATCAACTCAGTGTTTATTCAAAAAGAGGCATAAAGCTTTTAAAAATTAGCCTTATTTTGTACTAGGACTCAGGATCAAGTCTCTGTTAGCTCACACTTTTGGAAATGTCTCAGCCAGAGTTTGCACGTACATTCATTCCTCCATCAGAACAGTATTAATCACACTCCTGCCATCTCAGGGTGCTGGAGCACCTCTGTATTTCCCAAGCATTTATTTTTCTTTCTCTTCATATTCTCCAAATCTACACACTATGGTGACCACCACAGGAATACCTAGCAAATTTACCACCTTCCTTTCTGTGAGTCTAGAACAGGCTGTACTGTAATTTAATACCACACTCCCTGTAAAAAAAAAAGGCAAACAACTTTTGTTTACTCTTTTTTTTTTCACTCTTTTCCACTCTAGTGGAAAATCTTAAATGTGACCACTCAGGACTAACAAAGTAGGAGGCAAGCAAAATAGCATTTCTTACCTGAAGAATTTTCACACTTGACAACTTTTCAAATTTGGAGGCAAAATGCTTGCTATGTTGGCCCTCAAATTATTTCCACATCAGCAAATCTGTAATGTTTATTTCCACCATACATATCTTACATATGTATCACTCCTGCTAGTATTGGTGACATTGCTGAGTTGCTAGGAATGCCTTGCGTTAAGGTGATCAGATTAAAAGCAAAAAAAAGACGTGGGCTGTAAGGAGCCTCCTCCCCTTCTTAACATGCTGCAGCGTGATGCCACCTGCATCAGGTCACAGATGTCAGTGCAGATGGTGTGTCACCTTATGTAACCTGGCAGGGGCCATACGGAACCAGGACACCGTGTCTGGGTCAGCTTATACAACTGTGCAGGGGATGTTTGAGCCTGATGGCACAGCCCAGCATCTGGGCAATGTGAATTACAGGGACTCGGAGAAACGGGGACCTCTTGCAGTCAATAGATTAAAATCGGTTAAGCACACACTTCCAATACAAGGAACCTCAAGTAAATAAGGATGGAAACAAAGCACGAAGAAGGGCAGTAAGAGGTGGTGGCAGCAGCACGTTCAGGACAGGCACAAGGAGGGAGATGTTTATCCCTGCTCTGGGTAAGGAGGATGTGGAGCTCCCAGCTGCAGGCTGTGCTGTGGCCAGAACACCATCCCTGTGTACTATGAACTAAAACATTCTTAATGTACATGAAGTAAATAGGCTATTCCCAATACTGAATTGTCTGGGGAGAGCGTGTGTGTGTGTGTGTGTGTGTGTGTGTGCTCGTTTCTTACTAATGGTCTCATTTTCAGTAAGTCCAACTGAACTCCATTGGTTTCTCTACCTTCTTGTCACTTTACCAAGCTGCTATCTTTATTTCAATTTCAAATGACCTCCAACGGTCTCTCACACCATAAAACCCAGCGAGCTTTACTGAAGGAATTAAGATTACAGTCACCAGAGCGTGTTTTATTCTTGTGCTGAGGGGCTGGAAGTCAGTCTCTGTAAGGGAAGCTCCTGTGAAGAACCGCAGGCTGCTGGACATGGACTCCTGGACTGGGAACCTCTTGGAACATGCTGGATATTTGGCCAGCCTCACAATCGCGCTTTTTATTTTATTTTTTTTTTTTTCTGTTGCCCTCTTCGCTCTTTATCATCTCTGAGTTGTTGCTCCCTGGCCTTTGGCCCCACACCGTCCTCCCCCCGAAGCCGCGCGGGGCCGCTCTCCCTGCGCCGCGCTGCCACCACCGCCGGCCGCTTTCTCTCCTTCTACCCTTCCCCAGCCCTTCCCTCCCGTCCCCAGCTTCCCCACGGGAGCGGCGGGCGGGACGGGGCCTCCCCTCCTCCCTCACGCTGCCCTCGGCACGGAGCTGCGGGCCCCGCGGCGCTGAGGGAGGGCCGGCGGGCGCTGCCATCTCGCGGCCGCGCGGGGGGAACGGCCGCCATGGCGGCGCGCCTGTGGAGACGCCCGCGGTTTAGTGGAAAAGCGTTGCAAAATGTGGAACGTGTAAAAAAATTTTTCGGACGGAGGGATGCTCGTTGATGTTTGGTCTTTGTGCGCTTTCAAGAGTGCTCAATAAAAAATGAGATTTAATCCGTGAAGCAGAGCGGCCAACAAGCGCTAAGTGACGCACAGGTGTTAGAAAGACAAAGGAGTTGTCCTTGAATGGCCTTGTTTAGGTTTAGGGCTTGGCGTGTTTTAATGCTCTGAGGTGTAGGGGGAGGTTAACAAAGCTCGGGAAGAAGGATAGCGGACACAGAGAATGCAGAATTTACAGGCCACAAGATAAGGAAGAAACCAATAAAGCCAACTCAGGAATTGTGCTGAAATCAGTAAAAGTTAATCCTGGCAGGGGCAGATTGTGACCACTGACTCGGGGACTACCGACCCAAAAGAAGGGAAAGATTTAGCATATAGACTGATTAAGAGAGCTTTGTAACTTGTAGCCAGTGAACACGACGAATTCCGTTGTTTGCTAAGAAAAGTTTTGATAGTCTGAAGTTTTGCTTTGTGGAATACCTGGGAGCAGCCCTGACGTCAACACCAATGTCTCTCTCAGTGTGTAATCATCGATGTGTTGCACACCGGGTAGCGAATTTGATTTTTGTGGACAACAAAGGGGTTTGTTTGTGAAATAGTGAGCAGCCCTGGGGCTTTCCCCCCACAAAAATAAAAGAGGGACAAAAGGAGAGTTAAAGTCTGTCTTGAGTCCTTTTTCAGTGCCCAAGGGTGAGGAGGCAGAGCTGGAAGACCCGTCACTTTGGATTTCTCAGGGTGACCTTTTTAGTCTTACAGAAATCCATGTTGACACACTTCAGAATCCCCCTCAGCTTTTCCTGCGTCTGAAGGCAATTACCAGATCAGGATTTCTGCACTGATGGCATCACAGCAGGGTGATCTTGGAGTGCAAGTGCTCCATTTTTTGGGGATCTCTGCTGTACTTTACACATCTTTTAAGGATGGCACATGGTGTAGCCAGCATACCTGGATTGTATCTCCCAGCCCAGACATTTGTAGGGCATTATCTTTATGTTAATAGGGAAATGATGAACAGGAGCACAAGAGCTTGGGCAAGTGCTAGAGCTTCAGGAAGAAATTCTTCCCTGTGAGTGTGGGGACCACACTGGAACAGGTTTCCCAGAGAATCTGGGGTGATACCCCATCTCTGGAAGTGCTCAAGGCCAGGTTGGATAGGGTTTTGAAAACCTGTTCTAGTGGGAGGAGTCTCTGCCCATGGCAGGGGTTTTGGAACAAGATTGTCTTTAAGGTCACTTTCAACCCAAATCAGTCCATAATTCTATGAGCAAATTTCCAACCAGCCTTCTCTGCTGCTGTTCCATCACTTATCTTCTCTCTCCTTTAGGACTTTGACATGAATTGTTCAGATGTTTATTGATTTAGAACTACATTATTTTGTCAGCCACTAGGAAAAGAGAAGTTCTAAAGCGTTAGAAAACCCAAATACACTTACCTCCTCTTAAATCTCAAATATATGTAAACTTAAATATGTATTTACTTAAGACTACAATTCACGCAGTAAAAATTGGCTTCCCAGTTTGAAATGAGCACCTGCTCTGTGATGCTAACATATGTTTCTCTGGAAGATATCAATGGGAAAGAAAAGTCTGGAAAACAGCCACTGAGAGTTGTGCCTGATGGCTTTTGAAGCTGTTTTGAGACCTGTAGAGATCAGACTTCAGTCAATAAATCTGTCTCTATTTTCACTGTAGGATGAAAAAAGTTTGCAATGCCAAAGCTGAAAGGCATATTTTTTCCCCACTATTCAACCATTTTTTTCTCCTCATGTTCATTGGTGACAGAAAAGGAGCTTTGTAGAGATGCAGTACATTTCATAAATTAGTTCCCACCGGGGATATATTGTTGACTCCTGGACAGCAAACAGGGAATGCTGGAGAAAATGCTTAATTCACATTAACTTGGCAGCAAGAAAAGAGTAAACATACTTGCTGAATTGTTTTGTTTCGGTCTGTGGGGAGAGATGAGCCAAAAGAACTTCAGGTAGCAGTTAGGATCCGACTGGTAAGCACTGATGAGAGACTGTGCTGTTGGCCAGACTGCCAAGGAAATCAGGGAAAAAATAATCTCATGCTGTGTATATTGCTTTTGGGATTGAAGCACAGTGTTGAGGCCATACATATGGCAAAGTAGCCTTCTTCTTGGGGATACACTGTGCTGCTGAAAACACTTGCTTTCTGAGAATTGCTCAGGCTTAAGGGTCAGCCCCTTGATCCTCCCTGACTTGGGAAAGAGGCTAAAAGATTTTTTAAAAAAATCTTACAGAAATAAAGAAACAAACTCTAGAAACTGCTCCTGGAAAACAATGCAGGAGTAGGGTAGCTGTATCCCATGCCTATGGTCAGCATGTTGTGGCAGAAAGGCAAAGTTTTCTGCCACTGAGGCTGTGAGAAGTGTAAATCTTGGAAAAACGTGGCTGCTTGTTTGTCAGAGATCACTCTCAAGATGCAGATGTTCCTTAACCAGAGGCAGCAAAACTGATTGTTCTACTTTTAAGGTTGTTGCTGTAGAAGCTAAATAAAGGGATCTAGGGGTGAAATTAATTCAATGATTGTTCTGTCCAGGGCAGAATGATGAAAGGCAAAGAATCCCTGATTTAGAGGCTCTGGAAACGTGGAATGCAAAGAGTTAGGGGAAGTGTGTGGGTTTTCTTTGTTTTTCTTGTCTCTCTTTCAAACCAAATGTCTGATTGTACAAAACAAATGTGTAGGCAGCACAGCTCCAGAGCAAAGAAAAGCCTGAGTTTTGTAAATTGAAGGAAAATCAGGAAAGACCCTTGTGCCAAACAGAGTCACCTGTTCAAGCCTGGCACTTAGAGGCTGTTTTATATGGGAAAATATATACCTGCTTTTGGTGGATTATGGTCTCGTGCGGATCCCACACTACAGTTTTAAAACACTCCTTTGGATGAATAGGCAGTGGACAGAGACAATAAGAAACTGGACAAGTCTCAGAAGTGGAATTTGGTCTCCAGTCTTTGGCCATTTTAGTGGAAACTGTCCATCTCTGCTCTCAAAAGCTGCAAACTTTGTACAGGTCCCATGCCCTGTTTGTAACCAGTTTCTTGGACACCCAAGGAGACCTCCTATCAAGTGACAATTGTGTTCAGGAAATTGTTTAGGTGACCTTTACTTTTTAACGAACTGCCCTTTACCTTAGTGAAAAATAACAACAGGTTGTTCTGTAAAGAGAAGAAAAGGCACTTGCTCTGTTCTGAGATCTACAAACTGGAATCATAATTCCCAGTCTCTGCTTTCCTCCCACTTCATCCTGTTGGGAAATGTGAATGGGTATCTTAATTCTGGAAACTTGGTTTGTCATTTCTGTTAATATAAGCAGGACAAACTGTCCTTAATTCTAACATTAATTTTGTAAGTCACCATGATATAAATGTTAAGTGCTCTGCACTGAGTCTGTTGCCATAGAAAAGCAAAATGCTGCCTATTCCTGTGCTGCTGTATTGCGTTCACACTCTCAGAGTCATGGATGTGGTTAATCTGCTTTCTGTGATTTGCTGGTTGTTGGTGAGAAGTGAGTGCCTCTTAGGAGACTTATTAATGTTTTTTTCCTTGTATTTCATTCTCTGATTAGGAGAGTAAAAAAACGCTTGCTATATAAACCTACACTCCCCATTCCGCATTGCATCTCTTCTCACTGCAGCTAATTTACAGACTGAAAAGTGCTGGTGTGCTGTGGTCTTTCATCTCCATATGTTCAAAATGGCCTTTAGGTGGGATCAGATTTTCTGCAAAAATCCAGCCTCTGAAGCATTTCTTCCTCCCTGGTGTTCTTCTGTTCTTGTTTTTATAGTAGCTGCTGTCAATCTGCTTTGCTCTGTGATCTGTAGTGGAGAGGGGTCTGTAGCTCCAGATTGCAGTTACCAGAAGGGATGTGTTGTTTTGCTGACTAAAAGAAGGCATCTCATTTTCTGAAACCAGGTGGTGTGTTCACCTTTGCTTCTTTTCCCTGCTTGCTTGTTTGCAAACTGTTCCAATGAGCTGATGCACTGTTACCATGTGCCAGGTTTTGTCCCAGGAAGATAAGCAAACTTTTAATAGGGTACAGATCATTTTAAAGAAATAATTTTACTGATGGCAAAGAGACAGTGCTCTGTGTTTAAGCACTAGAGTTAATCAGCAACTTGCCCAATACAAGCCAGGTGTATTATCTTGTTTTTATTCTTCTCCATAGCGGGATCCTTTAGGAATTTATTACTGACAAATGCTTAGGAGATTAACCTGTTTACTTAATGGCAATTTATAGTGATATTATAATCTGCTCTGTGTAATGCTCCCTTCCCCATAGAAAATGAAAACAGATCTAGCATGAAGAAATCCTGTTGCTGTGGGTTTGCCCTCACTGATACCCACTCCCATCAGTGGAAATGTTTTTGATTCCCCTCTGCAGGAGAGGGCACCCCTCCATGTGTGTGGGCTGGACTGTTTCTGGAAATATGCCATAGGATAATGCATGCAGAATAAATGCATGTCTTTCTCCCTTTTTTTATTTTTAATTTAAAATGTTTTGTTTGTTTGACTAAAGCTGATTTTAGCAGGGGTAGTCAAAGGAACATTCAGCATGTTTTGGAAATCCTCCATGGAGCAGTCTTTTCAGCAGCACAGCTTAGTGGTGAAGTTGCTATTACAGCCAGGAGTAATAAAGCAGCAGGGTGCTGATAGCTCAATGAAAACAGCCTCTAATTTCCTGTGTCTCTGTTGGAGACTCCCCTCTCCTGGAGGGAGTGGCATCCATGTGCAGCTTGGCCAGGGCCATGCCAGTCATTCTGCAAAGCCAGATCTCTGGAGCAGCACTCCTAAGCACTCCCTGTTCCAGCTGGAAAATAAATCCATAAAACAATTTTTACTTATTTATTTCTCTTTTGAGTTCCTTGAGGTCAGCACACAAAATCATCACGTTTCTGCATTAGCATGACATGATGTAACCACAGGTCCCCTACAGAGCTCTTGGTGGATAAACTTCAGCACCCAGAGCATCCTCTCTCTCCCCATTCCGTGTCTTCTGCTTAGTGGGGATAACAGTCAGTGGTTTCAGCTATGGATTACATTAACATCCAAAACACAGCTTTCTCCACAGTATCTGGAAACAATGGGAACTAGAACAAGCAGGGAAGACAGGATATGAATGTTGTATTCTTTTATAGCTGAGGAAGGTGGTTGGAAATGAGTTAACTCTGATGGATGTGCAGGTATCCAGACATGCTGAAATGCAGTACCTTTATCACACAGCCTACAGTGTAGTTTGCTTTTTATTTAGTTTGCTGCTACTCTTGGGCCTGTGCTTGAGTGGGAAAAGAAGAGAATCCAAAGACTCTTGGATTCTTTCTTACATGTAATTTAATCAGTGGGCTAAGACTTTGATGTATGTAGGCTGAGTGACACTACAGAACTTAACCAGACTGGCTCAGGAACTCATATTTATCTCCACCTAATTCATTTAATTAAACCTTCTGTTGAGCAGGTAGGGCAGGCTAAATGAAATAAGGATAAAATTAGGGTTAGAGGAAGCATACTGGATCTTAGACATGCACATACCTTGTAAATTTTGGGTGAGTTAAATATCTGCAGAGTTTAGTAAAAAGAAGAAGGAAAGGGAGAGGGGGGGATTGAATTTTCTGGTATTGGGGAATATCAAAACGGGAGCTCATTTTTAGTTTGGGCTTGTACTGTGATATTGTTCTGTTCAGAAGGAAGTGTGTGTGTACTGACAAAATGCTGGCAGCTGATGGAGCCAGAATTGATCTTAATGATTGGGAGGACACAGCAATGTAGCCAGTTAACAAAAGAGCTTGATCTGTGCAGAAGATGATTTTGAGCAGATACACACATATATAGAAAGCAAGATTAATTTAGAGACCTTTGTCATTAAAGCAGATTTTTGTATGGTTTTGTGTGGGATTTAAGGGGGATTAAATGTTTGACATCACTTTGCCTGCACAGGCTATGTTGAAGAGGTTACTGAGCGGGTGATGGAGAATTTAAAAACGCGCCTTTGCTGAAAGGGAGGCAGCAATGGATCAGAGGAAAGCAGCCTGGCCAAGCAAACTGCCCTGCCTACCACTGTGCTGAAAACAAGGTGCTTCTGGTTGGACAGCAGATGCTGCAGGGATGTAGAGCTGAGGGAATATTTATGATTTGCCAAAATACAAGGGGAACTCAGCGAGGACATCAGAACTGGGATGCCCCTGTCTTCTCTCTTCAGGAATGCCTTGCTGCACATGCATCTTTTGTCTGCTATGCTGTTTCTAAACGGTAAAAACACTTAAAAATAAGAAGTCAGCTGGTGGATTGGGTGATCAGGTGCATTTCTCTTTTGGAAGAGATGGTCCTGGTCATGAAACTTCTGTTCCTCACCTGCCTATGGCCAACAGCAGTGCTACACAGTTCTCACAGTCAGCATCACCGTCTTCATCGTCGGCAACAAATGTCATTCTCAAGAAAACATAACAGGTAAGAAATAGACTTTATCTGTCTCTGTTCATCTGGTAAACTTCATGCTGTCAGCCACCTTTCAACACAACCCTTTGGTTCACTGTCCTATTTTCCCAGTCTCTGGATTGATAGTATGCATCCTATTAATAGGATGTTCCCAAAACAGAAATGGTGAAGTATTAATTAATTTTTCATAACCAGACCTTTCACATTGTGATTTTATGAATTTCTCATAAATACTCAGTTATGTACCCACCCACACGCAGCTCTTTCACCTGGTATGATACAAGGCTACCAGACCACTGCTGTGATGTTTCAAGTGTTTTTGCCCTCTAACTCCCTCACAAGAAGCAGAAATGCCTTCCAAAATCCTATGCCAATGTTACAAAGTGACTTCCATTACCTAAGCAGCAGAGTAGCTACACTATAAAGCTGCAGATGACTTTTTTATGGCACTAAATGGGGTGAATGACACCTTATTTGTAGTGATGACACGGGGTGTTCCCTTTCTGGAATATACTGAATGCTTTTAGACATTGAAGATCGTCTCTGTTTTTGGCCTTTCAGTCAAGTAGCTGGTTGAAAATGAATAATGATAGAGAGGTCTTTACCTGTAAATTTCTGGGCAAAGTGTCAGTGCTTTCTCCCAGGAAGGCAGCTCATATCTGCTATGTGAGGTCTCAACCCGTTTCCACATTAATCTAATACTATGTGAACAGACCAATGGCTGCCAGTGATAATCCAAGAAAATTTCCTCTTTCTTGGAATAACTAGCTCCATTTAAGGAAGGAGAAGGCATACAACCGTTAGATTTTAAAATATGCTTGACCCCTTACTAAAACGAGCAGGTGAGCTTGTAGTTTATTGGTACAATGTCATGTTTTGAAGAAAAGTAACATAACTGGACTCCTTTGATGTGTTTAAGCTGTTTTTTTCCCCCTCAAGTTACATGCTTTGCAGCAGGTGTACAGCTGTTTACCTCCTGTGTCACTTCTCATGCAATCATCCAGCAGTGAAATATCTCTGGAACCCTCCATGTCTTGATAAAATCCTGTTTAGCAATGCAAGGTAACAGAGGTGCCATGTCGCTCAGGACTTCTGGGTTTCTGTTCAAAGGTATGGGTCCAAGTTTGGTGCAAGCCAAAAGCTCACGAAAAGAATTGGCTATTCAGCGGGCTATTTCACACAGTCTGAGTGCTGGTGCACAATTATTTGTAATACCAAAGGAAAATAAACAGATCTAGCCTCAGTATCAACATAAGATTTCATCTAGTGCTTTGTCAGTTTCAGGAAGCAGTTAAGAATCAAATGGAAACAGAATAAAATACCTTATTAGTGGTAGTGGCAAGGAAAGTCTATTTTAAGCTCCTCTGATATACTTCTGTCTGTACTAAGAGGGTGTTGTTAGCATATGCAGCTGCTGTTTGCTTTTATCCTGTTCTGCCTTAGCTGAGAGCAGTTGCTCCATCATTGACATAAAAAAATCACAAAGCAGGAGGGAAACCTGGTGGTAGGAGACAGGAAATTTTGTTGCATCCTGATGAACATCCTCTTGCAACACCAGTGCTAGCACAGTGTCCTCTCCATCGTCACAGATCTTTACTGGTACATGCAAATGGATCCACGTGACAATCCTGAGACAGGCACAAATGTGTTATCAGAAAGGAAGAATAGGAACAAGGAGAATCCATCTGCTGCTGCCTGGTGTGGCAGTTTGTTTTACACAAGGCAAGCTTTGGTATCCCACATCCTCATTTCCAAGGTCCTGGTGATTTTGAACTGGGGAGAAGACGGCAAAATCTGAGCTACGGAGGATCCCAAAGCTTAACAGCAGTAAATCAGCTTTTCTCTGCAAAGGATCCAAATGTGTTTGATTTCTCTTTGTTTCATTCTCGGCTTTTGTTCTAAAGGCTGCATTATCCTCCAGTACATTGCATCAGGGTCTGACTTTCCACCAGCATCTTTTTCTTTCTGGGGAGCAATCTTTCAGCCAGCACTAGGGTTATTAGGGACACAGCTGACAGATGGCCTTGGTTAAATGGGTGGCCTTTTAAAAAGAATCCCTTGTGAAAATGTTACTTAACCTACAAGTTCCACTGTTTTAATAGAGTAACCCAATTCTCCCTCCAAAGCTGTTTGTCTGCATTCTCCTGTAAAGAAGATTTTAAAGCATTAACCAAAAGTACATGAGAAAGCGATTATTCTCGTGGTCCATTTCCTACAGCAAAGAACAAAACATTTGATTGTCAAAATACTAGGTTTTTTGACAGTACATATTGCTGATGTTGCTGAACAATTAGAAATGCATTTTCATGTGTGTGAGAGAGAACTGTGCAATTTTGATTTTTTCATTTGTCTGGGCTTCAAGGCTTGATGAATATATTAAAACATTTAGAAGGTCACACTGCTGATTACCCCACAGACTTCCCTTGGAATAAGGTTTCTGTAACTTCTAACTTTTGGATACCTTTGATTTAGTAGTAGCCAGAGTATCTTGGGGACCCAACACTGGAAAGAAACTTATGGCCATGACATCCGTGGTATTCTTTTCATAAAAGGCACTTTAATAGTATTCTTCTAATAAACTTACCTAGTTTCATTCTGAATATGAAAGGATGGTAGGGGAAAAAACTCTTTCTCTAGTTTCCTACAAGAACTTTTACCATATCATTAGCAGAGCTCTAAAACAGAAGAACAGCTAAGCAGGATCTTTCCAGGGATCCCTGTACTAATCTGAGTTTGTAACAAGGGCTTGCAAGCACAACCTTGGATGAATAAGGACAAGGCAAATAAGATATTTTCCCCTAATATTTGCAGGTGTACCAAGTCAGCAAATTTCCTCCTGCAACATCCTGTGTGGGATGTAGTTTCTGCAGATTTAGTGATCTAAGGGGATTTTTTTTCCATGAACTTGTCTGATTCCTCCTTGAACCAGCATAAACTTTTGATAGCCTGTTAAAGACAACCAGATGGGACACGAACTACATCAATCCCACTCATGCCATTGGTTTATGGAGCTACACTGATGACATTAAGTGATTAAATGCTTTAACCAAAAATTATCTAAGTACCCTTGAGCAGATCTTTGACCTTTCATTCGCTAATGGTTTTCAAGGCTAGGTAGGAACAGCTAAATTTGTCTTTGAAAGCCTGACACATCTTTGTCCATTGTTAATTACTTATGAATAAGCTGCTTTGGTTTTGTAGGCAGTGACTAATTGCTCTTTGAGATCTCTGGCAAATGCAAAGGTCCATGCAATAGTATTGGGCAGGAAAGTGTCAAAACATTATTTTTCACTCTTTTTCAGCCAAAATTTAGTGCTCCCATTCATTTAATATAGAAGTACCAACAAGAATTAATTCCTTATGTGAGCTCAAACACTTCAAGTGCATTTTATGACCTCTTTTAGAATATAATTATGGATTGCATTATTTAATTTACATAATGTAGACCCTTGCCTGAAATACAGCTGTGGAAAGCACAGCTATGAGTGGAAGCAGTAGTTTCTTGAGCATGTTCCTCACTGAGACCAATAAATTTCTATCAGTCTACACCAATACCAGAGTTCTCTTTGTTGCTACTACCACAGATAGGTAAAGAGAGATTTCCTGTCTTTAGGTGCAACTGTCTTCTAATGGTTTCACAAAACCACCTGCTAATGGTTTCTCAAAAATGTCTTTGCCAAAAGGGCTGTCAAGTCTTGGAACAGGCTATCCATGGAAGGGATTGATTCACCCACCATTCCTAGAGGGGTTTAAAAGATGTGTAGATGTGGCACTTAGAGACATGGTTTAGTGGTGAACTTGGCAGGGCTGGGTTAATGGTTGGACTCAATGATCTTAAAGGTCTTTTCCAACCTAAATGGTTCTGGGATTCTGTGTGGGCTTTTCCTTTCAAACACAGCTTGACATCTGCCATACCACAAAAGTGCAGAATCCATGGCTGTATTCAGATCCCTAGACCATGGTGTGCTGCTGAAAGCTGCACAATCAAGAAGCCTCTGAAATGTAATCTGTTTTTTTGCTATGCTTCTGTTGATGCCTTTTTCTGGTCTTAGGAAGTCGGGAGTCAGACACAGTTAAGGGACAAGGGTTTTTTACCTCATTATTTTAATAGAGATCCTTATTGGTGCATGGAATTTCCCCCTGGATGGGCCAGATCTCTAGTTTACAGGATATGTTCCAGAGGAGGCCTTGGTTTTTCAAGATAATGTAGGGTTTTCCAGCTTCCTACCACAAGGCCTTTAGGATGTTTGGCCTAACAAAATACTAGGGCTATTCTAGGTTATCAGATGTAAGGAATTACAAATATGCATGCTAAGAATACTGAGGATATATAAAAGTTAAACAAAAGGTATATAAAAGAAAAGGTAAAAAATCATCTTGGCATAATTTTTTCCTTTTAGAGACTAAGGCTCTGCTTTGTCTAGTCTCTGTATTACCCACAGTACTGGTTTACACAACGAGGCAACCTACAGGCTATTACACAGGTGATAACTATAATTACAGCTATTATAAATATTTCTTTTATCCAGGCCCAGTTTGGTTACCATGAGGTGAGGGTGTGAAAGATATGGTCAAATTTCAAAGTTTCATTTCTGGAAGCTTCTTCATGTAACATTGGAGTCCTCTGCCAAATTCTATCCCCATCCTTCTTAACCTTCCCACTTTGGTCTACATAAGAACAACATGTGTTCTTATGTCAAGGTATTGACCTTGACATGCACATACACCCTCTCTGTGTGGCAAGTATGAATTTGGGAGCTATCCTTCTTCCTCCTGTAAGGCTGAAATTGCATTTGCAGGATGCTGCTAGATGTGTTCAATGACAGCTGAGATGTTTACAATAATTTTCTCCAGTTTAACCACTCCATAAGAGGGAAGGAGAGTTCTGACTACATTATGGAAAAGTGTGGGATGTTCAGTGAGAGGATTAAGAGATCTTTTCTTCCTCACATTTGGTTTTTCAAGATGGTCAAATGTTGTTATATTTGGGACCACAGCCCCAAGGGCACAAGCCTGATCTTTATTACTGGGCAGGATTTTCCAGGCCTTGACATCACATATCCAATACAACCCTGTCTCAAATGGTAGAGCCAGTCTCCACCCTGTCAAATTCATCTTTGCCACAACTTTTGGGCTGATTATTTCTCTAAAATTGGTTTTAGGAAGATATGAAGGAAGAATGGCCTTTCCTGTGGCATTTACAACTTTACAGGGAGTTGTGTAGTTCCCATGTTCTGTCAGGCTGCTCAGAGGTATAGGGGACAGAAGGATACTGTAAATTGGTTCCCACCTTTTGGTACATTTCTCTTCCATTAAAATGCCAATCAATGGCCAGTGACCATCCCCATCTAGAGGTGGTAACTGGGTGCAGATCCAGCAATTGTTCTTATTAAGAATTTTGGATGCATTTTGGACTACAGTCCTATGCAAATCATGGGTTTGCATATCAAACATGAATCATGGTTACCAGCTGGGCAGACAACAGACATGTAAAAAACAGTTTAAACCACATCCTCCTGTTTTGTATCAGTCTCTGTCTTCTTAATGGTTTTGGGAGCAGAAGCTTTCTTCACTCTGGAGTAGTGGATCCACGGTTTGCCAGCAACCTTGACCTCAGTGAGGGTGGTCAGCAAAAACATGAAGTACTTTTGCCAATCACTTTTACCTTTCATATGAATTTTTCCCAGGACATGTGGAACCTGATATGGCCTGCCATATAATATCTCATGGGGACTTACATTGTCCCTCTGCCTTGGCTGTATGTGGACTCTCAGCAAGGCTATAGACAAGGCTTGAACTCATGTCATGGGTGTCTCAAACAAATCCTTCAAATCTGGGTTTTGAGGGTTCCATTAATCCATTCAACTTTGCTACTTGCCTGGGGCCTGTATGGTGTGTGCAAGTCCCAGGTAAGTCCCAGAATCCTACTAATTTCCCCACCTACCATTGCAACAAAATGTGGCCATTTATCTGATGACATTCCCAAAGGAACCCCAAACTTTGGAATTATATGGTTGAGCAAGGCTTTCACTACTTCCTTTGCTGTGTTGGTGTGACAGAGGTAAGCTTTGGGCCATCCACTGAAGTTATCAACCAGTACCAGTATATATTTGCATCCCTCCTTGCATGGCATCTCAGCAAAATTTATTTGGTAATAATTTCCCAGATCTCCTGTCTTCATTACCCCTAACACAACTCTTTTGCTCATGTGGGGGTTGTTTTTACAACAGGTTTCACACTTGCTTGTTACAGACTGTACAATATCAATCATTCTTCTCCCTGTTACTACTTTCTTCAGATGTTTTAAAAGATTTTCTGTTCTGGGTACACTCATGCTTTCACTGGGCTATTTCTCCAAGGAGCAAGGGTGGAACTACAACCTGTCCAGCCCACTTTCTTTGATCTCAGCCTTAAGAAACTTGATTAATTTGTGATCCCTCTGATCTTGTTTTGGGGTAAGCTCTAACAAATCTGGGTATATAAAAGAAACCATTGCATGTGGTACCATACCAAAGAATGCCCTTTTCTGCAACCCCTCTTGCTGCTTCATCAGTAAAACAATTTCCCAGTTTGGGGACTGTTTTCCCTTTTTGATGACCTCTGCAATGCATGAAAGCTACTTCCATAGGCTTCCAAATACTTTGCAGGAGTGCAAGAATCTGTTCAGCATACTTAAGCTCATTACCTTGAGTAGTTAGCAGGCCACATTCCTTCCAGATAGCTTTGTGGTTTAAAATCCCATAAGATCTCTTCTCAGTGGCTTATTAAGTAGAAAATTCCTGCCCTGGTAGCTTATGTTTTGCCTCTCTTGTCCAGGGAAAGTCTTCCTCAGTCACAGACTTGCTTCTAGTGAGAACTTGTAATAGATGAATCAGTTCCAGCCTGCTTCTTCCAGTGAAATCCTTGGAGCATCAAACAGGCATTTTCCTTGGCACATCAGATGACAAATAACCTCATGCTTCCCAACTGTATTAGCTGTGCCATGGCATTCTGAACATAATTCATCTTTTTTTTCCTCTCCTAGATCCCAAGCAGCAGAATTTCCTCATGTAGAACAGTGCAGCTGTTCAGAATGCTACCCATTCTACCCTGATGCAGGCTTGCTCTGTGGTGGTTTTAATTCTCTGAAGTGTGGGCTTTCATTTCACCATCCACATGATTTTCATACTTAGAAAACTAAAGTCTGTATTTGAAATGCTTCATGGACTTTCTGATTGCCCTGGTAATTTGATTCAGACAGCACTGCCAGAGACATTCAGTACTAAGGTAAATGAGTTTGTTCAAGCCCAAAAATTCTGAGTAGCCCAGAAGCCACCTCATCATTCCTGTAATGTAAAAGTAGTTTCTTGGTTTTCTGTATTAAGAAAAAGAAAGGGAGGGGAGAGAGAAAAATAAGTAAATAGAGGCATACACCTTATCCTAAGGTATTCTATACCTTGCCTTAAGCAGTGTTTGACTGCAAGGCCAATCTTCAGAACACATGTCGATCGTTCAGTCAAAAGTAATAATTAGAGTTGCTTGCAGCAAAGTCCCAGAGAATCACAGAAGGCATGAAAGAAATTGTGTCTAGGGAGAGTCCCTTGCCTGTGGCAAAGCAGCTGTATTCAAGTTATTCCTGCATATAAATGTCTGACCTATTCTAAAATATTCTGAGTGAAAGGAGTCTCAGAACCTGCCCAAGCAATATTCACTGTTCTCACCATGAGAACACTTCTGTGAGAAAGGTGCTCCTAATGTGCACAATAGAACATAAAATCATGAGATTATCTCATTCCAACCCCCCTGCCACGGGCAGGGACACTTTCCACTAGACCAGGTTTCTCAAATCCCATCCATCCTAGCCTTGAACATTTCCAGGGATGGGCATCCATAGTTTCTCTGGGCAACCTGTGCCAGGGCCTCACCACCCTCACAGGAAATTCTTTCTTTCTGATATCCAATATAAACCCACTCTCTTTCCACTTAAAGCCAGTCCCCCTGCAAGTCCCTAGATCCAGGATCATCCTTTCTCTGTCCTTCTAAAAAATTATTGCCTTATTTGAGCTCCAAGGGAAAAAAAATTATTTATAATAAAAGGAAAATAATTGTCTTTGTAGTATGGATAATGTATGAAATTATTAAACCATGGATATGTGGTGTTATTGCCAAGTTTGATTTGCAAGTGTTTATGTGAAAAATAACTTCAGACAGCACTGTTCTTTTGTATAATTATAGCTACAATCTCTGAGGAGAACAGAAGAGGATCTAGTAGTTCTTCCTGGGACTTCTTATAAATAATTGGTGTTCTTCATTGACCTGGACACCCTCATGCCTCATTTCCCAACCTTTCCCAATATATCTTTCTCCAGCTTTATTAGCACAGTTGTTACCCTTAACATTCCAGATTCAGCTGTCCAGTATTCCCAGCTCCCTATTTCATTTGACTAGCACTGCGAATGTCAGGGCAGAAGAAATAAACAAAGTTTCTCTTTTCTTTTTTTTTTTTTTTTAACATAGCAAACGAGAAATTAAAATGAGGAAACTTGACAGCACAAAGGTCCGACCACTTAAAACTGAGCAACTTCTCCACATAGAGGACCATGACTTTGCACTGAGACCTGGATTTGGAGGTAAGCAGCACATGCCTGTACTGTGCTGGTTAAGAGTTTACTCCCTCTCTGGAAGTTTATTTGAACTTTGTCACTTCAAATAGAATGACAGACACTTCAGGGAATAAAGAAAGAAGAAATACAGAAATAGTCAAAAACAAGAGGCGTGTTTAGTGTATCAATAGGAGAAACTGTTCAAATTGTCTGCTGTACAGAACTAAGTAAAAAAACTGTATTACAATAAGGTTCTTTGAGAACAGTGATTAAGGTAACCCTGTAAACTGTACAGTCTAGTAGCAATTAGCAAATTACTTAGTCATCAGATTTGTTTTGAGAGATTGAAAGGATCCATCAGTTCCTAAATCTGTTTGCTGTGTACAAAATTAAAAAAAAAAACAACAACCAAAAACCTACCCATAGGCCTTCAGGTTATTATCATGTTGTTTCTGTCTGTTGGGCACTATGATGATTATTTGTTCATTTACCTAAACTGCATCTGGATCAAGGGAGTATTCAATGGGATGTTCACAGTTTGGATTCAATTTTGACTCTCATTCATGGAAGGGAAAATGAGAAAGCTGCCCCACTAATAAGCTTTGTCTGAGCCTTTGCGTCACCAGTTCCCTTTTCATGATTCATGAAAGTAGACTGGTCTGCTCTGGATTATGAGGCCAAAATAAAATGTATGAGGACTAATAATCAGCTGTATAGACAAACAAAGATTTGGGAGGCAAACTGAGGTCTGGGGAGCTGCTCTTGTTGACACCAACTGCTGGGATCTGGGGCCTGCTGATCTTACCCAGAGGGAGAATGGGTAAGGGAAGCATCTTTGGATGCACTGGGAGAATGGGAAAGGATTTCTTGTTACCATAGAAATGATGTCTTGTCAGACAGCAAAAAACCTTGCCTGATGTTGAACAATAGTTGAGATACAGTCTGTTTCTTGGCAACAGAAATTCAGATTACCTCTTGCCTAATACCTGTCTTGTCTAATATCTGTTAATCTGGACATCTTCTTGTTACCTTGAAAGGAATTTAAATTTTTCAAAGTGTCACCTCAGAAAGGAGGTAGCATTTCCATGAAAGCAGACAGCGGTCTGTGATGTCCTTTGTTGCTGGATTATCCCAGAAAACAGTACTGGTGATGTACATTAAAGCAGCTTTGAGAACCTGTGATCTGGCAGTTGTCATTTTCCACGGGCAGTGAGGATTTTTTACACCCAGGCTTTTTCTCCTTGTCTTTTTTTGGTAGATGACTTGTCACAGAGCCCATTCAGGTCCTCTTGAAGCCACCTGTAGTTTTTCCACTGACTTGACTGCACAGGTCTCTCACCCATCACATTGCCCTGGGTGTGATTTCAGCTGTACTCCTGTCTTTCTGAAATAACTTTCAGCTGGAGAGTGCCTCAGCTCTGCTTCTCCTCTGTCACCCACATGCCACAGTGGCATGGGAAGCATCTTTTTCTTCACACACTTCCAAATTTTCAGAACTCCCTTAATATGTGTAATGTGAATCTCAGACTAAAACAGATTCACAGGCATTTTTACAGCACAGAGTGAAGAAAAGTCGCAGTGAAATGAGTGTCAATCCCAAATTTGTGTTCCAGAGTTCCTGTTTTACCATTGATTTCAGCGGTGTTGCAGTAGTAAGGAGTGCTTTGGCATTCATAAGGCAGCAGCAGAGATTTAACACAAAATTGTGACCTCATCAGTGGACAAATTTCTCTACTGAAACCGGAATCTGAATAATATTTTGACAGCAGACATGGGGTGTGGGTTTCTCTGAAGAACACTGATGATAAAGTGTGCAGCAGGAGGAAACTTACCTAGAGGAGGGGGAGAAATTAGAGGTTATCATTGCTACAGTCATTGCCACAGCAGTTACAACATAACCCTGCATCAAGTCTTACAGCACTTGTGGCTTTGTGCAGTTAACACAGGTGACATTTTGGGTTTGTTTTCATCAAATTTAATGAAGCAGCTCTGTACTGTGACTCATGAAGGGTTTGTATCTGTCATGTGCCACATCACATGATTTATTCAGCTCAGCACAATGCATCAGTTTGCAACAACAAAAAAACAGATCAGGAAAGCTGGATGAAAACATTTATTCTTTACCTGTAGAAGAAACATATAGAAAAACATTTATTCTTTACCCCTCTCCTATACCCCATTGTGATTTGATTTTCTGGGTATGTCAGGGAGTTGGAATGAAAAATTTTGTTAATCTGGTTCCACTGTGACACTTTGCCTGAGAAGGGCAATCACTTTGTACCAGTTCAGGAGAAAAGGTAGCAGGAAAAGGTAGCTGCTGGAGTTTCCTCAGTTCAGGGAACTCTTAAATCTAAGTCTGCCTTGTTTGATTTCATTCAGCCCCCCACACACAATGTAAATGAGCAGACCACAGGACCCAGAATTATTAGTACTTACAATTAAGTTATACAAAGTAAAAACAGAGGGAGAACATGCTGAATTTTATTTGTAGACTGAGCAAAGGGAACAGGGAAAAATATGTAGAACTGTTGGATACTGATGCTACTGGCTGCAGTGTTACTGGAAATAATTGTGGAGGTGAGAGATCCATTTTTTGACCAAATGAACACACCTCTGCTGCCATTTAAATGAGTGTATTTGGGCATTCTTCTGCTGATTACAGTGCAATTCCAGCTGCTCAATCAGAATTTGGCTCTCTGACTGTAGGTTTTAAAATTTAGTCCTGACATTGTCCATTTATTAGCAGATTAGAGATCAAAGCCAGAGAAACACAGAGCATTGAGATGAAGCAAACCCAGCAAGCTGCTGGCAAGCTGATCCTACTCTTTAAAAATGTTACTTTGCAGTTCATTATACAGTGAGGTTAAGTGAGGCAAACCAACAATTCAGTACACCCAAACTTTAAAAATCTAAACTTGACATTGTACTTACTCCCCAAGCCAGGTTCTTGAGCTGTTGATGGAAGCTGGTGGTGGTTTTTTCCTTTCCTAAATTTTTTGTTTGGGCTGTTGTTTGATTGTTGCCTTCTGTGTAATGTCATGGTCCTGTTTGATTTGGAAGTGAGAAAGCAGCTTAAACTAGGAGTGGAGAAAAAGCAAGAAATGAAATTATGCTGCCAGCACTTCTTGGAATGATTATCTCCAGGTTTTAAACTCAGCAAGAAAGGGTGAGCACAGACAATGAATGGGGTTTCTCAGCATATCCTGATTTGTAACAGCTCAGATCTGAGGGCCACAATGCAGGCTGCCATAGCAGCCAAAACTCCATGTTGAGAGGTCTTAGAGCAAATCCTTAGAAATGTTTTAAATCTACTTTTTTTTCTATTATACCTTATTTTTCCTATTACACCTTATTTTTCCTATTATAGCTATTATATATATAATGTATCTATTATATCTAAATATATAATATATCTATTATATATCTCTATCCTTTTATTTTCTGAACTATCTTATTTCAAAGTACTGGTCAAAGTACCACATGGTCTTGTATGCATGTGTGTGTATATATGTATATACATTTTCTTTTACATGGTGTCTTAAGGACCTGTAGTTTCCTACACTAAAAATGTGTTAAAGTTTTAAAATTGATGATCTCTTCTTTTTCAGCCAATATAGAAGATAATAACATAAGCAAGTATTAAAAATGATGAAAATAATTTAGCAGCATTTAGCTGCAAGAGGTAGCAGTCTTTCCTGAAAACTTGCATCTCAGTCTGTAATTCAACATAATATTAATTCTGAATTTTCAGAGGATCGGACATCCCATTATATCACTCCCCCTTTATGCTTCCTCCCTCTTCCAAATAAATTAGTAACATTTATATTCATATGAAGGCAAAAGGGCAGGGGGGGAAAGGAAAGAAGATATGGCCCAGTGTATGTTCCAGAAGTGCTGCAATTCTAACAGCTCTTTGCCATCAAGTTGTTTTCTTTTTGCACACAGCTCTCCCTGAAAGATGAGAAATATCTCCTCACTGTGGTGAAGACTCACATGGATGAAAGTGGAATGGCTTTTTATCATCTCTTGCTGGAAGGAATAGCTGGGGGTCCAGGACAGGAGCGGAGGGGAAATATGTTGATTATTTGCAAGACCTCTAATAGTCTTCCTCTGGATTTTTTTTCTTTCACATTGCTAAATCTTACATTTCAAGAACTGGTTACTGCTAATAGCAGACCACCTTCATTTCTTACATTAATAAGAAAGAAACGCAGTAGTAACAAGAAGAAAATACTGTTGCCAGTAATTCTTCTGTTCCTGTCATTGCCAGAAGAAAGTAAATAAATCCACAAAGTTTCACCTCCCTTGAGCTTGCTCACATTTCTATCCAGTCTTCTTCCTCTAAAGGCACATAAGCCTTTTTTAGAATAAAGTCCACCTACAGATCTTAATTCTCTCCTGGTCTCTGTCTTGTACTGGCAATTTTCTCTAGACTTCCTTTTTTTTTTTTTTTCCAGCATACACTCTTACAAAGCCAACTGGGTACTGTTGTTTCTAAATTCAACATTTATCCCATAGATCTTCAGGTACAATGTATTGTGTGTCCAAAGGTCTGGCTATTATAAAAATATTATGGACTTAACTAAACCAGTCATTGTTACTGTAGAAATTGATCCTTAAAATGCTAAAAGGATAGCCTTTTTACATAATATCCCTTCTAAAAAGGGTATTACAGAATTTGCTTGATGTAGTATCTATTAATAAAATTCATGTTCATCAAGGAATTCTTTTGCTATGCTTAGACCTTTAAAATAAAAGACTGGAAATGGCTTGCATGAAGACAAACCTGTCTGTAAACCTGTCTGCTGGTTTTTTCTGCCGAGGAGTAATTATCCTGAAAATCTGTGGAGCCTCCATTGTGAAAATCACTAATCCCTCTAAAATAATGATTTGTAGTGACCCTCCAGAAGCAACTGAAGCTGCTCAATTTAATAACAAAATCCTCTCTGCCATCTCCAGTTTGTCAAACTGGGAAATAAAAACCAGAGCTTTGCTCTGGTTGCTTGTTTTTTTTAAAGTGAATTTGATGCTGTTGTCTGATGGTCAGCCAGAGACTGAAATTCTCAATCTAGCAGGGAGAAAGCTCTGGTGCAGAAACAGAGGTAGATTAATTGCTTTCCTATTTTGGCTGGTTTAGGAACCTTTTCAAATCTTACTGCAATTATGTTTTTTTCTAAAAACATCCTCTTGTGACAAAACAAATCCAAGGGATGAAGAAATTACAATTCCTAGCAGCCTGTTCCCAATGGCTAATTATCTCTGTTTCTAGTGGAGCTGATTTTTAATCACACACAGAAATGTTCCCAAAAACCATGAAGGATTAGTCCAGACTGAGGCCAATAACTATCTTGTTGGGTGTGTTAGTGACAACGATATAGAAGTGCTCCAGATTAGAAAATTGAACAGCACAGTGATCAGGGCTGCATATATGTGCAGTGTTTACTGTCTTTATTATTTACTTGCATTTGTTGCCAAAGTAGAGTCAGAATAGGAAGGAAATATTTGCAGCTGCTCTGATCTGTTAGTAATGGGTCAGGGCTGGGGTAAAGGATGTACTTTAATAATTCTCTGTGGTGAGTTCTAGACTGGACAGCGTTTTCTCACTAAGAAGAGGAATCTCTTCTCAAGCAGTCTGTTTTACAGTTCGTGCATTTCTACCTAATCAGGAATGAATTTATAGTAACATTTCCCTTTTTATTCAATTCACTTTAGAATTGTTCACTGTATTTCTCCTGGCCATAAGTTTTGATTTCTTTTATGTTATTCATTGGCACCACCACCATGTTTTTATAGTAGTTCCCAGTGGAGTACAAGCTGTCCTTTCAAAGAGTCATGTGTCTCTGTGTGTATTTATGGATGTGGCACTTTGCTTTGTGTGCATGCCAAACCAGCATAACCATAAGCTGCCACTGATTTCTAGTTTTGTGATCAGTTTCTTTGTATCTGCCCAGAGGAGCTGAATTATTGATGGAAATTTTGCCCACACTGGAATAATGTTTATTTGGGTAAGAAATTATCTGTAGTTTTTGAAATTCCAAAAAACACTCAAACTGCTATTATCACGCTTGGAGCAGCTGTCACTAAGAAAAGCCTTTTCCTCACTACATGTGACACATGGCTTAGAAAGTCAGATGTCTGATTCTGGAATATGATTTGTGTGTAGCTCCTTATTTACCTGAAGAATGTTGATGGAAGATATTTAACTTTATTTGCTTTAGATATGTCCTTGACTCAGGAGCTGGTGAAACCTTTCTTGACATTGAGAGCTGCTCCCCCTCTCCTCCTGTTCCACCCACATAATTCAACATAAATTGTTGTTTGCATTTAAATGATGTGTGAATGTCTTTTGTGAGCAATGCTCAGGTCAGGTATAAATTCCACAATGACTTCTACTCTGGCTGAACCTGTGTTTAGTTTACAAGATTTCAGTGGAATCCAGAAAAGATGAGAATGAATTAACTCCACTCAGATGACAACCAGCCATTTTTGTACCAGTGTTTGGTACAAGTTGGTATTTAGTGTAAGTAAACTATTTGTGTGTTGTGATCAAGACAAAACAAGAAATGGGCAAAACTAGTTTAGGAGAGGTATAAAAACTTCTATTGTTTTGTATGAAGGAGTCTGGCTGAATATTCATTAATACTCTTGTGTATCAGCCTCTGGAGCATCTGTCTTTTGCTGTCTCTATTCTCCAGAAGAAGCAGCATTTTCCAAAGTGCTGCCTGGTGTTTCACTAACAAACTTTGCTGTCTAGAGCCCTGAATCTTATTTTGGGCTTTGGCCAAAAGGCTGAGGGAGGCATTCCTCTCAGAGACACAATTTCTGAGCTGAAGAGCCCAGCTCTTGTCAGTGCCTACATATTTTCTGGTGTCCCCTGCTAAGTCTGAGCACATCTCACCTTGCTTTCCCATGCACAATGCATCTTCATCTGTTCTGTGTAGGGACAGACTCCCCATTAAAAACAGTCAAGTAAAATCAAGAGATTACAGAGCCAGATTTAAAAATACCTCTAAAATAGTTCAAGATCTTTACTGGTAAGAACTGGAGGCAGCTGTGTAATCCTCGAAGGCTGCTATTTTAAGGATAATTCCAAAAAGGGACACAATATTGTGGCTGGTTATCACAAGAGTGATGTTCCTGGACTATTTTAGCTTGACAGGGCTAAAAGGAAAAGACAAGAAAAAGACAATTTAGAAAAGCTGTTGCTGTTCAGACTTCCTTGTATTCATGTTTTTAATTGGTTATTTAAAAGTATTTTAACTGGCTATTTTTGACAGAAGTGATTGGAATCCTGTATACAATAATTACTAATCATTTTCATGTCAAATGCAGAATATTCTTGGGGTGGTGGTGGATATAGGCTTATATGCATGCTCCTCTCTTCCTCCCCTGTAAGGAAGTAATTAATCAATTAGTGGATTGACATAACCCATGTAGAACTAGATCTTTCATTCTAGATATTTCACACTGAAAAGAGTGGAAATATTTTCATATTTGGCTGTAATTTTGAATTGATTTGGAGTAACTTTGTCCTAAATATGCACTCAGTAAATACATAAATATAAACATAAATATACATACATAAAAGACATAAATTTCATAAACAGCTGTACCAAACCTTAAATAGTTCAGTATCTAAAGATAATAAGAGTCACAATAAGTATGTTGTTTGTGACTCAGCATTGGAAGTGATGAGAAAGCTTTGCAGTCTTTGATGTATTTTGTGTATTTACTCAGCTTTTTCCTGTGGTGGTTCTGAGTTGCACTCCAAGGGGTTCATTAGCTGTGGCATCACAAGGACACTGCCACACTGCTGGCCAAACTGCTGTGCCAAAAACAACTGGTCTGCTTGCATAAAGAGCACTGAAGATTTTGCGCTTATTTTCACAACTGCTTGGCATCAGGTTTTACTTGTTGCCTTTTATCATTCAGCGTTCTGAAGTGGAGAGAATGCAGTAAATGCTGGGATGGAGTACTCTCTGCATGCTGCTGGTGTTGCACAGTCTTCCCTTTAAAAATAGGGATTTTTGCTCCTCATCCCCTCTTTCTGTTCCCATGCAGGCTCGCCAATACCTGTGGGCATTGATGTGCAAGTGGAGAGCATTGACAGCATATCTGAAGTTGACATGGTGAGTAGAACTGGAATAAAGTGTTTCAGTAAAAATACAGGGGGTTCAGAAACATCCAGATGGATGATATATAACAATGTAGTTAAAGAAAGCAAACCCTAAAGAGCATCTCCTTGCCTTGAAGTATGCATTTAAACTTGTAAGTGTTGAATTTCTCCCTGGGCCAGAAGAACAGCTCAGAGTGGGCAGTGCTCTCATTTGAAAACTCCAACTATTCAATAAACACCCTGGACTTCCACAGTTTTCAGTACTTTCTGCACTTTGCATGATGAGGCTTCATGTCCTTTGCTTCTTTTGCCTATGCAAATCTGAAAATTCCATCATTGTGGCATGGGTGGAGCTGTGATCATAACAAATGGAAACATCAGTTCCAGAAATGGTCCTGGGAAGGAGACACTGCAGTTAGGGCCTGTGGTACTGGAATATAGGCTGTTCATTCTTCAGCACAAATTGTCATTAATATTGTCAGTATGAACTCCTGCACTCCTATACAAACCTACCCAAATCATAAAATTATATTACAGGGCCATAAAATCATTTTACAGGGGAAGATCTAACTCTTTTCATAGTATTCTTATCAGAAGCAATTGTTCTACTGAGATAAATGGTGTCTGCCTAATAATACAAAATTTATATAGGTGAACACAGAGCAGTCAGACTGTGCAGAAGCTCACAGTGGGTTTGCAGCATTCTCTCCATCTCTTCCCACATGTATATTTGCAGTTGTGATGTTTCTCTAAATAGGATCATAAAATATTTGTAATAATGTTTTATACTAAAAGAATATTGTAGTTATTGTAATTATTTTAAAATATAATTGCTTACTATTATGATATTCATTGAATTGTTTCTTTATGATGCATTAATTAATAAATGTACTAATTTAGCCCCTGTACAATATTTGTACAAAATGTACAGAGTTTTAAAAATTGACCAAGTGCTCATGAAGAACTCAAATTAATCCCTTTGTAAAGGAACCACAGTCCATTCTTGGAGAAAGATGTGAAGATTTCCAGAGGAAACCTTTTTTTCCATTTACCTTTGGCTGGTTTTAAAGCTTCTTTGCACTGCACAGCTGGCCCATTCCAGAAGACCACTGAAGTATGTAGTAGTTTTATATCAGGATAGATGAAGTCTGAGCCTCAGACACCAGGGACAAGACAACCAAAATCTTACCAATATTCACATTCAAACTCAATGGGTGGCACTTGATTCCTCTCATTAAGGACCTTTCAGATAATGTCCAGAGATGAAATGGATCTTTTGCATCTATAATTTGTCGTGTTTTCTGTTGCACTTGACTAAAACAAGCATTGTCTCCTTTTATTTTTAATGAAACCAAGGACTTCACAATGACTTTGTATCTCAGACACTACTGGAAGGATGAGAGACTCTCATTCCGTAGCAACAAAAACAAAAGTATGACTTTCGATGGACGGCTGATAAAAAAGATCTGGGTACCTGATGTGTTTTTTGTGCACTCCAAAAGATCTTTCATCCATGATACAACTGTGGAAAACATCATGCTCAGAGTGTACCCTGATGGCAACGTCCTCTTCAGTCTGAGGTGAGGAAATTCCCTAAGGAAATCTATGGCTGTAATTGAAATTACTGGAAATACTTGCAGATAAGTTTCTCATACTGGGGTGGCATTAATCCCCTGGCAGCATATAATGGGAAACTGGTGACCAGTGTGCCAGTGGGAAAATAAATTTAGGATTGAAAACATATTTTTTCTATCATTCAGATATTGTTTCCTGTCAGGGGAGTCAATTCCTTGCCAGTGGCTCTAGCAGTATTGCTGCTGAGTACAGTAAAGTCCAAAATTACTAACAAAGAAAAAACAATGGTTTGGGTTGTTTTATTTATTTTTTTTCCTGTGTCTTTTAAAACTGTCTCAGCTATTTTCACCCCGGTTTACCAATTAACATGCCAGTGATACTAACCAGGGATCTAGAAGGACACAGAGAGCAGATTTTTGGTGCTGATACCAGCAGTGTTGTGGAGCTAAAAGGAACTGGAAAGTGAAACAACAATTCCAGAACTGGAATAGCAAGGTCATTAATGTGTCTCCCTTCCCTCTACTTTGCTTTATGAAGGAGATTTGGATGATGGGGCAGAAATAGTTTTCATAGAGGAATTTTCCCCCAAGGGTAAGGAACCTGAGGCCTGTGCATTGCAAAAATACAGTTTGTTACTAATTAGCTCTGTGCACAGAAGGTGATATTTCATCCAATCTGGACAGTTTGAAGATTTATGGAAGCATTTGAGGTTGTGGCTGTGTAATAATTGTTCCAACAATTAATGAATTTATCTCCCCTGTCATGAGAACATGCAGAAATCCTCACAACAACAGCTGTACACCACTTTAAAGTAGTGTATGTTCAAGAGTCACACTGACAGTAAGGAACAATGAAGTGAAGTGTGTTTTTTATTGCTGTATTAATTTCCACAATGCTTGAGAAGAAGGGATCAGAGGAACTATACCCCTCTACTAAGGGGTACATAATCAGTGATTCTCCAAGTGAGAAGTAGGAAATATTTCTTAGATGTGCCTTAAAACACCCTTTTTTGGATTTCCAGTTTTACATGTAATAAGTAAATTATATTACAAATGCTTACATGCAATAAATTTTCATATTTCACAGTTTTTCTTCAGTGCCTGGCTCTCAGGATTTTATTGAAGCAAAGTAAAACAAAAACCCACATCTGTTGCTAAAATCGTCTTTCTTTTCTTCTTGTTCCCCTGGTCTTTTAGTTGATAGCTGAGGGATGGAAACAACATTCATACTTGGAAGTCCTATGCATGTCCCACTCTTAGGATCTCATTTCAAGCCAGTAAAGTCTTATATTTGTAAAATTCAGCTACAGTGTGGTTACTGATCACAGGTTTTCAAAGGACACTTGTATAAACAGTATAACCCCCACTGAAATTCCTGTAGCATTCCATTTGGACAAATCTGAAAAATGGAACAAAACCATCAAATTACATGCAAGCTGTGACAGGAAAGGAAAATTTGGCAACATTTACCATATTTAAGTTGCTGCCCCTAGCAAGTTCAGGTTTTTTTGTTCTTTATTAAATACAAAGGGATATTTGTCCTCTAAACATTTGTGAAAAAGCAGGTGAAATGCAAAATAGTCCTTGCCTAGATTTCTTTGAGCTTTTTACAGTATAAAGCATTTCATTTAAGAGGAGAGTAAGCTTCCAGAAATTGCAGCTAATCTCTTTTTGCAATTAAATATTATAACCATTCTAGCTGGGAAGAAAGCACTTGGAATAATATTTGTTCTAATCTGTAGTATTATCTACTTCAGTCTATGAGAAATCAAGTCAAGAACTGTGAACTCCCTTTGTTAATCTTCCCAAGTGTAAACCTTCAAAGCAAAATGTGTGAAAGGCTAATGTGTGAAGGATTGGGCCAAATATAGTTTAAAAATCAAAGGTAATGTATTTAATAATAAAGACTACTTATGTTTAAAAAAAATATATGATCTGTCACCGATTTAACTTTATTTCACCATCTTGAAGCTATTTTAGAAGCATCTAAAAGGGCAGAAAACCTCAATCAATAGGATTCTAAACAGCAGATTGGTTGGGGATCTCACTAAGATATGTGCATAGCTAAGAAAATGTGAAATTTTTCATTTCTGTTATTCTCTTCCTTTCTTCAGAATAACAGTTTCTGCTATGTGCTTCATGGATTTCAGTAGGTTTCCTCTGGACACGCAGAACTGCTCTTTAGAACTGGAAAGCTGTAAGTTTAATTCCTAGTTGTTCTTCACATGTGCATTCTTACCAGCACTCCATCTTGTGTGTAATAGCTCTTTCATTTAATTTGATGTGTGATCTGAACCCTTCAGCATGTACATATTAAACTGTAAGCAATTTGGGACCCCACTGAACTTTTGGAAAGTGAAGTTTTGGACGTGGAAAAACCATGATGCACCCTGCTTTATTCCCACTGGGTATTTATTCCAAGGCCTAAATCTAAAAATCTGTCAAAAGGAATGAGGGCTTTTTCTCTGAGAAAAAAATATGCAGATTAAAAGTAAAATAAAATGTCAGTGTTTGGCTTGTTGGAAAAATGATAATTGGTGCTTGTGTTACTGTGAAACATCTGCTTTTTCACCCCTGCCTCAGTTGTAAGCTGCTGGCAGGGCACAGGACCGGGCTGCCCTTGGAACAAGATGGAACATGGTCTTTGCAAACTTTTTTCATGTCAACTGACAAATTAGTGTGAAAAATGTCTTTGAGGTTTTCCCCGGGTTGGTTGAATGGTCTCCTCTCCCTAAGAAAGGAAAGAGGAAGTGATTTACTGTAGTAACTTTATAACTTCAGTTTCTGCTTTCTCACAGATGCATACAATGAAGATGATCTCATGTTGTACTGGAAGCATGGCAACAAGTCCCTGAGCACAGATGAGCACATCTCCCTCTCCCAGTTCTTTATTGAGGAATTCAGTGCTTCCAGTGGACTTGCTTTTTACAGCAGTACTGGTATAGTAAGCCCTCCTCCTCAGAAGAGAGAAGCACAGGATAAAATCATGCTGAATGTCTTTCACATTCAAATCCTTTGCTAATAAATGACAGTGGCTGCTGAAAGATCAGTTCAAATGAGGTCTTGTCAGTCTGGGGCCTTGGTTCTCTTTGCATGACCAATATAAAACTTTGTTTTAGGAAAAAGAAGGCCATAATAATACTTGTGACTTCATATCTGGCATTAAGTGCACAACAACCAAAAATGTGTTTGTTATGAGCCCTAGCAAAATCATGGTGCTTCTCTGACAGCCATTGGAGTATTGAATTTACAGGCATCTTTATGTCCTGGCTATATAGAAAAGCTGGAAAATGGAAATCCTAAAGGGTCAGATACTAGAAAGCAACAAGAGGAATTCTAGTATGTTTTATTGGCTAAAATATCCTCACTTTTGGAGCTGTGTAATGTCACTGAAAGTCTGCTAACTGGAGGGTTTTCATATGAGACTATTTATTACCTGTTCAGGTATAATTAATGATTTGCTTAATTTTCCTTGTTTATACATAAAGTTGAAGGGGAAAAAAAATCCCTTTATGTCAGTGCAAGATTGTTTAAATTCAGGTTCATCTCCCCCAGACAATTTTTTATTTCTCTCTGTAGATCTTGCTCTATACTTTCTGGCAAACTGCACAAGGCTTTAGGGGTTTATTGTAGTCTTGGTTTCATAGAGGGTAGAGTTTGTTTTCCTTGTATTTTACATGAAATTATAAATTTTGGAACACTTCTCTATGTAAGTAGTCTAACCATATGTTTTTAACCAAAGAAAACAGCACTTTTGCTTGTATACTTTACAGTCTGAGTCAATTAATTTCAGTTTGGTTATTGCCCTTTCTATCAAACCAGATGAATACAAGAGAAATTATTCCATTTAATACGATGAAGTGCACAACACTTTGGAAAAAGCCTTTAAGGAAAGCAGCAGACAGATTTATTTGGTGTATTTTACTTACAGGTTATTTTCTTTTTGCATTCAAAAGAGGGCTACTCAAGTTTGCAGTGGCTGCTACTGAATGCAAAAGTCGCAGTTTAAATTATAATGCAGCCTAAGCAGTGAGGAATTCACAGCTTGATAAGGTTCTTCACCCTTATCTCCTGCTCCTGTATGAGCTGAGAACAGAGCTCCATCTTTCAAGAGCCACTGTCATGTGAGAGGATGGCGAGTGATACCTCACTATGATAACTGTGCCTTGCTGAGAGCTACATCAAATTTGTCCTTGTTACAAGAAAGAGACTGGGATATTTTCCACCAGACTGGGTCCCAGGAGCTCAGCTGGCTTCTTTCTGCCTTGCTATTCTCATCAAAAAACCACTCATGGCAAGCAAATAGAGCCTTGTGCACAGCAGGGCACCCTCACAGTACCCCTGCACCCAGGGCTTTGCAGCACTCTCACAGCATCTTTGACTTGGCAGAGTGCAACTGCTTTACCCTTAATATGCAGAGGTTCTGATGGTGGGTGAGCTTATTCAGTAGCATAAAGGTGAAAGCAAAGACTTTTTTTAAGTCCCAGGGACCACTGGGAATACCTGAATAATGCTTGTAGCCTATCTGGTAATCAGAATTCTGTCCTTTGTAGGCTTACACTTGTCTTTGACTTTGTTTTGTTTTGCTCAGGAGGTTCCACTTTCTCTTGTTTTTTTGTTTCTTGTTGGAAGCAAATTTACTCTGCAAGTAAATAATAGTGGAGAACAAAGAGCACCACTCTCATTAGAGTCATCATTCCTACAAAGCAGCTATCTGCATTTCAGGTTCTGATATGCTTTCCTGTGAATCTCAGTGAACAACACCTGTGGTGTTTTGGAGTTCCCAGACCTCTAGAGGAGCAACAATTTAAATCCATTTCAGAGACAATAATCTTTAAAACAAAAAACCTTGTCCACAACTGAAAACACCAAACAGAATGTTTAATATTATTTGGGGTTCATTTTGATATGTTTTTCTCTATAGAGTCACTTTTTGTGATGGCAGGACTGCTCCAGCACAGGCTCACGGATGCCCCTGTCTGTCCTGGACAGGCAGATGCTGTGCAGCCATGCACTTTTTCCTTTTTACCTCCCTGTAACCTGGTTTCCCTGCCGTGGCAGGAGGCACAGCACGGATGCAGTGCTGCACAGGCAGAGCATGCCCCAAAATTCACTAGATGGCACCCTGTCCTCTAAAGTGAGTGCTGGGCCGGCAGGCAGGTGGCTCNAAAAAAAAAAAAAAAGGAAGGAAGGAAGGACTGCTTCTTGACAGGTATTTCAGGGAAGGCGGGCTGTTGGCATCACTGGACTATTGTATCCTGTCTGTATTTTCCTGGCAGTTTCACTTCAAGTCTATTTGATATTTTCAATTTCCCAGCCTCAGTTATAAGAGAGTATTTTAGACATGCAGCCCTGACCCTTCACTCCCACAAATGAGGGAGGATGGGCAGTTTGTAAAGCACTGTGTAAAACTAAGGTGGTGGCAACATTCCTGAGGCATTTACTGCTCCTGCTGTGGATATAACACCCCTGCCAGGAGGAGGGGCCAGCAAACAGAGCTCACAAATAACATAGCTCTCTTCTCTTCTCCCCCAACCTGTTCTTCTCCCTTTTTTTCCCAATAGGTTGGTACAATCGGCTTTTTATCAACTTTGCACTCCGCAGACATATTTTCTTTTTTGTGCTCCAATCCTATTTCCCAGCCATGCTGATGGTCATGCTGTCCTGGGTTTCCTTTTGGATTGATAGAAGAGCAGTTCCTGCCAGGGTGTCATTAGGTAAATCTTTGCTGTATTTTCTTTGGGAAGTACAGAATTGAGAGGGGAAGGGTTTGTTAAGCAAAGTTAGCTTATTTACACAGGACATCAGCAAAATATCAGATAATTGCCTGAACAACACTCTTATTACCTCTGTTGCCATTACCTGTAGTCAGTCTCTACATTTGGAAAGGGGGTTTGTTCAGACTGGCTTTGCTACTTCTGGAAACAGCTCACACACCACAAAAGCAAAAAAGGGATGATTCTGCAGATTCCCTGATAGAATTTTACTTAATTGCAAAACCTGGGTTTTCTTTCCCTCTTCCCAGCAAATTAACAGGTAGGAACAGGCAGTCAGATCCCTCCCCAGATCCACGGGTCATTAGCTGTAGCTCAATCTATGGAAAAGCTCTACAGCTCTTCTTTTTCTCAGGAAACATTTGTTATCTTCCTACCACTTGGAAACTGTTGCCTGTGTGGCAAAGCCTTTAGTTGTGGGACACCTTAGAAATGTTTGCTTTGGTGTCTTGGCTGTGCAAGGCACACAATCTTCTGTGCAAGCCAAACAGTAAGTTCTGCACACCTCAGCTCAGTAGAAGAGGACCTATTACAGTGTTTTTTATAGAAGTTTATTTTTTCTTCCATTGGTGAATCAGTGGAAGCCACTCCAAGGCTGTCTTTGTTGTGACTATAATGCTGATGGCCTTGGAATGAGTACATTTTTTTCAAAAATTAGGATCTCTGAAGACCTGATGGGAATTTGTTAAGATACCTAATGCAACCATAATGCAACTAAGTCCTGCAACTGTCAGGTTAAAATAAAGAAGCTCCTGTCCTTTCTTCTCACTGATGCTGGTCCCAGAAGCCAACTGTATGTTGCCATATTTCTTAGGCAAGAGAAAAAGCCCTCATTTTTCACTGTAATTATATCAATCTAGAAAGAATAGGACTGTAGCCACTCAGGTCCCTTTCTATTGGCATAGTCTAAAGCTATTCGTACATGAGATATAAATCTATTTGCTAATCTGTAAACAAATTATAGTTCTTCCTACCTACTTTTATTAATGCATCTATGAATTCCTTTTATTTTGAAGAAATTTATCTTTAAAAATAACTTTTTAATTCTCAGTAGGCAATTTTTAATGTTGTCAAGATGGTTTTGCTGATCATGTTAATATATAGATTTCTGCAGAAGGTTATGCATCAGGAGTTCCATGAATAAAGCACATTTCATTAGCATATTCATACATAATTTATAGAAAACCTTAACAACAAAGTTTAATAAGCCTAGCTCCTTAGCCTAGAGTATATGTATATTAAATAAATTTATTTCCTGTTATATGGTGTATTTCAAACTCCATCCTTCAACCTAAAGAAGCTGCAGAGAGGTAGGGGGAAAACTCTTGTATGTTCCAGTGGACTTGAACCAGTGCAGAGCTGGAGAAGGGCTGCAGAGACCCAGCTGACAGTGCTGTCTCACAGATGTCAAGATGTTCTCACTTCCAGAGTTATACTGATTTCTTTAAAAGCAGAACCTGAGTTGGGTGTTGTTTTTTTCCCTGAGCTGGAGCAAACCAAAATGGGATGAATAGCTGATGTAAGAGCAGAGCTTGAAAAGATGAGGGTGAAATTCTGGTCACACTGAGGCAAACAATATTTTTTTCTTGGTTTCAGTGGCTGTAGCATTTTTATGCTAGATTGTTTTTAGAGAGCTGTGGAGTTAGGACAGGGACATACAGGCTGATTTATGTGATATATGTTCTCAAGAAGTACAATTTGAGAAAGGGTTGGGAGGGAAAATGGTGATTTTTTAGTTATTTTTCTGGACAAGAAAATATGCAGTGGCAACCGTGGCTCTGGGAAGTGAAGGATGACCACAAATCTGCTTTCACCTGTGTGTGGCAGTGCCCAGAGCTGTCACAGAAACGTGTTCCTTATGCTGCTCAGTGACCATTCTGAGCAGAGAGATGATTTAGTGCTCTCAGTACTGTGTGTGATGGGTCCTTCATGGTTCACTCCACTTCTCAGAGCCTGTGTGAGGAAGTTAAAGGGGGTGTCAATCACAGGTCCTCACAAAGCTGTGCTGTCCAAACAGTGGAGATGAGCTAAGCAGAACCAGCTGGCCAGAACTGTGATAACCTCTCTTTTCTCTGTGGCAGGTATAACTACAGTGCTGACAATGTCAACCATCATGACAGGAGTAAGTGCCTCAATGCCTCAAGTGTCTTACATAAAGGCTGTGGATGTGTATTTATGGATCAGCTTCCTTTTTGTCTTCCTGTCAGTCATCGAGTATGCAGCAGTGAACTATCTCACCACAATTGAAGAGAGAAAACAACTCAAAAAAAGGGGCAAGGTACAACCCTCTGTGTTTTTGTTCTGTTTGAAAGCATCATGGAAGCCACAGAGTAGTCCTGATGCACCACTGTGACAAAAGAACAGCAACAATCTGTGTCTCTACTCTGTAGCTCACTTTTTTTCACAAAGTGTCCTCCTCTCTGAGATCCTTTTTTGCCCCTCCTCTTTCCCCTCAGAGGAATATAACCCTTCTTTTTTTCAAATACCTATCAATCAAGGTATTTCTAAAGTCTCTGAAATAGACCTCAGCATGCCCTCATATGATATTCCTCCCTGTTTCCTGTTTCTTTTTTGTCCCAAGACCAGATGAATGACAAGGTCATTTTTAGAAAAGTGTGCCTGAAGCAGAAATTGTCACAAGTTAAACATCTGCTTTCTGTGAAGCTCTCACTTAAAACCTTGGCTTGAAGAATATCCCCTCTGTAAACTCATTTGCTGGAATATCATGAGGGGAAGAACACAGAAAGCATGCATATGTTGCTCACATGATTGGATAATCCCATCAAAAACCTACTCCCAGAAACGTTTGAAGTAATTTCCCACAACTCCAACAACACAGACCTACAGGACAGAATTTGATTCTTCTATTTCAGAAGCTGAGGCACGAATTGCCAGCCAGCAGCTGGCAATAATCAGGCAGACAAGTGTGTTTTATGACATTTGATGACATTTCCTTGCTCATGTCAGGCCCCACAGAGAGCCATATTGTGAGACAGCACTGTTATCCACATGCTCTCCATGGAGAGAACAGCACTGAGGGGAAAGCTTTCTTTCTCTTCTGTTTTATTCATTTATGATTTGCCAGAATGGCTCCTGCTAGACACAGAGTAACTCTCCTTTGTTGCCAGGCTTCAGGAATGTACAGCATGGACGCAGTGCAAGCAATGGCTTTCGATGGCTGCTTCCACGACCCAGATGTGGACATGGACCTGACTCCCTTCCCAGATCCCTGTGAGGAGAATGAGACCAGGGCAAGTCAAACCAACATCTCCAATGCAGACACACCTCGCTTGAAGAGGAAGAGATCTCTGAAGGGAAATGTGGGCAGGATTATTTTACAGAACAATCATGTTATTGACACGTATTCCAGGATTATATTTCCCAGTGTATATATTGTGTTCAACTTTTTTTACTGGGGTTTGTACATATGAACTAAAATGCTTATAAACTATTTTGTGTATGAAGGTTGCATCATACTTCAAAAATAATGCAACAGCAGTAGAGGAGAAGGTTAAGATTTTCCAAAAGAGACTTCAGCATCAAACCTGGTCTGGTTTGGTCAGCAGCAAAATTCCTCATGAAATACTCTCACATGTCTGGGTTCTTTTCCAACTGGACTATGCAGAGCTTCACTGGGGTGATCCCATGCACAGGCTCCACTGCAGCAGCACAGGAGCTGTGTGCTCACTGAGGGAACCCTTTGTCACCCCCCCTGAACAGACAGCAGCTCCCTGTACCTGAGGTCCTGCCCTGTCTCTGTCTGCACTCTAACCCTTCCTGTCAAATCAGCCTCTCTGTTCTTCACCTGTGCTCCATTTTGGTTGGCAATCAGCAACAACCACTTTGGGATAGCCTTGGGATGGCTCCTGTCCTTGTTTCCTGCATTTCAATTTTCCTGGGCAACGCCTGTGCACCTCAGCAGCCTCTGCCCTTGGATGGGAACAGGGAGAATTATGGCTTAGCAGTGCAGTAGGGACCAGCAGGAAGCCAGGGTGATGGGGCTTTGTAGATTGTACATCAACAGCACCTCAAGAAAACCTTTCACTCTTGTCAGCTGTCCATGACTCTCTATGGGACCTCTCTTTTGAAGAATCTGGCTCACCAGTCCCTGAGGCAGCACAGGAACAACTTCCCAGACCACGTGCACTTGCAGCCACTTCCCCGGTGGATGAGCAGCATCCCCAGCACGAGCTGTGTTCACCCTCACACCTCTGCCTCACCCTCACCTGCTGTAATCCCTTGCTTCCTGCAGAACCCTTTGGTTTAGAAATACAAGCTTTGAGACAGATTTTAGACAACTTTGTCAAGAGAACAAACCAACCATGCCTTTGGTTCTTCTGCTTTCTGTTGCATGCGACCTTGGGGTTTTGCCTCCCTCCCTCTCCCTTTGGCTTTTGAGATTGAATGTTCCAGGGAGGAGAAGCTGCATCTACCCCTTGCAGCAGTGATCCTCAGCACAGTTCCAGGAAATTAAAGGAAACAGCTGTGCCAAAACAGAGACACATACAGGAAACCTGTCAGTCTCAGACGAATCCTGCAAGGAAATATCCTTAGGTTCAGGCTAGGAGGCTGAATTAAGGATGTTCAGGGATAAACAGAAAGTTTTCACAGCTCCAGAAAAGAACCAAGAGTACTTTTGTAACTTTCCCAAATAAGGAGCATTTTCCACTAAATTCCTTGGGTTCATCTGTCATTTAATTTGCTGAGTTTATATTTACAAGGTCAGTTCAAAATGATAATTTGTGGTTTCAAAAGGTGTCACAAGGTAATATGCTTGGTCAAGTTTATTGGTCAAGGAAGTGGGAATAAATTTGGAAGCCTAAGTCACTCTTTGGTTTCTTTATTTACTTTATTTTATTTACTTAATTTTTTTCTTATTTAATTTACTTATTTTCTTGCTCCCATCTTGTTTGTTCAGAGTGTGGTGACGTCTCTTAACTTTCTCAAAGAGCTGCATTTGTCAAGCTCCCAGTTCCAGAGCTGGAGAAGTGGCGACACGGTGCCTGCTGAGTGACTGAAATCTCACTGAGTGAGTGGGAAGGATCACTGCCAAACAAATGTATCAGAGCTGAGACAGCTTTTATATTTTTCCAGGAAATCCTGTCATGGAAAGCAGAACCGTACCAGGAATGACAATGCTGGGAATGCAAAGCCAAAGGACGCACAGGCTTTGGCAACAGTAACAGCACACCAGACCTCAAGCTGAGCAGATGTATAGTGTAGCTGTAAATAAAAATACACCATCACAGCCTTGTTCCTGCACTGCCATTATGAGGCATCCTGCACAGATGTTCCAGATGCCTGAGAAGATCCCATCTAGCTACTCCAGATGTGTAATGTGTCTTCTAAACTTTTCACATTAACTAATATAACATCACTGTTTTAATCTGCCCTCCAAGAAGTATTTGTTGTATAGCCAACAGTGAAGCCTCAGCTTCCAAAAGAAAGAAGACTCCAAATCATGTCCCTTCTCTAAATTCCTTGCAGGATTTGCAGCAGCAGAAGCCCTGCAGGACAGCATGCCCGAGCCCTGTGCAGGCTGCAGCAAACTGGTCCTCACGTGGAGGTGTGGAGGAAAAGAGATTCCTGCCTGCATTTACCTTCCAGGCACATCCTGTTCAGGTGCCAGAGAGCTGCAGAGCTTGCTTTTGGTGGGGAAAGCTGTTGTTACTTACAGCTGTGAATGAAAACATTGGCCAAGGGTTCTGCCCTCCCAGAGTACTGCAGATCATCCAGTTCAACCCTCCTGCCCTGGGCAGGGACTCCTTTCATTAAACCAGGTTGCTCAGACCTGACCCTGAGCAATTCCAGGGATGGGATATCCACACCTTCTCAAGGCAACCTGTACCAAGGCCTTGCCAACCTCACAGTGAAGAATTTTTTTCTAATATCCAATCCAATCCTCTCCTCTTTCAGTTTGAGGCTATTCCCCCTTGTCCTGTCACTACATGCTCTTGTAAGTGATGATGATATTTAACTGCATGCTTTTACAGCAAAGATTATAATTTTTTATCTTCTTAATGCAGTGACAGGGATGATATCAGGATAAATTATGCTTATGAAAAAATCTACTGCTTGTATAAATAGTAAAAGATAAACAGTATTTCAATGAATTATTTCTTGTCTAGAGGGTGCTAGAGGGCTGGCTAAGCTCCCATGACCCTCTGAAATGTGTGTTAACTTCCTGACAGGTATGGTAAGAAATACCTTCAGTCAATTTGCCTCTGCAGACCAACACAGAAGCCTTTAAAAATATATTCACGACTATTTCCCATTCCTGCTGTTTTTTCAGCCAGTCCCATGCGTGGGTTTTATATTCCACAATATTTACTGCGAGTTAAAGCACCACAGGCATTATTATGTATTATTAAATACATACTTGTGTGAGTGTTCATCCCGATGGCTCTCAAGCAGTTATGCTGAGGGTACTTTGTGGGTTTTTGGAGCAGAAATTACAGCTTGTCACGATTTCTGTGACCAGCTGAGGTGCAGGATGTGGCCTCACTATTTTTAGCATCTGCTGCTGCACCCATCTGTAATAAGAAAACATCCTGTGGATATTAGTGTAGGTGATGCAAACTTTTAAGTCCGGACAACTTCATTCTTAAAGGTTTTAAAATTCTTCAAACTATCAGTACACAAAAATAATGCTTTAGCAAAGCCTACTTAACATCTTTTTCTGATGTCATTAGCCAGTGTGAACTAAACCATTAGCAGTCTTCTTTAGTAAAGATAATTAAAAATACTTCTGGAAGTTTTAATGCGCACGGCAAGGACTCAGAAGATTTCTTTGAGAGAGCCTCAGGGGGATTCTGGAACAGGATTTTGGTCCAGGAAAAAAATCGGGCAGCTAAAGCCCAGACAAAATTTAATGCTCTGAATAACTTCAGTGGAGATGCTCTGTTGGAATACACACAGGAATAACGCGGGAATAGCGCAGCATTTCCTCCTGGCCGCCCGGAAGCGGCTCCTCCCGTGACACCCAGCGCGGCAGCGACCGCCTCCCGCTTCCAGCGGCACATCCTGCGGCGGGGGGAACCGGGCCGAGCCGA
>VXBI01013295.1:214-90722 GCA_013397375.1 Toxostoma redivivum | reverse complement strand
GGCCCCTTGTGCCGCTCGGTTCCTGCTGCAGCGCTGCCGAGAAGGACCCGGGGGTGCGGGGAGGTGAGAAGGGGGCCCGGGCCGGCCGGGCGCTTAGCCGGGCCTGGCCTGGGCCGCAGCCGCAGCGGCGGGGCCTGAGGGACGGATGGAGGGGGTTCTGCTCCTCTGCTCTCTTCAGAGCCCGCCTGGAGAGCCGCACCAGCTCTGGGCTCCGGCTGAGGGACGGGACTCTGTCCCTCTGCCCCTCCGCTCTCTTCAGAGCCCGCCTGGAGGGCCGCACCAGCTCTGGGCTCCCCAGCATAAGAAGGACAGGGTCCTGTGGGAGCGAGTGCAGAGGATGCCACCGAGATGATCTGAGAGCAGCACCTCTGCTGTGAGGACAGGCTGAGAGGGCTGGGCTGGTGCAGCATGGAGAAGGCTCTCCAGGGACATTTTTGCAGCCTTTCAGTACTTAAATGCCAGAGAAAAGACTTTTTACCCGGGCCTGTAGCAACTAGACAAGGGCAAATGGTTTTACTTTTTAGATTAGATATAAGGGAGGATTTTTTCTGGTGAGGGTGGTGAGGCCCTGGCAGCTTAGCCAGAGTAGCTGTGGCTGCCCCATCCTTGGAAGAGTTCAAGGCCAGGTTGAACAAGGCTTTGACCAAATAGATGGAGTGGGAGATGTCCCTGCCCATGGCAGGGGGTTTGTGCCAGGTGATCTCTTCCTACCCAAACCATTCGGTGGGTTTGCAGTTGTAATAACTAACATAACACTACAGAGAAGCACATGGTGGAAATGAAGCAGAGTTCTGCAAACAGTACCTATGCAAATTTTTGTTAAGCATTCCCTTGCCTCATGTAGAACAGTGGCTTCCTGCTGCTGGGAATGTCCATCCTGCTGGGAAGGTGGTGATGTGAATTCCCTCCTGCAGGACTGAGGTGACCACAGGTTACTGTTCCAGGCTGCTCCAGGAGCTGCTGATGAAGCATTGCCCGGAAGTTGGGGGGATCAGCAGGGTGTCCTGCTGCACAGGAGAACTTTGTGCTGCTTGGAAATACCAGAACTGGAGTTTAGGTTTCAGGGATCTGTGCAAGTAAAAGCATCTCAGTCTGTTGACAGCATTTGCTTTTTGGAAGCACAGCTGCCATTTTTACTTGGAAGTGAAAGCATCAGCATGTTCTGACTCCTCGTGGGTTGGCTTCTCAGACTGGCTCAGACGTGCCCTGAGTCAGTTTGGGTTGCCAGCCCAGACCTGGCTGCCAGGCTGAGCCGTGCTGGCTCATCCTCGGGATGCTTAGCTCAGCTCCCCAGGCAGGCTCCTACTGCTCTGCAGTGCTCTGGGGGAGGAAATGCTGGAGCAGACTCGAGGCAAGTCTGTCTGCACGTGGTTTAGACCTGCTGTTAACTCGATTTGTGCCTTAACTTTCCTGAGAACTTGGCAGCTAAATCATTTGTGAATTAACTTCTTTATTCGTGCATAATTGTACACAACGTAGTGTGGAAAAACAAGTAAATGACTTTCAGCTTTAAAATTAGATGTCTATACTTGTATGAAAGAATTATTTTTTTTCTAAATAAACCACAAATTTTGACAGCTTGCTAGAAATCAAAGCAGAATCTCGGCATTTTAGTTTTTAAACTGGTACATTTTACAAGTTTTAAGATTGTAGATTTAGTAATTACATAGCATCAACAGAAAGGCCTAACAATGTTAGGCCTTTTGTAAACTGTTACTGTTGAAGGAAGTGTAGTAAGAATACAAGTTTCTGATCCTGTCCTCTCCAGCTCCCTCTGCACCTTGCCACTCAATCTCTTAAAGCTGAGTTGGTTTTTTAAAAAAGAACGTTCAGCTCTTGCTACAGAAGACTGCTTGCCCACAGGTTCTTTGTGTGGGTGGGTTCCTGCATTGGTAATGATCCATTGGGCCTCACCACATGTTCTTTAGTACAAACTCAGCTGTGGGGTGTGAGCTTCTGTGAGCAATGGCTCCCAGTGGAGCCCTTTGGAGTTTGCTGAGGTTTGAGAGAGGACTGGGGGCAACCAGTGAGCCCCTGAAGCAAAGCTGTTCCCAGTATGCTTTGATATCCCTTCGGATAAGGCAAGAGCTGCTGCCCTGCTGCCTCTAGAGGTTGTGTTGCTAGCTGATTGTTCTGTGTCTCTCTCCTCTTGGACAGGAAGATGCCCAAGAAAGGAGGGAAGATTGCTGATGTGGCAAAGGAATCACAGGCACAGTGTAAACGGCCCAAATTGGACACAGCTGGTTCTCCTTCAGTCCTGAGTTTTGAGAGCCCAGACAGCCTCTTCAGGAGCCTGATCTCTCCCATCAAAGAAGAGGTGTTTTTCAGGGAGTACTGGGAGCAAAAGCCACTGCTTGTTCAGAGAAATGATGTCCTGGTGGCTGCTTACTACCAGTCCCTGTTCCAGCTGGCACACCTGAAGGAGCTGTGCAGCCAGGGCCTGTGCTACGGGCGAGATGTGAATGTCTGCAGGTGTGTGAATGGGAAAAAGAAGGTTCTAAATAAAGAAGGTAGAGTCAATTACATGCAGCTGAAGAAGGATTTTGACCAGAAAAAGGCAACAATACAGTTTCATCAGCCTCAGAGATTTAAGGTAGGATTGTTTCATTGTAATTAATGCTTGCTTTACAATATGGTGTGGCTTTTGCTGAGTGGCACTAGACATGGATTCATATCTGCCCCCTTGGCCGGTAACTGGCACTGACAATCTGCTGAAATCTTTACCTGAGCTGTATTACAACACATTTTATACTTTTGCACTGCCCATCATGTTTCAGTGCTCTGCAGTAAGAACAAAATCTGATTCATGCTATAATGTTTTTCTGTGATACTAAGCATCCTTTGTAAATGCTTATAATTGATGATTAGGCATCTGTGCTTAAATTTTCTCTTCTGCCCCACTTTTTCCTTGTGCAAACAGGGACTTTTATCAAGGATGAGGTGTGAAACCATGTCAGGTATTTCCAGGACACTCCACCATTCTTGCCAAAGGATTAGCATGGAATTGCACCATGGAACCGCCCACCCCATTTTAGCTGAGTGTCCTCAGTCTGTGTGTATGGGAAGGAGACAGTGCTGCTGCACAGTTGTAAAGGACTTAGATACTTGTAGGTACTTTGATTTAGGCAGTCCTTTTTTTTGTCCCAAGGTGTCAGCACAGTAATTGTGAGGTGGCCCCAAATAAAGAGCCAAATACACAGCAGAGTCCCACGTGTAGTGTCACTGACTGATCTCAGTCGTTGGCATCTCCTGATGTTTCCCTGTCACATGTTAGATGTGGATGAGTAAAGTTTGTGCTTGAATATTCCCAAGCAATTGGAGTCACTTGTAAAAGGTGTCTGACCTTTGTGTTATTCCCTCTTTGATGCAGGTGGGATGATGGGTGGTTTATTCTCCTCTGTTTAGCCTCGTTTTCGCCTGGTTTTGCAGCCTGAAGTTGGTACAGGGAAGAGAGCAAACATCAGTGTTCTTTTGGGGCACAAGAGTTTTTGGCTTACTCATTACTTTCATGGCAGATCTCCTTTGCTGCTGCATTGCTTGCCTTGAGGAGAAACTGCTTCCCAGGCTGTGTGTTCCTGTGGGGATGTCACCATTCTTCCCCAGTGATGGGCTGGTGGCAGCCAGGCTTGGCTGAGCTCTTCAGTAGTAACAGCATAATTTTTTTTTTTTTTTAATAGGAGGAGCTGTGGAAGATTCAGGAGAAGCTGGAGTGTTACTTTGGGTCTCTGGTGGGGTCCAACGTTTACATCACTCCCCAGGGGTCTCAGGGCCTTCCCCCTCACTACGATGATGTCGAGGTAGGACACCACCACCTTGTCTGTGAAATCCTTTGTGGGCTCCTGGCAGTGGATGCTTCTGTGTGTGCTTCCACCAATCCCCCACAATAAACATTCTAGAAAAAGTTTTTTTCCCACTGAAAACTTAGGGTAATTATTTATTATTTGCAAGTGTTTCCTTATATATTTTTGCTGAAAGTGTGCTAATAGTAATGGCTATGTTTAAGTGACTGGAGTGAAACAGAGATTTCCGAATTCAGGATAAAACAATCACATGTCACAACTCTTCTCTCTGTTGTCTCTGAATAGAGTACAAGAATTTAGTTAAAATGCAAATTTCTGCATTTAGATACCTGAAAGGTAATGTGAAAGGAATTGTATTTGCCATGCTGTGGAGTAGCTGAGAGCAGGGAAGGGGAAAACCTGTATTTGTCTGAAAAGCAACCTGTGCCACTATTCCTGTCCCTGCCTTCTGGCTTGGTTCCACAGACTTGGCAAGTCAGAAGATAAATTAAAATACCTGATGAGCTGGGTATGTGAGGGGCAACAGGGCTTCCTTAGGGCCCCCAAAAAATTGGGATTCATGGTTTTTTGCAGGTGTTCATCCTTCAGCTGGAAGGAGAGAAGCACTGGCGACTCTACAAACCAACAGTGCCTTTGGCTCGGGAGTACAATGTGGAGCCAGAAGACAGGATTGGGAGTCCCACACATGAGTTCATATTAAAGGTATTGTAATCTAATTGCTTCAGGTGGTCTGGGCTGTGGTAGCAAGGAAAGTGATCGTGCTTGGTGGGCTCCTAGAAGCAGCTGATGTGACCAAGTTTAAGGACCATAAGATTAAAGTGCAATCAGATTTCATCACTGTTGCTTTATGAACTTTCTCTTTGTGCTGGTGTTTATAGGACAAGCCATGAGTAAACTGATTTTTCTTTGTGGAGGCAACTTCATGTGCTTTGCAATTCCTCCTTGTCTGGACTTCCCTGATCTATATTATTTTCTGTGGAGATACTTAATTTACATAGGTGAGAAGATAGCAGAGGAGGAAGGGAAGGTTCTACTTGTTTTTTAAAATGTCTTAACTAAAAGTTTCAGACTATTTGACTTTTTCAAATTCCCAGGGCACTGAATTACCAGCAGATTCATCTCAGGCTGCTTCTTTGTCCCCTTCCTGTGCATGTTCCAGCATGTTAAAAACTTGTGTTTGCAGACAGGTGTAGAGCAAATATTGACAGTAGGTTGGAAAGTTTGAGGTGTTGGACTTCTGGCTTAGGGTGCTTTATGTTATTAAATGTACATTGAAGAATTGCTCAATTTTGTGATTTTTAAAGAATATATATTGTCAGTCTGTCTGCTTAGAGAGTTATTTTCTCTGGACTACAGTAAGGTTTGACCAAGTGGCCTACATGTATTAATTCTCTTTCATTTTCCTGCAGCCAGGTGACTTACTGTACTTCCCAAGAGGGACTATTCACCAGGCTGACACTCCTCAGGGGATCTCCCATTCAACACACGTGACCATCAGCACCTACCAAAACAAGTAATTCCTCTTCATTTCTTGTTTAGTATGGCTTTCCCCTGCCAGATGATATGTGTGAATAGTAGAGACCTGAAGCTGGTGTTTCAAGGATGTTTCAATCAATGTCCTACTTCTTAAAAAAAATAACCTTGGAATGAGTTCTGCTTGGGTCTTTCCTGTGTTCATCCTATTCAGCCCTTGTGTGATTTGTTTTCCTGTGGGTATTTACAGGGATAGGGCATGTCAGAAATGTGGTGACATGGAATATAGGTAGATACCCCACTGTTACATAGGTGATCTGCTGTTAGGGACAGAATCTAAGTATTGAGATAACAGTAATTGAAGTTTTAGGGTTTAGGGGAAGGAGGGGAGCATGACCATTGTTGTTTGAAGCAGCCTCTTTGCCAGCTTTTCATGCAGCAAGCTTGATTGCTTTTTAATTGTTTTATTTATTATTTGCCAGCTGGAAACTTTAATGTGGAGGATAATGTTACAACTGCAAACTCGTTTTTGTCTTAAAAAAACCCCCTCACCAGTGGCTGAAATTGCTGTTCATTTCACAATCCAGATAAAGAGCCATGAGTTATTCCTTCCATTCCTTTCAGTTTTCCTCCTGTATTTGATGGTCACCCACACATTTTCTGACAGATTCTTCCATGCAAATATTCTCTGCTAATCTGTGTTTTTCATTTTCTACCCCATGCATGAGAGTCAGGTTTCTTTTGGCACAGGTCAGGTTCTTGTCCCCCCATTGAAACATTGTTATCACACAGGGGAAAATGCTGCTGCTGCCACCTAATCAGCTGTGGGGTGCTGGGCTTGGAGTTACTTGCCTGACTTAGGAATTGGGAAGGCTTTGTATGGATTTATTGGTCAAGCAGTGCTGGGGAGCCAAGGATTCAGCTCCTTGTAATGGGATTGCTGGAGATCTGCAGCCTTGTGTGGAGTTTCTCCATGGCTGCACGAGCCCAAGGCCAGTCCCAGTGCGTGACTTGTCAGGAGCACATTCCCTGGGGATGTCTGTCATGGGTGAGCAGAGGAGCAGGAAAAGCTTCAAGACTGTTCTTCTTCCAGGGTTAAAAAGTGGAATCATCATCCATTAAGGTTATTGGAAATGAAGTGTAAGAGCCTTCCTCTGCCCCTGCTGTCAGCAAGTGTAGGGAAAATAAGCAGCAGTCCTGGTGTTTTGATTTGGCTTGTAGATGGAAGTATGATGTGGAAACGTCCTTGGAAAATTGAGGAGAATTTAAAAATAGCTGTGGAGCTGGCACTGCAGGTATTTTTAGGCACCAAGACAAAAGGGACATCTCTGTTCAAGCAGAGTTTGTCTGGACCAGATCCCAGCAGGCAGAGAGGTGTGCACGTGTGGGATAAGCAGGACAGTTTGGAAAAGCAGTGAGCAGCTGAAGACATTTGCTGGCAGATGGAAACTGGGGGGCAAGAGATGCACTAAGAAGCAGATGTCCAGTTCCTTTTATTGCCTAGACTTCTTCTTCCCACTGGGTAGCAGACAGTGAAACATTTGAGTGGACATGATAACAAAACAAGAGACTGTAATAAGTAACAACTGTTTTACATCTTAAGTTTGCTTTAGTTAGGAAAAAAAAAAGTAGGTTGTGTGTTTTATTTCAGTGCAACCATTTCAGTAATTTTTTTTTTTTCTTCCTGTCCTTTAGCTCTTGGGGAGATTTCTTACTGGATGCAATTCCTGGCCTGGTGTTTGATACAGCAAAGGAGGACATGGCACTGAGGACAAGCATTCCAAGGCAACTGCTCATGGTTAGTAGGTGGGACTCAGGGAATAATGGTGCATCCAGGTGGTCTGTCAGACAGCAAAAGTTCTGTCAGGCCAAGCTTCTGAATCTAAGTCAGTGAAGCTGTGAATTGTTGTGGGATCTCCTTATGGTGGTCGTGTGCTGCTGCTGCTCAGCTTGTCAGTGTGCAGGAGGAACAAGGGTTTTTTCAACTGCATTTGCAAGTTCTTTAGCCCCAGAGAAAGGAGAACATTTTTTTTGTTTGATATGTGAACAGCTCATGGGGAATGTGTAAAAGAAACAAATCTTGGTTTGGGACTAAGCGGAGATAAAAGGGGAGTGTCCAGCTTTTCACTGCTTTGCTGCACTGCTTTAGGCCTGGTCTGTTCAACTTGAATTCTTTGTGGATGTTTAGCAGGTGGACACAGCTGACTACACCAAAAAGCTGAGCAGCCTTCTGAGAAGGCTTGCAGACCACCTGGAGAACTCCAGGGACCTGAGATCATCCGACATGAAGAAGGATTTCATTACGCACCGGTTGCCGCCATGCTTGGGATGTGACTCTGATCCTTTGACTCCAGGTAGAGTTTGAACTTTCCAAAACTGGCTGATGTGGTGGTAGTGGCTAAGTCTGCTTCTTAAAACTTCTAGCATTTCATAGCAGGCCAAGATCACAGTCTAGGCCCAGCTTTGTGTTGTGCCTGGCTGTGTATGTGTTTGCACACCTCTCTTAGTCAGTTCCCAGTGTCTGGTGGGAGAGATGACCCATTTCCCTTACACTGAAATAAAGGTTATCCTAGAATTTCAAAAATCTTTCTCATTTCTCCTTCCACCCCAAGTTCGAGAACTTGTGGCTGTGGAAATACAGGTTAACAAAAAAATCTGGCTACAGGAGAATGGGTAGTGCATAGGGGGCTCAGTTTGTATCATGTCTGGTTTTCTTCCTTTTCTAAGGGAGAATTTATTCTTCTTAGGTGGGAAATTGCCAAAAATAGATAGCAAAATCAGACTGCAGTTTAGAGACCATGCTATCATCACTGTGGAACCAGATCAAGAGAATGCTGTAAGTATAAGAAGCCCCCCTTGTATGCCTGGGTTGGGAGTGGCAGGCATGTGAATTGTTGCTCTGTTGTACTAAAAGGGTTGTGCAGTTCTGCTTGGTTGGATCCTGCATCCCATTATTGCTGTTAGGAGATCCTGGGGCTGTTTGCTGAGTGCATTCCACCCTTCTGGAAGGAGGTACTGAATTATATTCAGTCTGTGATTCTGCATGGCTTTTATCTGAATCACATGTGGTAGGTCATTACAGCAGCTAAAATGGCCTTTATAGCTCTGGATAATAGATTTTTTTTTTAATTCTTTGTATTTAAGACCATGAAGAAGTTATAAAATTAGGGTTCCTGAAAAGAGGGCGTTCTGTTGGTTGCATTTAGTCTTTACTACTAAATTATCTCTGTACCTAAGTGGCTGACAGTGGCACTTAGAAATTGTTCCACAACATCGATACTGGCATCTTGCATCATTCTGTGTTTACACTGCTGATCTGTGAAGCTTTATTAATATTAAATTATAGAAGTGCTTTTTGTTAATGAAAAAAAAATGGGGGGATGGGGAACACACACAGAGGATGGATTATCTTGTAGAAATTTTTTGTTGTTGTTTTGTTTTTGGTTTTTGTTTGTGGGGTGGTTTTTTTGTTTGTTTTTTTTTATGAGTGGAATGTTTCCCTCTAAGAAAAACATACCAGAACTTTCTGATTTTTCTCCTCCATTTTATTTGTCCATATTGCTGTGAGACTGTGTAAGGTTTGGAAACTTTTTCTTTCCAATTTTTTTGCAGCTGATTTGTACAGCCTTGACCAAGGCTTGATAATGGGTATGTGATTTTTTTAAGAGACAGACAGTCTCAGACTAAGATTTATTGATGCACACCTGTTCATTAAGCCTTTTTAGGAGAGATGCCTTAAATGTCCTATTTTCTACATAGCATCAGTCCTGTGACTCCAGCAGGGGCAGTTTTAAGGCAGAAGGTTGTAAATAAATTTTCAGAGCTATTTTGGAGTGTCCCTTCTTGCTGTGGGAGGTGGCTGTTGGGTCATTCAGTTGAGAAGGTGACTTGCTTTCCTTGCTGTGACAGTGGCCTCTGGAATTAAGGAGCTGGCACTGGAGTGAGGTGAGGGTGTGGATCACCTGTGACCATTTTCTTCCTGCTGTCTTTTAGGATGAAATCCGCAGGGAGATGGTTTATGTGTATCACTGCTTAAAGAACAGGAGAGAAACTCACATGATGGGGACAGAGGATGACACTGCCAGTGAAGATGGCCTGGCACAGGTTTGTTCCTGCAAACACGCCCCAAAATTCATCTTGGCCCTGTGGGTTTGGCTGCGTTCTTCAGCACCCAGAGTTTTTCAGTCCATTCCCAGAATACCTGGATGAGCTAAAGCTGCAACACAGGCAGTGAATAGTAGAACTAAGTAATGTGATCCCATGGTTAATTAAACATTTGAGATGCTAATGGGATGCATGCCCTGTGGCCCAGTTAACAGAGCTGCTGGAGCAACTAAAAGTATCTTACTGTGTGTCCTTCAGCAGGTCCTGTTGGAGGCTGCTGGAGATGTAGCACACCTTCCATAGGGATCACTGCACCTCATTTCTATCATGTTAAACCTGTGTTAGCTCCTCTATCCACTGGAACACCCTGTGCAGGGCTGCTCACTTCAGCCTGGGGCAGGTCAGCACTGGGAATAAAGAAATCACTCTTCCAAAATGTAATTCAGGTCTTACAACTCCACCAAAGAGGCAGAATGTGCACAGCCTGGCCTTAGGTTGGCCATTGCTGCAAGTTTTTTTTTGTCTGGCAGTTATTTTCCTTTTGTAGTAAATTTCACTGCTCCTCTAGAGCTGAGGCTGAACCCTGACACCTGAGCAGCAAATACCCATCTCAGGATCTTCCTTCCTGCCCTTCAAAAAGAGTCCTGGGAATGAAAGTCCTCTGTGCTTCTGTGCCTAAAGACTGTGTCAGCTAGAAATAAAGCTCTGTTACCTTGCTAAAAGAATGGCTAGAGTTAGGTGAGAGGGTAAATTTAAAATTATTTTTTTTCTTCTGTGTGGAAACCACAGGAGAAAGTCACATAAACATCCCTACCTTGTAAAACATGCTACAGCATGGAAGAGTTCCTTCTAAGTAAAATAGGTCTGGATAAAACTGTCTTTTGGAGGCTGTTGCTCACAAACATGAGTGTGCTGTGGGAATGGAACACATTTCTGCAGCTCCCTCCCCACAGCCTCACACACTTTATTGTGTAATAAAGTCACTGCACTTCGCTGAAGAGTTTTTTCTGTCTCTTTTTCCCCAGCAGACTCATGGGCTGCGGTTCCCTTTGTCATACTTGGATGCACTGAAGCAGATCTGGAGTAACAGCACTGTTAATGTTAAAGAGCTTAACCTTACCTCAGATGAGGAGAAAGAAAACCTTGCCTTGTCACTCTGGACTGAATGTCTGATTGAAGTTCTTTGATGCTTTTGTGAATTAGCTGCTCCTGGCTATTAAGCATCTCTTGAGAGCAAGATTTATTAAATTAGTTTTTTTTAATCCATCCAGCCTCTGGTTTGTACTGCTAACAAAGCATGCACTGTCTGTGCCAAATGTTAACTGTCCTTCCACACTTTTGGGAAACTGTGCATGGGGAAAAACAGGTAAGTGAGCCACAGCTCCAGGTCTGTGGCTGGATGAAGTTACTCCTAAGTACCCCCAGTGCTCTGGTGTCCCCTTCCTTCTGGAGAGCTGCTGGGATGTGGAGGACATCTAAAGTTATGCATGGAACAGGCTCCAAAACCTTGGGCATAAAACATTAACTTGATTTTTTCATTTGTAAAGTTCATCAGCAGGAAAATCTGTTTGATTGCCCTGACTGAAGAAAAGCTTCCTGGTAAAAGCTGCATGTGCTGTTCCCACAGGGAACTTTGCCCAAGAAAACCCCTTTTCCCTCAGATGCTGCCATCCCTGAAATAAACAAACAATAATATTTCTCCTCCACCTCCCCCAGCACCAGTTTCAAGTGAAAGTAACCCAAAAGCCTGTAGCTGGAATCTGTATCTTCAATATTCACTTGAGTGGGTTTTGATGAGACTGGTGCAGTTACTTTAATACTTCATTGATTTTTAATATGCAATCTCACATAACAGCACAGCCACATATTCAATATCCCCCTTTTTTGGGCATTGGAAAAGAAATATTTTACTAGAATGTGCTCAGCATCTGCTGAAAACTATTATTTAGTTTGTTTAAAAAGAAACCAATCAGCAAAATGTTTCTCCTGAAAAGTTTTATACAGTTAAAATAGACATGCTTTAGCATTTTACATTCAAGGTCTCTTAATTACAAAAGCCTGCTTTAATTTGTTATGTAACACTAAGACACCAAATATGATTTAGTCATTCTTCATTTAAAAAACTACAACTTTTTACATGGGCTTTTAAAATTTCATATGGAAAGTCACATGCAGAACACTTGATGTACTGACTTACATGGAAAAAAGCTTAAGAAGTGCTTTAGTTGAAAAAATATATACATAAACATTTGAGGATCTGTTGCTCAAACATCAGATTTATGATAATTTTAGAATGTAAAATAGTAAGTGCAAGTAGATTTTTTTTTTAAATAGTACTATATAGAACTCCATTTAATACAAAAATAGACATCCATATATTTTATCTCTATGGCAAACTTCGAGTTATGTCTTTGTTTGGGGATGATCCTGTTTGAGTGCACAGCTGGCATAGCTTTTAGAATCTCAAATACCTGTCTTCAGCTAACCTGAACTCTTTAAATAGTCCTAGAAATACTTACCCTGAAGATTAATTTAGTGATGCTGAATCCAGGGAGCTGAGGGACTTCTCTTCCATGTCAGGTGTTCACAGCCCTCCAAGGGCCAGGAAAAAGCTTTTCAAGCACCACCTGCAGTCAGTGATGTCTCTGGCTCTGTTGGAGCAATAGCTGTGGTTGCATAGTGTGGAAATCGAGGAGAACCCTGGCACAGCAAGCTCTGGACCACCAGTTGTCCTTGGTGCCACAGTGACCCTGAAATGCAGCCATGCTGCTCTGGGAACACAAAGCCAGCCCTGGAATGCAGGCTGCTGGCACCTTTGGGAATACATGCCAAGGTGAGTTGGTTTCTGCAACACTGGAAATGTGGTGCTGTTAAAAGCAGAGGAGACAAAGGCTTACCAGTATCACTTAGGGGCTGAAAGGCCCCTGTATTGCCTCATTTCACATACTGAACTGGAATTCCAGTTCAAAGGCGTCTTTATGAACAATATAAATTGCATTTTAGTGAGAGACACGATTCAGGATCACTTGGAGCCTAAACAGTTTCACTTGGGATATAAAAGCCCAACTCAAGTTCCTTGAAGCTCATCAGTGCATTCACTCCTCAGTGAGCTTCCAGCAGTGTGAGAGGAAGGTAAAGACAGCATTTCTGAAGAGCCTTTCTCCTGTTATCTCCTGCATGTCCCATGCTGCAGAACCTCTGCCTGCTCTTTTGCATTTACCTTTTACACTTCAGAGGAAGGGCAATGGGTGACTTTGACAGGAGCAGCCTCTGCAGAATCAGCTTCCCTGCAGAGAGACATTGGATCAATCTCCCATCTTCCAGACTTGTGCAAAATTCAGTTATTTTAGGAGCTGGTGCTTGGCACATGAAGGAAAATAGTTGCTGCTGATGGTTCCAGTGGTGTGTGACTTCAGTAGTTGGGTTCTTTTTTCCCCTCTAGATGTTGGTAGCCCACAAAAAGTCCATCTGTGGGATGGATTTTACTCACAAGATTTCAATATCCCATTTCTGTGAGGGTTTGTTTTCTATTGGCTGATTCATAATGATGTGATTCTTGTCATAGTAATATCCTCCTTAAAAACAAAAGGAAGTCATGAAGGGAAAAGCTCTTGAAAGAAATACTCATAAAAATTATACACAATCTTTTCCTAAGTAGGAAAATCAGCTGAAAAATAGGAATTCCATGAGGTAGGGGCTGGTGTCTGCAACTGAGCAATGACAATTTTAACCAGCCTTCTTTTTCAACCCCTTTTCTCTCTTTTTGAGCTATTCTGTGATTGATTTTCCTTCACCATTTTGTCTTCTGTAACTAATTTCTTGCCATCTGCACTACTTAACTCCCCAAGCACAACAGTTGATCTGATCAAAATAAACCTCAGGAATCAAAAGAGAAAGGCTCCTCCCTGCCCTGCTGTTCCTTGTCCCACTGTCAAGCTACTGGACAGAAAAGGTAAGATTCAGTTTCGGACCTTAATTACAAAAAAAAAAAAAAAAAAAAAAAAAAGTGGAAAAGGGAATTTTCTCAATAAAAAAAAAAAAAAGTTGGAACATGGAAGTTTACCTTAATCAAAAAACACACTTAAAACCTGTGAGGTTTGGAGGTTTTTGTTTTTAAATACCTTTAATATCAAGCACCAGTTGGTCACTGAGGTATGAACTGATGGTTCCATCCTCATTGAGTCTCCACTTTTGCCTGTCCTTGCCGTGCTCTGTCCAGAGGGCGACTTTAGCCCCAGGCACGTCTCGGCCCCCAATGACATCCAGACAGGCATTGTTGGCCTAAGAAACAAGGAGAGCAGTGAGATCCAGGCCACAGAGCCTCAGTTTTGTGCCTGTCTCAGGCACTGAGCATATGGCAGTAAATCATGCTGTACTTGGTAAAACCCTGGGAAGCAAGCGAGGAACAGATTTTTCAACACTCGACCAGCTGCTCAATCAAAGGTGATGGTCTTTGTTACTTCATTGTTTTAATGCTAAACCATCAGCTTTTTCTAATATTAATAACAGACCATCAAGGGCAGCATTAATATAAAATCACTCTGAAACTCACCTTGGACTTGAAGAGCCCCTGGCAGTAGTGCCAGAGCTGGGAGCTGCTGCCGCTGCGTGGGGCCGCGCACACCGAGGTCGCCCTGATGTCTGCCAGGCTCCCAGCCACGGTCAGGTACTTGCCCTGGGCCCTGTTCCTCACCCTCACGTACACTGCTGGCTGCAAGGGGGTGAGGGAAGACATTTACAACACAGATCAAGCCAATTGATGTGAGAGGGCCTCCCCTCCACCATCCTCCCCTCCATCAGTCTTCTAAACTCTGTGTTCAATTTTTGTTTCCATTTGAGGATGTTCAGTAATTTTTTGGTTGGAAACAAATGTGCCTGTGAAGCACAGTAAGTGGTTTTTCACATGCAGTTGGGCAGCTATAAACAGCAATGGTAGACAGGTTTTTTTAAGAAAATGTAATTATGGCTGTAGAACTAATTCCTGTGATCTGCAAATATGCCTAGTTCAGCACATTTCACTCATTCCAAGGGCATGTACTCCACAAGCTTTTAATTCTTGGGACACAAAACTTACTGAGTTACATATCCAGCAACTTCAGCCCTCACTAACTGGATTACATGGCAGAGATATACATCACTGTTTTTGAACATGGAAAACAGGGCACTGACCTGGTATCCCTGTTTATTCAAGAAATAAAGAGGATTTTGCAGGGCTACTGCAGGGTTTGAGCTTTTGCCCCGTTATTCACTGGTTTCAGTTCAAATAAAGAGCAGGCAGTTATAAAGAGCAGCTCTACTGAAACCCCAACTCCAGCACAGCTTTTTTTCTGGGAGCTTTAAATCTCCTTTTTTTCCATATTAAAACAAGCCCTGAGCTACAGACAATAAGGCTTCTCTTCCACCAAGCATCCATAAACAAAACCTGTATCAGTACACTGTTTAGTTACTCTTTGTGGCTTAGAGACCTGAACCCTTGAATGAGACTGAAATTGGAATTACTTGGGGTGAGGCAGAGTGGGAAAACCTGGTGGGAACTGCATGAGCTTTGCCTCTTTTGGAAATCCAGGCTACAGCACAATAAAATTCGCTCTTGCTTCCATTTATGTTAATTATGAAACAAGCTAGTGTGGAATTTGTTTCCTCATTATATTGTCATATGGCAAAAAAGTAAAAATAGAGCATCCACAGAACATGCTAATGAGCAATTCAGTTAAACAAAACCTGGCACCAAGAAACTGGGAATTATTTCCCTTGAGGAACCTAACATAGATCTCAATAACTGTCCTGAGAAGCATTTTCTGCTTCAGCAATCTTCCAGTGCGTCCTTCTGGCTGTCAGCATTTGGCCTGATTTAAGGAGTGCAACACAGCCCACAGTGCCTGGTGGTAGAGCTGCACAAAACCCTGTCCATAAAACCCCTTTTCCTCACCCAGTCTTAGAGTACCTGCTTCACAGGACGGAGGGAGCCAATCCCTTTCCAGCCACTGTGCTCATTCCAGTTTGAAATCTCCCTGGGCTCCAGCAGAATCTGCTTTCCTAAAAAATTGCATCCCTCGTAGGCAATCCACCTGGATACATAAAACAGAATGTGAAAGGGCACTTGTTATCCACAGCAAAACTAAACTGCAGGTCAGGGCTGTGCTCTTGGAAGCCCTCAAACCTCTCCACAGTGATGCCAATATCAAGCCTCTCTTTCTGTGCTGCAAGATGCCATCCATTTCAGTGGGATGACTGCCTTCTGTTGAAATTCAGACCTGTTTTCTGTCTGTCTGTCTAAAATCTGTAAACTACATTTCCCATCTCCCCTCTCCCACCCCATTTTTTTTTCCCTCACAAAAAGGAGAACCTCTGCATGAGCCCAGATGGGAATAAAGGTGGTTTCAGCAGGCCTGTGTTAGGAAATTAGAGAGCCACACTCGCAGCTTTACCTTGTTGTGCACATTAATTATGAGAGGAACTTGTCTGATGTTTTTGTTACAGTTAAAGCTTTTTATTAAATTCCACTTGTCTGAAAACACATTACAGGTATTCACTCTAAACCCCACACCCTGCTGCAGCAGATTTTCCTGTCATGAACACACCATGGATGTGGCTGAGTGCTGTAACAGCCAGTTAAAGCACTGGCTAATACAGACCCCTTGTTATCTGAGCATCTGCTCAGTAAATGCTGCTCACAAAGGCAGCCTCAGGAGCACAGATCCCTTCTGTTTATATCAATAGCACATTGCTGTGGGGACAGTGACTCCTAAATGCCTGACTCATTAACTCCTCTGAACGAAAAGCACTGTGGTTTCCCAGGTTACCTGTTTCACAGGTCAGCTGCCAAGAACGTGAGGGATGGCTGTGAAAACACCCACAGCCTCACAGCACCTGGAATTGCTTTTGCCCAGTGCCCACAACTCAGAGAAACTGAGAGCCAGACCTCCTCAGGGCTCCATGGAGGCTCAACTGTGCCAGTTGTGAGCTGCCTGGCAACGAAGATGGGTCCCTGTTTCTTCAAACAAAGTCCACACCTCCTGACTAACAGGTATTCAGGGCAGCCTGACTGCCCCTGTCTCTTCCTTATACTTTGAACACATTCCTGGCTTTTTTCCCCTTGCAATGGTTTCTGTCACTGAGAATTCACTGTTAACACTACTCTTGGAGCGTGGAACAGTCTGATGTGGAATGCAGTTTCAAAGCAGACGTTTATAGGGAGCAGAGAGGGGAAAGCCTGTTACAGTGATCACCATCTGAAGCCAGGTTGGGCTCCTGGCATGCAGTGACACAGGCAAAACTCACCTCTGCTCTCCCACAGGCTGTGTCACCTCTCCCACACCTCTGAGAACCCCAGCATCCCTTACCAAGGCAGACTCCAGGTTTGTGCCTTAATGTGGTGGCCAGCTGGCTCGGGAAGGAGCCTTTTATCTAAGCCTGGCAGCAAGATGCTATCGGAGTATTTACAAAAATCTTTGCTATTTGCCTAAAGCTGACAGCAGGCTTTGGAATGAGGAGCCAAAAAACCCTCTAAATCTGCCTTCCTGAACTCTGAATCCCAGATAAGGCAAACAAACCCTCTAGGACATCCCACATCACCTGACACTCAGCTTTTAGGTTACCTGTCTACTGTGTGGGATGGGGACAGGCTGGGGAGGTCTCTTTCCTAGGAAGCATTGAAAAGAGCTCAGAGGAAACCGAACCTTTCTGCCCTGAACCCGTCCCAGAGACAGGGAGGCAGCTAACCTGGCCTGGACACCCAATAATGAGCAGAAAGATGCAGGAGGGGCTGGCCTGTTGCATTCACTCTCCTGTGTTTTCTTGCCACGTTGTCCCAAAAGCCATCACCCTTCCTTTGCAGCCAACTGCTGGGGCAAAGGGATTGAATTTCCAGACAATACACCACTTCAGTATTAGCAAAGGTTCAGGATGGAAGTGGCACAAACAGTTGGGAACTGTTGTGTACTGGCAAAGCTCTGTGGGGAACCTTATGTTCACTATTCTCTCAAGAAAATTACAGCTTTGCCTGTGTGGAAAAGGTGGGGAAAGGTCAAACATAAACATAGGAAATGTGTGTCCCATTAGGAAAACAGCAGTTTCCAGCCACTCTCAGTTGCAGGATGAGACTCTGCAAGTTATTTGTTGCTGTGGCTGTAGAGGCTGAAAACCAGGCTGAAAACCTGGCTGAAAACAGAACACTTGGGAGCTCTTCCAAAAGGTGAAAGGGAGAGATGTGGAAGAGGTTAGAAGGTCACTTCTGCAGATGTACAATGTTTTCACAGAAGAAACTGGGTGTACATTCACACTCCTGGAGGAGGGTTAAACTAATAACAGAAGCAAATTACTGTTTCAGCTGTCAGATCCACCCTGAGCTCCTCTCAGAAGCTGCTGCTTCTCTGGCAGCCAGTCAGCACATCAAGCTTCCCTGAGCCACTGCAGTGGTTTAAATCACTGCAGTTTATAGCTAGCATTTTACAGCCTGTTAATAAAGGCACTCTGAGTTTACACTACCTGCCTTTGAAAGTCTGTGTCTCAAAATAGAAGTTAAGAATGTAAACCATGCTATGAACAAGGCAATAATCATGAGACAGTGTTAGCTCCTAGAGTGCAAAACTGACAGGGATAATTCTTCCATACTTACAATCCACTTCTCACCCACACAGACTGGGTGTAAAAATGAAGGTCCTCGTTCAAAACAGAATTGACTGGTTCACTGAAGTGCAGCTCTCTGCCCTTGCAGTCTTCCAGGGTGAACAGACTGATGGAAGGCTCAGCAAAAACCTGGGGAAGGAGAAAAAACAAAATCACAAAGTTTTAGTAGGAGTAGTCCAGATTCATTTGCTAGAGATGATGCACACATTGGCCCACTTCAGTTGAATTTCCTACAGTGCTTTTGGGTTAGCTCATGCTCCCTCAGCAAACATAACAAGGGAAAACCCCAAAGCACAGAGCTGAAACTAACTGCATTTAGCAGTGGCTTTGTCTTCAGTGTAGTGCCCCACTGACACAGGCCAGGCACAGAAAGTCACCAAGTGATACAGAGGCCTCTCTTTGGGAACTCATTTTGATCTGATTTGTATCATCAGGGCCTTGATTGTTTTTCAAAAATCCACTTTATTTACTTATTGGTGGAACATGCATCTAAAACAGTGAGTCAAATCAAAGTCTATTGCCCACAGGCTTCAATTAGCAGTAGTTCACTGCAAGCATTTTAAGGAGCTACAAACTGTAAAAAGGTCAGAAAGGTCAACTAAAAACTTCTCCAAAGTTTTTAACAGACATATTTTTCTTCTGACAATCTTGAAGGAAGAGCATAATTAGTAAATTCTACAATCTCATGTAGAATTGAAACATTTTTCACTTAATGTCCTTTTCTGCAGTTGACAGATTGCCTGTGAAAGCAAATAAAGAGATCGGTTTGAAAGAAAATGTGGTGCATCTGTAAGGCCAGCAGAAAAACAGAGGAAACAGATTTAAAAATTCTGTGCCCTAGTGCAAGGAACACTTGTACAACACTTCAGCATTTTTAACCTAAAACCAGGAGCAAAAGCACTTGCAATTTACACCTGGAAAGAAAGAGGGAACAGGTCTGACTAACCCAGTGAGCTGCCCCTTCAGGAAAGGAACCTTCTTTTAGAAGATGTTACCCTGAGATAGCTGGCTCAGGCAAAATCTGAAATTCCTCTTGCAGCAAAGACATGGCCTCAGGTGAAATAAATGAAACAAAATCTTGAATTAAAGTTGACACAGGAACTGAGTAATTAAAGAGAAATTAATTGTCATGTTTGAAGAGGCACATGAATGTAGTGAAGTGTCTCTGAAAAGCTCAGGGGTGTGTCAGGACACATGAATTTGCTTGACACTGACTCAGTGCACTTGGTATGCAGCTGGTTTGTCAGATTGTGCCTCAGAGATTGCCTTCCTCTGCCAGCCAGTGCACGGACTGCCTAAGTCATGCAACACTGCAGGGACAGAGAGTTCACTGAGACATTTTGAAGAAGAGCTTGGGATCATCCACTCTGAGAGATCTTTAAAGCCTACTGTGCTCCCGAAACCTAATGTTACACACCAGAAAGAGATTAAAACCTGTAATGTTTTTATTTTGGAATGTCAGCTCTTCCCAAGTGCCTTCTGCTGGATGGGGTGGATCAGATTTACAGTGGGTGGCTAAAGGCTCACTTTGAAACCCAGACCAGCATACCTAGTACAGGCAGCTGCTCCTGAGGTTGCTTTGCTCAGCCGGGCAGATTCATCACACTCCTGTTGGCAAGAGCCTTGGCACTGCCTTTCACCTGAGTGGACACCAGAAGCCATGTCCAGAACAGGCCCAGCAGTTTTCATGAGTGCCTTGCTAACCATGAGAAACACCATCTGGCATCTGTGCCACCAGACAGGACAACCCAAACCTAAATATTGATCCTGCTGTTGCAACTGAGGATGTTGAGAGACAGGGCTGCTGTACCAGATGGACAGGTCACCTGACCCAGCATAACCATTTCTACACCAGGAACCACCACAGCAAACTGCTGGGGTCAATTAAAATGATTCCAGCTCTGCTGTACTTGTGACTGTTAGGACTGAGAGGTCTGAGAATTCCCTGTCCAGCTACTCAGAGACCCTGACACACACATACCATGGATGACTCTGATCCCTGGCAGACCTCAGAAGAGATGCAGTGACCTTGCAGAGACAAACTCCAGAAAGAAACCAGGCTGCTGTGCCAAGCCCTGAGCTCTCCTGCTTCCACAGCCATATAGAGAGCAATGCACTGATCCCTCATGTTCTGTATTCCCTTCTGGCAGCACTGACTTTGGCCTGGCTTTCTTCTCTGACTTTGTTTTCACAGCTCCATGGAAACTGGGAACAGTGAAAAACAAAGTTTGGGGCTATGCTGTTAGGCTGGGAACAATACATCTTGTTCCCAGCCTTTCTTGCAGAATGCTGAGGAGCTTTTTCACCTGAAAGGTGAGCCAAAGACATCTATATTTACTCATTCCCATGCTAAGGTCAGCATTACTTTAGCTTCTTTTCACAGTTATTTCAAGGAAAATACCTGAAATGCCATGCTTTGGGAAAATCTTGCCAACTGTGAGAATAACAAAGCACTATAGAATTCCTTAACATGATTTTTATGTGTGAAGGAACTGACTGCCTTTGCTTAAACTAGCACCAATAACATTTTAAGAGGTTTTGCTTGTCCTGTTTTTTCATGCTACTGTCCAAAGAGAAACTTGAAGGGATTTATTATATTCAAGAGGCCAGTGATTAAGGAAAGCTATATTTACATAGCATTTCAAGATATGAACAGCCTTGCAAACTGTTAAATACACTGATATACTTTACTTAACAGGTGTGGTGTTCTGTGGCTAACAGAGTACATGGTGCAATGAAAATGACACAGGTAAACCATGGAAAATCAACACAAAAAATCAACACACTAAAAATCTCTTGCACAGCTCAACTCAGCTCAGGCTTCCCCCTCAGTGATTTTTACTTTGCTTTTGGTGAAGCTGTGCAACCCAATTTTTCACAATTCAGAACCAAGTGCACAGGTGAATTTGCACACATGCTTAGAGCAAAAAGCATAATTTTAGCTATGGATAATTTTTCATTACGAAAGTTGTGAGAATTTTTACTAATAAAGCCTTTTTGGAAAGGGCCCATCCCAAAACATATTTTCCCTCACACCTTTTTTTTTGGCCAGCTTAGGTTTTGCAGACTTTGATGGGAAAGCCTAATAAAGGCAAAGGGAGAAATCCAGAGGGCCAGACTAAAGCCTGAGTGCAACCCAGCCAAGGCAAGGGATGGGGCACTGCCCCATTTCCCATCATTGCTGACCTGTGCTTTGCAAACTGCATTTACCAGAGTCTGAACTGGGGGAGCCTCCACAGCTGTGGTACAACAGCTTGGGAAGATCTCTGCTCTCCAGGCTTGGCCAGCTCATCACTTCCAACTGTGTTTGCTGGAGCTGCTCTTGCCTGGCTGCTCCCTTCCCTTCAGTGTGGGATGGATGCCTGGCTGAGGGAGCACCCACAGTCCAGTCCCAGCCACACTGAGTGACTCAGTGCCTGGCCCTGGTCCTGTTTTTGTATCCTGTTTTTGTTTTCGTATCTGATTTCTTTATTTGCCTCACAGGAGAGAGGAGGAGATTAGTTAACACCTGTATTTAACTTAGAGAAGATAATATAGAAATACAAGGATTATCACAACTGATCAGAGCAAGAATAATGAATGCCTCAGAAGAAAAGATAAAAAAACCCCAACCAAACAAAAAAAAGCACTGCACAACCTACAACCTAGATCTCATTTTTGGTTTTAGAAACTGTTTAATTTACAGGTAACACTTTAGAAGGAAAGCTAATTGCTCATTGCAAGAATCCTGGGTATTCTTTTCCATGTAAATCACACCAAATATGACAGGGAATTTGTCAAAACAAGACACCTGAGAAAAGGCAGCACCAGAGCTGAACTCCCCATTGCAAGATCATCTACCCCAAAGAATAACCTCCTCAAGCAGTAAACACTGGACAAATGCCCCAATAAGCAACCCTATAAATGGCCCAGCTGCCTTCACCTGCTCTCTTGCAGCTTTTCCTTTGCATGAACCCATGGCAACACAAAAGGCAAGTCCTGGCTGATGCAGGCACAGAAAGCTGCACCTCTGCAGAACTCTGAACCTGTGCTATGCTTTCACCTGCCTGCAGGAGGGCTGGTAACAACAATGCAACAGCACCTTTCATCAGCAAGCTTTTCTGGAACAGAAATTTTTAGATGAAAGGAGATGACATCAGTGTCAGTTGTTCCTTCTTTGTACCCTTCTGTTAATCCACAGCTTTCCCTACATGCTCTGAGGATGATGAAACAGCCCAGCATGTATTTGAGCAAAATGGAACACCAGGAGTAAAGCTAGGGCCTCCTAAAGATTTAAGTATTATACACCTTGGAGAATAAGGTGTGATGGGAGAGAGGAAACTTCATCAGGAACAGAGGAAATTGGTTGTAAAGATGTGCTGAATTCCTCCATGATGCCAGAGCACAATAAATGGGGAAGTAACCAAAGTGGAACCACATTAATTTGAATTTCTTGTGAAATGGGAGACAGTGTGTGCAGAGGATGTGAGAGCAGCATGCCATACTTATAAGCTGACAACTTCACTTTCCATCAGACAATACATAAAACATCCCTCCAAGAGATAAGAGCTAGAATAAAAATTTACCAACCTAAAACACTATCACTACAGTGAAATCACCAAACTATAGGCTCACTATTGTGAGCCTATTTTCTTATCCAAATAATTTCGTGTTGATCTGAAAGTTTTGGGTTTGTTTTTTTCCTATTTTAATTGGACCAACTCAGTGATTTAGAAAGAAAATTTTCATTTGTTACACAATGAAGCTCTTAGACAAACAGATGACATTTCTGGGAGTTTTCAAACTAAAAACTCAAAAGTTTACTTTCTTAAATATGAAAAAAAACCTTTTATTTTTTTTTTTCAGTTTTTGCAAATAGTTTGTTTCCATCAAAGCCGCATTTTCTATGGAACAAATGGAATGTTCCCAGCGTGGGACTCCTGCACAGTTCCACTTGCAGCAATTACATCTCACTGAAAGGAGAGCAGGAGACAATGCACACCCAGGGCTTGGTGTCAGGGTTAAAAGTTCTCCTTCTCACATGTAAGCTACCAGGGGACACACCTTAGCTCTGAAGTGAGGCTGGCATTCAAAGCTGAATAATGGAAGGGGTTCCCAACGCCACAAATTAATTCAATAAAGCCACACAACAATTGCACTTGGGAACAGGCCTGCTCCTCTCTGCCATGAGCTAACAGAAATATGCTGTAATAAAAGGGGCTCTGTTCCAAGAACAGTGCACTGTGGACAATGCTCAGAATTAACTGTGGCTGTTCCTGGCCCTGACCTGCTGCGTGCTCTGGGTCACAGCTCTGCCACACCAGGGTCCCCAGCACTGCCCTGGGGCTCTCAGGGCAAACAGGTGGAGTTCAGTGGCATTTTATGCTGTTTAGTGCCTTGAATTTGTGAGATACAAGGGCTCCTATTGGCAAGGAAAGAACCAAACTAAGAGGTGCCAAAGCAGAGGAAGATGTGTGTGAGCTCCTCACATACAGCCTGCCAAACATTTCTTCCAGGGCCTGGCCCTTGGGAATCAAGGGCTGCCAGCAGTCTCCTACCATGCCAAAATTCTTATTTACTTCCCTGTGAGATTACAGGATGAGGCCTACCATTATTTGATATCAAAACTTCACTTGGATTTGGCACAGCAGTCCAAAAGCCTAAGCTGAAAAGGGGAACTTTAATCTAAAACCCAGGCTCCCAGCAGGTAGGAAGTCACTGTATCTGTATGGTCTAGTGAAAAAGCTCTCAAATTTGAGTGGTACATCCTTCCCACCATGCCCATGGGTTTGCTGTTTGCATTTGTTTGGGGTTTGTGGGGCTTTTTCGGGCTTTTTTTTCATTTGGTTGGTTGGGGTTTTTTTCTTTTCTTTTTAGAAACTGTTCACAAATGGTAAAAAGGACTTCATATGTGAAAAAGCTGAACTGAGTAATCACAGAAGTCCAGCTTCATAGGAGCTGCACTGAAGGACACACACACACACCTAGGCTGAGTTTGTGTCCCGTGATCAGGGAAGGAGGAAGAGTTTTGGAGAAGCTGGTGGCCAGTGCTAGAGAAGAGGGGGCAGAGAAACCACTTGCATCTCTTTTACCAACAGTGTTACAGCTCATCTTTGATGCTCCTTCATAAGAGCACACCAAGACGTGGAAGAAAGGCACAGACATCACATCAAGACTGCAGATTTGAGTGTCCTGTGTGCAGGATTACAGTGGGATGTATAGAAGGTTGTAGCTCTCTTGTTCTGGAGGGCAAAGTGCATTCCTGTCCAACCCCCTGGCCATGGAGGATCTTGTGTCTCACTTGTAAAAAAGAGAACAATTTTAAACCCAGAACACACAAAAGCAGCTACAAGTGACCTCGTGCAAGTGTGCATGCAGCCTGACCTGTTCCCAACCCAAAAAATCCTGTGAGCCAAGAAAACAAACCTCACTCTTTTCCCTAACTGGGAGTTTGTTTATGGCCAGTACTCGCTTCAGACATCTGACAAGGAAAAGAGTTCTGAAATGTTTTGCTTTTTTTTTTTTTTTTTTTCCCCAGTTAAATCTTACATATTGAATAGGCTTGAGGGATTTGATTGTAGCAGTTGGGCAGCCACAGGAACTGAGGTCAACATAGAGGCCTTCTTCCAGCACACAGTGATTGTCAGTGGTTTCCCCTTTGTAACACAGGAGCCAACTGCAAGAATAATGGAACAAAAAAGATAAGCTGCTCTAGCTGCTTGTTTATAGTATGTTTTTTACAAGACTTAATACTTGCTTAAGGACAAAAGGAATAAAACATTTTCTTTGTTCTTGTCAAGCTTAAAGTAAGGTGACTTGAAAGCTATGCAGCAAAATCAAATCATGTGGTACAGAAACCTGAGTTCCAGAGTCAAACGACGTTGAGTGGAATTCAGACACTTCCACTGTACCAAAGTTGTGAAAATCTGGAATAAATTCTAACTGGAGTTAAAAAAAGAGTCACAGTAACTGTGCAAACCTTCCTGGGGAAAGCAAAATGCTTAGTACCCAAACCAAGGACAGGATGAGAGTTACTGAGATGCCTTGCAGGACAAAGGGTCTAAGACATGATGGAAGAGGATGGGCATGTGTTATGTGCTTTCAGCTGTCTGAAATTTTGTAAAATTAAAAAAAAATAATTTCATAATACTGAAAATGATGGCATGTAAAACAACAGACACTTACCATCCCCGGAGAACCTTAAAAGAACATGGTATGAATGATGTAAAATCAGAAACTTCTGCTGTGAAATCAACACATGCTCCTTGGAAATGTGTATTACTGAAAGCTTTGAGCTACAAGAACAAAACAAAACAAAATAATGACTAGAAGGAAAATGAAGGCATTATCAAAAATGTAAACAGAGAAAGCTGTACTCTCAGAGAAGTATCCATTCAATTCACAAATATACAATTAATTGAATGAATTGTCATTCAAAGAATCTTTTACATTTTCTACAGCTGCTTTATTTTTAGAAATGTATCAAGTATTTTGTCATCTCTGGGCTGGCACAGGAGGCTTCCCAGTGATGCTAAGGCAGGCAGAGTTATCAAATATAAGCTCAACTGCAGCAGGAGGGGACCCAGGCAAAAATGAGAAGAGCAGGACTCAAGGCTGTTGTCATTCACCCGAAGTCCCCCTGAACTGCAGCTCAACTCTGACTGCAGCTCAGCAATCCAGTGCTCAAAGCAGGGTGGGGAATTGCTGGTCAAAAGACACAGAGCTGCTGTTGACAAAGTGCCCTGAAATCTTCTGTGACTACAGTGATTGCAGGTGGCTTTTCATTTCAGAACTAGCAGGAGGATTTCTGAGGGAACTGGAGACCACTGGAGTTCAGCCAAGCTGCTTTTGTATGTCATGGTAAAGAACTCCAAGTCACAGTGAACCACACCCCACCAGTAAGATGTGATCAGTTCATCTCAAAAAAAGGAAGAAGGCTCAAAATGTTGCAGTAAAAGTAAAATAGAAAAATACAAACAGACAAAGAACAATCAACCCCCCCCCCAAAACTAACCTCCTCCAAACAAATAAACAAAAAGCCCAGATGAACAAACCCACTCTTCCAAAAAAAACTGAAACAAAAAAAACACACCAAGAAAACCCCTAAATCCCCCACCAAAACAAAAAGAAACCCTGGTATGATGTAGGCTATGATCTATAGCAAAGACACCCAGAATTCTGTACCCTTGGCCTGCCACTGTATAACTGAGATGAATTTCATTTGAAAGCCTAAAAGAGAGGCTGGAAAAGAATGAAAAATTGAAGTGTATCAAGAGAACAGCTCATATTCCGTAATGGAAGAAAAACATGATGGCTGTTGCAAGAGCTACTTCCCCCTTCATGCCCCAAATTGGCCAAGCTTCCTGCCAAAGAAAAGAAATCAAGTGTTTTTGCCAGCATAGAGTGAGAAGGCCAAATACAAGTGTCAGCAAATGATTTTATGGAAAAGTTCAGTCTATGTTTTTAAAAGAAATGAATGTTTCCTGTTAGAAAGAACAAGAAAGGCTTAAGCTGGCCTTGCAGGCTATGAGAGCTAACTGGAGAGCATGGATCAGCTACAATAAAATGAATAAAGTGTAACTGACTTTTCTGTAAATACAACTGCACTGCTATGTCACAAAGCACCTATTTAAGCTGTAATTGCACTGTATTTTCTACCCACTCATCTCCAAGCTCTTTACAAAAGGGAATAGATATACATACACACTGCCTCTCTTTCACATGCCACGTGCTATGCAAGGCTTTAAAAAAAAAAGACTCATTTTCACACAGAATTTATCTGGTAGTGAATGAGGGTCTTAATTTGACAAAAGTTGGGGTGGAGTAGTGATTCCTCAGTGCAAACACTGCAATTAGTTTCCAAGTGCAGCCATCTCCACTTTGTCAGGCTCTGACATTACTGTGTGAGGTTACGCTTCCCAAATATCACACGGGTAGAATATTAAAGTACAAATCCAGGGTTGCACAGCAATTATCTCTAAATCATCTGTACAAGTCACCTGCTGCTGAAAGAGGCTTTGTTCTTGCTGGGCAAAGCTTTTTGTTTTAAAAAAATGAAACGAATGGCTTTGCAGAGTTGGTGATTTCTTACACTCTGTGTACTTGGTTTATGAAGAAGCTTGACAGGCAGAAAAGGTCAGGGGAGTTACTGAGAGATTTAAGAAAATGTTGCTGCTTTTCAATTTCTGATAAGAACAGAAATGAAAAAAAGACATACTCTTATAGACAGTGCAAACAGTTCCCTTAGTTCAGACATATGCTTATTAAAGGTGGCAGAATGTATAATCATTCAAAATAACCAATATATGACTTATTAAAGGGTCAAACAACAGGATGTTTAAGGATTTGCCAGCTCATGTGCATCATGCTTAGAAGTTCCAAATTAAGAGACTGGTTTTCAAGTAGAAAACTTTTATTTTACTCTGAAAGTGAAATTCTTGATATTTATCCAAAGGCCTGTCTTTTACTTATCCTAAGTGATTAAATATTTTCCCATTAAAAATTATTTAAAATATTTCCCCTCCTGTAAGAACTGTAGTGATATAAAATATGTTCTTTCTTCCCTAGCCCCAAGGCAGAATCCTATGAAAACCAGGATTGTGATAAGTCAGAACAGTCACTTTTTCGTAAATGGTGGTGAAACTATTATTAAAGATCACAAGAGGCAAAATACAATCCAATACATGTCAATATTTAAAGCTATCTGTGCATACACACAGAGATTTTTTCACATTTCTGGAAATAAAAATCCCGTGTAGCACAATTTATTGAAACTTCAAAGGTTTGAGCTGATCTTAAAGGTCTGCAACAATGGAATAATACACTCAAAAGAAAAGATTTGGGGAGATCCTGAAAACTAGAAGAATAGGAGATGGAAATAAAATTATCTTCAACTGTTTAGACTCCACCAGTTTTACCTGAGTCAGTTATATTATCTGGCATCATTTACCAAGGCCCTCTGGTGAACATACTTGCAAGTCTTTGGATTTGTCTGCAAACTGCCATGTGAACAGCTTGGGCAGGAAGTCAGTGTTTAAGGCTAGAATAATACACCAATTATGTCTTCAGACAGGAAACATTTCCTGTAGTCCTGGGTTAATCATAAAATGGTAGAATTGGAGAAAAAGGAGGGTGTGGTCCACCTGCTAAGTAACACAATGCACAACATTTCCCATCCAAGCAAGAAAGAGAGAAATTGTGTCCAGATGACAAAATACTTAAGTTTGCTGAAACACAACCACAGAGCTCTAAAATATCTTTTGTCTGAAAATAAGTCATGTTTCTCAAAATAAACTTTCCCAAATTTGCTTAATTAAAAGCATGTCAGAGAGAGCAATAAAACCACTCAGATCATCACCCATGCTAGCAGGACAGAAAAAGATGAATCAAACAACTCATGCTGGACAGGAGGAGAGCCCTGCTGGGACAGAACATTGCAGGGGACACAGAGCACACATGGTGATGAACACAGAGCAGGTTTGTGTTTCAGAAAGATAACACTCAAAAGTCCATTAATGGAATATAGCCTTGTAAGATAAGGACCAGAGTGTAAGACCCTAAACTAACTCATTTTTGAGACTTAGAGTGAATTATAGGGACTACTTTTTCTTAATAAGTTACCACCATGTTAGACACAGCTTTCAGAGAAACTGTCAGAATGTATCATAGATTTATCACAGATAATGTGTCCAGTTAAGCTCTGATGGTACTGTAACAAAAAAGGAACCTTATGGAGCAGTTCTGCCTGCTTGGAAGACTTTGGAAAGCAGAACTACCAGCATCCAAGACTAAAAAACACAATTTCCAGGTGTTGATGTATCTGCAGATTTGAAATGTGCAGTTTTGTGCAGCTTAGATTTTCATCTTGACCTCACACATAAACACAGGAGTGACAAACTGGATGCAATGCAAAATAAAGGAAAGAAAATTTGCCATAAAGAGAAAGATGAATGGACAGGGTGAGTTTCCAGAAACAAAAGGGAAAGAAGAGGAAAATCAATAGCTTTAGAGGTCCAAAGTCTCTCAAAACCTATTGGACTGCTTGCATTTTTGGGGACGGAATTCTAATGGGTATGATCCAGAATAAAGCAAAGAGTAGAACACTTAGCAGACTTTACTTTTATCCATCTACCAGTTTCCTCCATCACTGATCTGCTGTAGCAAGGTGGCAATACTGAGGTATCACCTGAAATTACTGAGATATCATCTGAAGCAAGGCATTCAACATTACCTGCATTTAATTATTAAGTGTAGTTTAGTACTAGAGACTGTTATGTAATGCCAACATACCAAGTGTGGAGGCTCATTCAGCCCAAGAGGCTCCTGCAATAATAAACACATATACACACATTAGAAAACCCCAACATTAATTATAATTAATTTCCTAAGGAGACAGCCAAGTTGTCTGAAATTTGTGAGGTATGAACTAAGGAGGAGCAGAGGGAAAAAAAACTTCCCAGGCTCTTGGCACAATTCTCCTCCCCAGTTTCTGCCATGAGCTGCCTGTAAGCTCACAATTACCTGTCTGATTGTTCAATGCCTTTCACACAGAGAACTTGCATCAGCATTAATTAGTTACCAGAATGTGCATTAGAGTCCATGTAAATGTCTCTGCATTTACTTTTGAGGCTGTTTCTTAAAAAAAAAAAAAAAAAGACAGAACTGACACCAATAGAAGACACCTCTCTCAACATGTGCTCCTCAAAATAAGGTTAAGTATTCCTTTTGCATTCCTATAATTTATTACTTATTAATAATTTATTACTTATTATCAGAAGATTATCTTTGTTCTGCATTAGGGTTTTGACAGTGCTGGCACTAATCTGTTTGGGTGAGTTAGCACTACCTTGATTGAATAATGGATTAAAAATATTTCCTGCCTTCATTCACTGTATCTAGTACAAATATTTTAGCATAAAAATAAGAAAAAAAACCCCAACAGAATTCTATTATGTAACGACACAGGCCAGATAAATTCTCAAGTATTTTTAAATACATTATCAATTACTACATTTTAAGGCAAATTAATCTTTCCAGGCCAGATTACTTTTTCCATGTATGCAGTCTGCAAAAGGGAAATTCTTCTTATGAAGCTTCCCTGACAATTTTCTCAAAAGACAGAAAGATCTACAGTGCCCATTTAAGTCTCCATCCTGAACAGACTCATTATGCCTTCCATGAGGGTCTTTAAATTGTTTCCAAGCAAATAGACAGGTTGTTACAATGTGGGCTCTCCTGTTTAATTATTATGGTAAGCTCTGAAGCTCTCCAAAGGTCTCATTTCTTTTAAGGCTTTCCCTTAAATTCTGGTAACTCACCAATTTAACAGGTCGAATGGACATGATGGTTTTACTAGATCCTCCCCAGTCAAAGAAGCATTTGTATTTTCCTTTCTCCAATACATATTGTTCTCCACAGAAATATTTCTGCTGATATGCCACCCACCTGGAGAATGGCAAAAAAAATTAAACTGAAAACATTGCATTTTTCTGAGTAGTTTGATGACAACAGCAAGTCAAGCACAACAGAATGTCCACCTGGAAGATAGTGCAACATTAAACCCAATGAGAGGCAGAGAACTGTCACAGACTTGATTTTCTGCTTTTCTCTACTTCAACAAACACAAGATTTTGGGTGTCTGCCTTGCCATGAAATTCATTGTGAGATGATGCCCTGCTCAGAAATTCAGAGGAAAGACATTTAATTGATAACTTTTTGAATCTCTCTTGAATCTTTGCCTGCTTGGCATTCCCTAGACAGGGCTTTGTTACAGCTTTTCCAGTTGGATTTAGGAAAAATGGTTCAAGAAGAAAGAGAAGTAATTGAGGAAGGCTTGATGAGATTAAGCAAAAGCCTACAATAGCTGGCAGTTCAAGCTTCTCCCACCCTGCTTCCTCTCCTGCAATTTAAGAAGAAAGAAGCCCCCAGCTAGAGGCTCCTTCTATCCCTGCACAGTGGCAGAAGCAGATGGGGGCTGGTTAGAAAGACACCTCTAGATCCCCCACCTTTGGTGGTGCATTCCTCTGTTACTCACCCAGCACTGGGACTGTTCTATCAGGGATGTAACAGGCCATGTCCCTACACATTTTACTTTTATCACACACTGATGAATCTGTTTGTTATTAATTTATCCAGGGTTTTTTTTAACCCCTCTGCTCTCTGCTACCACAGCTCCTTCAAGTTCCAGAAACTCACTGCCTCTAGTGTAGGGAAACTTTTTTCCTTCCCACATCAAAATCTGCTTTAAAGCACTATCCAGTTCTGTAAATAAAGCATTTCCCCCAACTGTTGTCAACTGTTGCAAGATTCTGTGAACTGCATTAATCTTCTCTTATCACCTTCAGGATTTTGCAGCTCTCATTTGTATCCCTCCTCTCCAAACTGAGTCTCAGCCTTTCATTCTTGCACCTAATCCTCATGAGACACTAATCACCAATCCCTACATAAGCAGTTCAGGTTCCTCACTTCACAGTTCCTGATCCCCATCATCATTAATACTAATACTGCATTTTAAATTTTTTTATTAAATATCTGGAACCCACATGATTCCACAGTGCTCTTTTCTCTTAATGTCTTTTATGTTTTAGCTTTTATAGTTCTATAAAAATTATTTTAATTTTCAGTGTCAGCAGTCAGACTTTATTACAAACAGAGCACATCTCATCCTACCTGTCCCAAAAGTTATACCAGTTCTTAATATATTAAAAATATCTCTTCAGTATTATTGCCATGGAACAATGTGACTCCCTGGGGGGACATCACAAACTTTTTCCCTGAACAAGAACTCAGATCCAAATCAAGGTGTAAGCATGAGAGCTACAGAAAACTAAAATTATTATTTCCCTTCCACTCCCCAAGGAAATTTGAAGAAACACTTTTCTCCTCCAAATATTTACCACTTGTACCATATGGAATATAGTCTGCCAAAAGATGCACCAAAATGTGCACAGAAATGTTTAACAGTTCCACCCATATATTTGAATAGACTTACACTCCACTTTTCACAAGAATCGACCTTGTCTCGGGGCCAAAGCCAACCTGCTCCAAATCAGGGATTTCTTCATTGATGATGTCAAATGCTTTCCCATCTTCATCATCAGACTGGAAAAGTGCCACTGAAGACTCTATGAAATCCTAAGAGGCAGCACAGGAGTTAGAAGACTGTCACAGCTCAATGACTCTTCACAACATAAAACATATTTTGGACAAGATTTGCAGCCAGGAAGACAGCATTTTAAAGAGCTGTGAAGGGACTTGGCTCCCTGGTGTGCATCTTTATGGGATATCTTGGCATTGAAGTTCTGGAATAACTGGAAGCCTGGCAATCTGATATGGCCTCCAGGGGTTTGCACTGAAGAGAGGAAGAGCCTGCTGCCCCTGAGCACCATCCTTTGCTCTTGGAGGAAGGCTCAGAGTGCAAAAATGCCTGTGTGGGAAGGAGAAGAGTTAACAAGAAAAGAGTTCAGCACTGATCTTTAAAAAGCCTCACAAATATCTACTCCAAGCACAACCATGACTATAGTTTTTTATTAAACTTCTCCCTCCTCATCCCTTCCCAAGAACATGGCAATAGTTATGGAGAGGAAAAGCCTGGGCAAGATCACACCTTCCCAGCACAAGGGGTTTGTACTTTTTGGATCCATCCAGAATAGCTATAAATAAATCCTGCTTAACACTGTCACATTCTCTCTTACATAGCTGTGTGACACTGCTTTGTGCTTTCAACTAGCTTAGTTTCTTGGCCAGATTACTTGCACAGCTTCAGATTATTTGAATTTGGATTTCAAATCTTCAGCTTTTTAACCACTTAGCAATTTTAAACATACAGTTCAGTCACTGCTTGGAAAATCAGAAAACACCAATCCATTCACTTTACTCCTTTAACTTTTAACAGAAAGCACAAACTCAATTTCAGTGTTTCTCAATCATTCAGCAGTGCTATAAATTGAAACTAAGTAAGTCTTGCAAACAAGAAACAATTGCTGTCAAGCAAATAATGAGGTTGACAGAGACTTACAAACATATTAGGACTCCACCATGGGTATTATTACACTAAACAATGAAAAAAAAGGATTTATAACTATCAAAAAGCACTCAGAAATTAAGGCCAAACCAAGCATGCATGCAGATTAATTTGGCCAGGTGAACCTGATCAAACAGGCTCTTTGGAGGACATCATGTCTTTCTACAGGATCCAATCACAATGAATAACGACAACCAAATTTAGAATGAGCACTTGATGTGGTTCAACTTCTCTGCACTGTTTGCAGGACAGTAAAAGGTGATGGAACAAATTCTGTACTAAAACTGGTTCTCTTACTGTGTTGACCACTTCCTTCCTTCATTTATTTACACTCTTAAACTGGTGCAACGATTTCAGGTATACACTAGAAATTAAAGTGCCATGTCTGGAAAAATCATCATGAACAACTGCAGTTTAAAACTAATTTTTAGGGGAAAAAAAAATAAAAAAGGAAAGAACAATAAGTGCAGTATTAGTGCAAATGAAAACCAGCTACTCTTCACAGTTCTAAAGCAAAACACTTTGTAAGAGTACCCAAAAAGTCATTTAGATCAAATCTACCCATAATTGCTTAACTAAGTTTAAAATAATGAAATACATCCACACTTGTACTAAAATTTAAAACATCTTTCAAACTCAGCCATCACTCTTTCCTGCCTGAACTTCCACTACAACTTCTCTTACAACAAGCAACAGGAAAAATACTTTTGAAGAGAAGACTTTCAGACCAAGGCAGATCATTTTAGACTTGAAAACATTAGTGGGAAAGCTCTGAAGGCACATGCAACAATATTCCCGTGGGTTCTGAGCCCACTGCAACCTTCACCTTGCTTCCCCTGACAGAATTCCTGAGCTCAGGGAGAAGAGCCAGGACATTTGCACATTTGCTGTGCAGAGAGGGGCCTCAAGCACACAGCGTTTGGATTTTTGCCCAGGTCCCCTTGAAACCGAACGTTTGGTACTAAAATATTTTTAAAATCCTGACCTTAAGTGTGGTACACAAAGTCACAAAGGGAGCATATGGCCAGCCTGAGCACTGCCCTGTGTGCTGCACATTGACAGGGAGGCAATCTGCTGGTCAAGCCAAGCAACACAATGCCAGGGCCATTACTCATTTCATTGGCAAGCAGCTGGTTGCCTTCAGCAATGCAAGAAATTGGGGGGAATGATTCCTTTTCACTTCTATTATCAATAGGTAAATATTGTAGAATGATAATTGATATATGACTGTGAATGACACGTTTTTAAAATGTTAATGACTTGAGCCTTCTGACTGATCTAGGTGCAAGTTAAATTAAATATATGATGTGGAAGGTCGTTCTTGCTACTCACATGCGTGATTTTAACTTGTATTTATGTACTTTGCCAGAAGGAAAATCTAAAAAGATCAATTTAAGTTGCTCAAGTATCCTATATACAGCTGGAAAAGAGAGGGAAACTAACATTATTCAGTAATAGGATTCTGCACATTCAAAATGAGAAGCTGAAGAAATTTCCCACCTACCTTTTTCTCGAAACCTAAAAATAAATTATTTAGAGAAGGATATTTTTCTTGAATTCAATTCATTCTCCTGTTTTTATTTTGATAGAGTCTGATTATAAATACAGCTTTTGCTAGATGCCTGTCACGAAAAACAAACCTGCAAATTGTGAATTTAAGTATGGCCTTCCTGGGCTCACATTAGCTTTTTATTAAAAAAGAGAAAAGACTGTTGGGACAGGGAGTTTGCTTTAAATGCCTATCTTCAATTTCCACAAAATTGCTGGCTCAGGAATATCACATCTCCTCAGATGAGGAGATGAGTAATCTGAATATACAAAACTGACTAATATCAGAGTGAACAACTTTAGTCTCAGAAGAACTTACTCTTTGCAGCTGTATTTAATGCTCACAGAGTTGCCATTATAATAAAAAAATCTTCAAACCCTTGCACAAACAAATAAAAAAACCCAAACCAAAACAAAGGAAATTATAAAGAGGTTCTAATCCTGTGTTTCCCCACCACTAAAAAGTCTAACTTTGCTTCCAATAGGGACTCTTATAAATAGTTTTTATTATTATTTCATCCTTGTCTCCACTAAACACATTTTAGTAGCAGGGATTTTTTTTACCATGATTATTTCTGCTGCCAAAATTTTCTGGCAGAAAAATCACAGACAGAGGGTAATGCTGTTTTAAGGCTTGCAACAGCTGCTGCATTGAAAAGCTATTTTTGTTTTAATCAAGAACTCCTCTGTACACTCAGGCACGTTACGCTTTTCAGAAAATTCCGTTTGAGAGATTCAAATAGCTCAAGGTGCAGGACTGAGGTACTTGGAAAATCTGGCAGGTAGACAAGGAATTCTGCATGACACAATTTTTGTATGAGCTTCACCAAGACTGTTTAGAACCTGCTTCTTTCTTAGTGCAGACTAGATTTCAGCCAGTAGGAAAAGAATGAGGATGAGCACGGGCAAAAGATGGAATGCCCAAACCCAAGGCAGCTGTACCATGTACAAAGAATAACCTTGCTCTTCGTGGGCAGAGCTGTGCATGATTTGTGTGAAATCCATGGGAGTACTCACAGCCTGCAGGAAGCGGAAGGACAGCAGGGCACTGTCAGTTCCCCCCCAGGAGCATCTGTCCTCATAATCTCCCTCCTCCAGCAAGAACTGATGGCCTTTGTAGCGTTCCTTATCATAGGCAACCCATCTGTGGCAGCCCCACGACAAAAAAAAAAGAGAAGTCAGCAAAGGCAAAACAACTGCACACACGATTTTCTCCAAGAAATAAAGGGAGAACACCCCAAAACCACCAAAAGAAATATCACAAACCCAGCCAATGAACAAAGCAATGCTTGTTTGGAATCACAACAGGCACCCATGAAGTGTTCTTTGTGGATCAAAATCCTGCCATGTGATTCTTTATCCAACAATAGTTGATTTATGTAATGCTTCACTGTGTACCTCCTCTCAGCCAGCCACATTCCCAACAGCAATATTTGGTACCACAAAGCCCAGGATGCAGCTAGATGCCAAAACTTTCAGTGATAAAAAAACAAGCAGTGGGTCTCTTCAGTGTGCTAATAAATGATGAGACCCTACCCTTGCTGGAGATGGTGACAAAATTAACAGATTTCAGCAGAAGAAGATTTTGCCTGCTTATATTTTTTTTTGCTTTAATCTAAAAATGTATACATATAAACAGACAAGCAAATTGCAGATATAAACCATATTGTATATGGATTATGTTTTAGCAGTAAACAAATAGAAATTTTCAAAGTATTTTGAATAAATAGATAAGGCTCAGATAAAAAAAGGTGTATCCACATCAACTTCAAACCTCTAATGGATGTCAATTCAAAATGTGCTTCCCCCTCCTTTTTTCTTGTAAGCATTTCTTTCATTAAAGCTCCCTTGTAAATATTAGAACTGCTGTACAAATTCTGTTGGCAGTGAAATTTGGCAGGCAGGAATAGCTTTACTTTTAGTACCATTTGGTTTACATTAATTCAGCTGTTTAGGTTACCACAGCACTAAAAATAAAAGCTGCCACAACAGACAGAACAATGATTTTTAATAGTCTGAGGCTTCCCAGATAGTGAACACACAATGCACTTATGAATAGATTATTTGAGTATTAACAATTAAGTTTGTTTCGAATTTAGTGCTCGTAAAATTCTGAGAAGCCTGAAAGGATATATGTTATTCCATCTTTATGCTGAAGTGGAAAATCCCTTAGGAAACAAAAGCAAGATTTCCTGAAAGCTGTTTAATTACTGAAGTCTTTGGAAGCAGCAGCCATGCTGCCTGCTCTCTGACATTGCTGTCCTGTTGGGAGAGGGTGAAAGAACAACATGAGGGGTTGGTGGCTGGTGCTGCGTTGGCCTCAGAGCATCACCCTGTGACACAGTCCTATGTGTGTGTGACACAGGGAGGGGCAGGGCAACACAGAATCCATCCAGTGCCTCAATTAATGAAAATAACAGCACATACCCAAAGCCAGATAACATGCAACAGCTGGCAGAGGAAAACCACTGAGACAATAAAACAGTTTGTGATTTTCAGAGGCATTAAAATGTCATACTGAAGACTGACCACACCTACCCAAGGTCATTTCAGCAAATTAAGTAGAGACTATCAGAAGTATAAAGCAATACAAATTAAAGCTCTGTGTGAACAAAGTGGCCTAATTTATTGGCATCCAAATGGCAAACACTGACTTCACACCTTTCACACATTTAGCTTGGTAGGCAGATAATTGAAGAGCTGATAATAAAAGAAATACACACTCCCTTCTTTTCAAAACATTTCACCTGTGGAAGACTCCAAACATCTCTTAGTTAGCACTTCTAAGCATTTAGTTATGCTTCTCTATTTTATAAATAAATATAAAAGTGAAATATACTCACACTCCACCAATTACACGCAGCGATCCAATTTCCTGAAACTCCTCTTCACTACCAAACAGTGCTGGGACAGAAGTGATGTTTTCTGAAAACTCTTTGGACCATCCTCCAAAGTAGCTTTTCTCATATATTATTATCTACAAAACATGATGTTGAGCTGAATCCTTCAAAAGCAGACAAGAAACCTCTCCCTGTACTTTGCTGAAGTTATTTCCATGACTGCAGTTAACAGTCCCTTCAAGTTCCTCATCTGCTGAATCACACAGATCAGCTATCAACAACATTTATATCTGTTGCAGCATTCATCAGAAAAACACCCAAGTCATACATGTATTTGTATAATTAAAAGTTACCTAAAGCATTAACTTTTTTTTAGAAGGAGGAAAAAGGAGCAATAGCTCTGGATCAGCTTTCAGCTCCTCAGATCACAGAAGGATCACGGTCTCACTCACAACTCTTGTACTGGAATAGGATGGAAGGGTCCTATTCCTGTTCTCTTCCTCCCTTCCCTCTTCATTTTTTTTTAAACTCAGTATGTTAAATGGGAAAATCTCCCCCAATCACTTTATCATTACAGTGACTAATGTGTCAAGTCAGAAAAACTCATTTTATAGCAAATTCACACTTCCCTAATATGTGAAAAACAAACTACTGGTACTTTTACACCTCATCAAACACCAAGTGAACTTGACAGCATTAGGGAATTTTTCTTCAGCAGCAAGCATTGAATAGTTATCGAAGATCACACACCAAACAAAAGGAAAGCAGCTTGCATGAAGATTTTATATTCCCAATGTGCTTATATTTTATTCTCAATGCCCCCTGTGCTTACCTTGACATTCATTGGCATTTGCACCTTTAGTCCACCCTAAAAACAGATGGGGGAAAACAGTTATTTATATTAAACTTGAAGTTACACTCTGATATGTGTTTTATAGTACTATCAGAGCATGAAGTCTTTGCAATTATATTCACCACTTTCATTGCTGGCTATAGATTTCAAAAGGCCAGGCACACTATAAACCTGACCTACAAACACATCACAGACTGCAAGCTATTTAAAAATACCCCTTTTCATGGTCTAGAATTCTAAAGTAAATATTCACTATGTGTTTTAAAACTAATTGATACTGACCATTTTTTACAATTAACTTTTATAGCTTTTTTGTATGCATTTCAAATTTCTAAAGCACAAATGGTGCAACATTAGAACAGAGAGAGAACAGCAGGAGAGGGGGAAAATAGAGTCTGACATATTCATGTTTATGGTCAAAGAGCAAATACAACAAATGCATCTTCTCTGGAAATGTTAGTGAATGATGCTCTGTGAGGGAATAAGAGACAGCTATTAGTTACTCCTTTATGGCTTTTAAACTGTCTCTCCATAGGCCTGCTATGTGCACGATAAAATTTGTGTTATATCCCTTCCCATCTCTCTCACATGCAGATCCAAGTGTCTGTCTGTCAACACAAAAAAAAGCTACACCTCCCCAGATTTGTCTACGATCTGTGGTCAGAGAAATACTGGGTAATAAATGGGTAATAAACTCCCTATCTGATCTTCCAGCCCCAGTAGACCCTAACTGAATAAAAGAATCAAAAACTTAATAAGGGCTTTTTGGTTAATTAATTGGTGTTGGAGGCAATTAAATGAAGAGTCTTTCTGTCTTATTTGACCTCCTCCCAAAACCAGCAGTATCCCAGGAAGATGCTGGGAGGGTGCAGAAGCTCAATAAGTCACAGTGACCAAAGCAAACACACCACGGAGGATTAACCCAGAATGAACATCAGAGCCCAAGTTGTATTTAGGTCAAAACCTTTGGGGAAGCACCAATTAAAAAAAGGAAGGCACACAACTTATTAGGGAGTTGTGAAGGCCTCACCATTCTTAAGGGACGCAGAGATTTTACATCTGCTGAAGGAATTTCAGGTGGTGAATCACATTCTTCCAAAATCGTCATCTCTCCCTTGTAGTTCAAGTCTGAATAAGCAAGCCATCTAGAACAGTAAGGATAAATGACCCAATAAGTTCATTAATTAGAGCCCAAATACAAAGATCTTGTTGAAATTATTCTCCTTTTGAACTCATAAGAGCTAGATAATGTTTTAGACAGCACATCAAAACAAAGCTGTATTTAAATGCTGGCAACATCACTGCTAGGAAGATCTCAAATATTTTTTCTTACTCCAAGCTAAATATAAATGAAATAGAAGAAAATTACCAATTTGTTTACTCACTTTAAAAAGCCAGATTGCTACTCTATGAGTATACAAAAAAAAAAAGTCAGCACTGAGGATGAGACATTTGCATTGAATTTTATCTAAGTTTATCACCTTATGAATTAAAAGGCCTCTTACATCAATCCCATGTCATTTTTTCAGTGGAAGTTTTTGAAGTATGATTATTTACAACAGTCCTTTGGAAAGCTATCATAATTTTGAAATGAGGATTAAAAATGCTGGGAGAGTCATTCAGACTGTTTTAAACCAAAAAGAAAGCTGAATGTAGAAGCTGAACACAGGCTTAGGAGACCACACAAAGAATGGGAGAAGAGGCAAGGAGCCATATGGAAAGTTATTTTCTCAAAACTACAAAGTTTTGTCAAAACTAAGACATGATTGTTTTTAACTCTTCACCACCCCAAGCTTCACAGACACATTGTGAGATTGTGGAAAGGCAAGGCTTGTGTAATAAAAGAGCTAATGCCATTCTGCAATTATTTATGGGAAAAGCCACACAACTCCCAAACTTCAGGAGCTGTGAGGTTTTGCCCCAGGGAACAACAGCCCATTCTGCTCAATACAGGAAGTTCTGGGCTACCCAGGGGCCTGTGTCATATTGCATCACCTCCCTCCAGAATGTCAGGATATGGCTGTAGCTTGAGAAATGCTGGGATGATGTAACACTCATTCTCTGGTATTCAGCCACAGTGTTATGGTTATAACAGGGTGGGTGACTTGGGAGACAGTATCTATTCTCCAATGAAATAAAAGCTAATTATAGCTGAGTTGCTTCCTCTATTTATTAGGCTACTCAAATATGGAATTACTGAAGACTTCTGCCAGCAGCTAGGAAAAAATGCCTTCAAACTAGGAGCCCACAGAGCACAATGCTGATGTGTAGGGCTGAGAAGAATAAATGTATGTTTACTGATTTCTAGGAAAACTCCCTAAATATTGTTCATGTTGCTGACTGAGTTTCATCTCCTCATATTACTCTTCTACCTGCTGTAAAATGGTGTTAAAAAGGTTCAGTACTCACACTCCTGATCTGACTCTTATATAAGGATTTTTCTCAACATCCAGTTCTTCTAAATTGGCAACTGCACCCTGTATGCAGATGGGAAGTCCCTCTGTACTACCAGCTGCCAGGCAGAACTCCACCTCTGGAATGCCACAGTCCTGTGGAAACAAATCAAAGGGTAATGCTTATCCATACTTGCAGACTCTGCATCCAAACATTCCCTTTTTTGCCCCATCTTCTCACCCTTCTCTAGGCTTCATATGATGGAAGGGTTTTATTCTTTTTCAAATAGAGGCTGGAAATTTTAGAAAACCTAAGGGAGGTAAATTTCTAGCTCCCACTAATTTTCAAAGAAAAAATTTATGGCTGTCAGGCTACTTGCAAAAAGGCCAGTTTAAATATTCTCCAACCAAAGGACTGAACAGCATTATAACACTGACTACTTCTTTTTTAAAAGTCAATGCTTCCATAACACATACAATGTATGCATTAACTAAGACTTCCCAGAAATATCTATCACATTCCCACCTCCACCCCTCCATGACAATTAAGTTCTGTAATGCAGAATCCAACTACAGTATCGAGCCATATGAGTTCAATTTTCTTGCTGTCTAAATAAATCTACAGAATTTTAGATGAAGAAGGAAAAAAAAAAAAGATCAATATTAGAAAACATCTATTCTGTTAAGCAGACACTTCAGCAACTTTCCTGTTTCCACAAAGCAACAACCTCTATTTCCTCACTGGAGGTTTACCACTGAGAGATATGACACTGGAGAACAAACTTGTAGACCACATGCTCTTCACTAGAAATTGCAGGGATTTTATTGAGCCATCCTCATTTTGCAGTATTTACATAACACAGAAATAAATGTGCATTGCCAACACTTTCTTCCCCAGCCCTCAAACACACTGTGAACCAACGAGGATCTTCTGCAAGTCCCTGTTTCTGCAGGGTGTTCCGGAACAGCGAAGGGCAGCTCACGAGTGCAGTTGGAAGCCTTCATTTCTCAGTGGTAACCTCCCAGAACACTTCCCCTTCTCCTCCTGACCCACAGGCCCATTTGCTTTAGGACAGAGGGCTTGGACAGCATACACAGATTCCCAAAATTCTAAAGGTGAAAGGAGAAAGATGCCCCCTGTGTGTGTGCTAGAGAAGAGGGATGAGGAGCAATCTCTGAGGGAAGCACCTGATTTCTGGATTTGTTGAGGACCCAGGAGGGGCACACCAGGACAGAGATCCTGCATGGACCATGGCTTCTGAAAGGAAGAACCCAAGAGCTTGCAGAGAAACCCAGCAACACAAAAGCCCTGAAGTTACAGCACCTCACCTCATGACAGCACCTGAAGCACTGTCTTTTTGCACATGGGTTTTTAGTGGGGTTTTCAGGGGGTAACATTCCACTTCTTGGTTAGCAAGATCTTTTCATTAGCTACTGAACTGTCAGCACTAAGTGTAACAATTAGAATGGATGCACTTCAGGATATTGTTTCACTTTCATCCTGAGACCTGAGGTAACACAGTAATACTGCTTTGGCCACTCTCCCTCCTGCACAATCACATTCCCTCTGTATTGTACCTTGCAAACAATGCTCACTCTTTGTTTTTAGAGCAAAAATTGCAATACTGGAATTTTTATTTTCAGATTAACAAACCCACAAAAACTAGGAAAGAAAACTTTCTAGTACAATGCTGCTTTATGGGAAAATGCTAAGGAACTCCATTACTTAATTCTAAGTGTATTGCTAGATAAGATTTAAAAAAATTAAAATCTCCCCATAGTTTTCACATGTATATATATCTTATTAAATCACAGCTGAGAAATATTTGAAGTCTGTGGGGTTTTTTCTAAAAATATCCAATATGTAAGAAGGCTGAAATTTATAAACCCAACCATAAAGCTTGATCCAGAAAATCGGAAGTTGCACCTAGAATTCCACAAATAATGATGCCAGCCTCTTAATGGATTCAGGTAAATTCTGAAACAAAGTACCTACAAGACTAGACAAGTAGCAAAATTAAAGTATCTGCCTGCGGGCTCAGACAGAATATGAGATGGAAGAAGTTTAATTTTAATTCAGTAGGAGGCTTTTGTTTTTGTTTTTCGTTTAACATTGGAAGAAGCCAGTCTGTAAGCTCTTTTCAAGTCTGCTCTCCTGACTCTGAAGCGCATGAGGCAGTCTCCAGCTCAAGAGATGACAAATGTACCAGGGTAGGTAAAGCACAAGTACTTGTAATAAAGTGTCTCCTATTTATCACTATCTCTCTCCAGCCAGATTTTGAGAGCAATAAAAACCCTCTACTCATAGTGATTGTATTTGTGTGTGTGTCCTAAATTAAGTCCACAAATTTCTTTCATAAAGTGCCACATAATAAAGGTCTTTTGGATGAGGTCTTCATCAAAACCAATTCAAGTATTTATTTTTAAAGGTGGTAACATGGATGAGCGAGAAGTACATCACGTTTTCTAAGCACATTTTTTAAAGTCACAAATACACATTTTGACTTAAATATGGAGTTCAATTTGCCTGTTCTGATGCACAGTCTGCAGAAAATAGTAACATTTATTATTACTGTATGAGATGAATGCTACATATTTGCAGATGTACACTCTGTGCCATGCCATTATTTATACAATTCAAGCATGCAAACTTAGCTTGGTAAATATTGGCCTCAGCATGTTCATATTTGCCTGGGCATATTTAGCAGCCCTCACTACTTTCAGAGCCTCCTTTAACTTTCCAAAAAAAGCCACCATCTTTAGAAACAAAATGAAAATCACACAAATATGACAGCAGTCAGGTGGAGAACTAGATCCTTCAGTCCAAAGCCTTGTCACCTGCAAGGTGACTAGATTTGGAAATAAGATACACACATGCACAAATATTATCATTCAAAACTGTTACCACAGTATTTCAGCCCAGATCCCAAACTGGAAGGTTTCCTCCCTGAACCCCCAAAACTGTGCCACCCCCCATCACAAGCAGCCCAAACTCACGCCATTCATTGTCCTACAGACACATCAGGCAAAAACAGAATACAAAGCACAGCAAGCAGATTAGGCAGCTGTGCTCATTTGCAGTGATAATACACAACCAGCAAATGCTTAGGTAGGTCACAGCCTCCAGACATCCCTCTCTGCCTCCCTTCTCTGTGGCATTCTCCTCCTGCCTCCACACAGCCATCCTGGAATGCCTGTGCTTAAGGACCTCGTGGTCCTTAAGGAGCTGGGATGTGTCCAAAGCACGTGGAACACTTACAGACATCTCCAAAACAGTAACATGGCCCTCAGCAGAAAGGTGGAAGCTCCTTCTGAAGAGGTTTAACACAACCCTTAAGCCTTTAGCACTAAATATTCCTCTTCAGTGGCATCTCTGACATTTTTCTAGCCCGACCAAGAGGTCCAGCAGAAGTGACAGCCTTCAACCCAAGTTGGTCTTGGTTGTTTATCCTTCTTCTGAATTTAGGATTACAGCCCTAACAGCTCCAGCAGGGCTAAATAAACTCAGCACTGTTAGGTCTTCTTCTTGGACCTGTCACCTATAGTGACTGAAGTGAACAAATCAGCTGGTGTAACTGGGGTGCTTTTGTGTCAACAACAGGACAAAGAATGACTAAAGTCTGGCTTCTTAAGGGAACTGCCAAAACAGGATGAGAGAAGAGCCTATTGAAAACCAGGCCTAATTAGTTCTGATATTCACATGATTGCTTTATAATAACAATCTAGACACCACTTTCATTTAGATACATATTTTGTCTTTAGGAAGCTATCTGCTTCTGGAGCTTTTTTTTTTTTTTATTTGACTTGTTGGTCCTCCAGGCTTTTTTACCCATTCATGATTCTTGCTCTTAGTGCTCCAGCATTGTACAACTCTTGCTACCACCCACCACCACCAAACCCAGCTACAGAACTCAACAGGGCTGGTAAATAAAATAATACAAAGGAAATAAATGATTACTGTCCTGTAAAAACCAGCCAAACCAGCCAGCAAATGAGACCATCTGAAGCTGCTATGTGTCTTCATGTGGCATCTGACAAAGTAGTCCCTGCTTAAATTATGAGCTGCTTTTCACCTGGCAAACCACACAAACAAAAGAAACACACCCTTCATGTAATAGTGTGAACAATCCCATCACAAAGAGTTTTGCTTAAGGAGACTCCACAAGGAATATCCAGGTATTCCCTACCTAATCATCTTGAAGACAGTGATTACGAACTGCTGTTTTGGATCCCTTGTCACCTTGCAAAATAGTGGTTCACAAGACTATTCCAGAATGCAGGTGTCAGGAACTCTTCTTGGCTCTCAGTTTTGGGAACATAACATTTAGCACCCTCTTTGGGCTTCCAGAAACAGAGAGAAGAAAGCCCTACATGTGCAAAAAGGTCAAAATATGTATTTACAGTAGGCCAGAGAGCTGACCTGGCTAAACAGCCTGTGCTGCAGGAGCTGCACTGAACCTGGGTGTGCAGGCAGACTTTGCAAACCTTGGCTCAGGCTGCCTAGCCTTAGAGGAAATCAGTCTCCACATCACTTCAGACAGGTCTTCGTTTTACTGGTTGCACAATCTGTTTCTTTGGAATCTCCTCCCTGTGATTTTCTTGAAATTCAATACACATGGATACACCTAATGCATATCCACAGTTAGCCAGACCACAAGCTAACCAAAATGTTAACAGAATCTCTGCTTTTTGGGGAGGCTTAAAGCCAAATCAAGAGCACAAAGCTACTGGCAGACTGTTCTTCAGTCAATATGCTAGTAAAAAAAAATAAAATATTAAATGTACCTCCTACAGTTTCCTTAGTAAAAATCTGGTTTTCCTCTTCTTGGCAAGCTGTTTTATTCTCAAATATTTAGCCAATGTTCAAATCTGCAAACTAAAGGCAACGGAGCAGCCAATAAACAAAGACCATAAAAAAAAACTACTTGAAAAATTGGAAGACAAGCTGGACAACCTGGACACAGAGCCAATATGGCCAAACTACTCTGGAGAAAAGACACTGACAGCCTATGAAAAAGAGAATGGCAGTAAAACACACAAGCTACCTGAAAAAGAATTCCCTATATGTCAAATAAAAACAAAGCCTATATTTTCACAAAAATAAATAAATAAGGAAGCACTTTGGGAAACTACCTTCCAAAAGCAGTTCCACAGCAGCTAAAAAACAACCTAAAAAAGGAGGGATATCTTCATGAGTCAAAGTTTAGAGCACAAAACCTGGCTAGAGGTTTAATTTACATGAGAAAAGTGTTGATTACTGAACTAGTGTACAGTAACAAAGCTTTCCATCTGTGTTCTATATAAATGACCTACAGACTGGAAGAAGAACAGAAGTCAAACCTATTTAGCTATATTGCAAAGGTTTTTATCAGACATGATGAAGTTAAACACAGTGTATCTTTCCTATCCAAGAATCTTCTTTCATACCCAAGACACATCCAGGTTCCTCTGGCTGTTATTGTGGAACACCTTCATTTATTTAGTTGTCTTCCACATTAATGATCAACATTCATATTCAATATATGTCAAAGGCTTTTAATTTGTTTAGCTCAAATAAATGTTAACTTCATTTTTCTTGCCTTCAGTCAGCCTCTTTTGAATTAATGGATTTCTAAGTTTTCTAAGAGAATGAATAAGTATTTCGAATGGTTATGACATTATGCCCCTATAATGATGACAAAAAGGTTATCAATTTTAAAATGACCTCTATACCAGCAGAGAACAGAGAAACCACTTTACTGAAAACCTTTCACATTGTGATACAAATGATAATTCACTCACAGCAAGGGCCACTGCCCTCTGAGAAACTGGAATGTTACACTGAACAACGAGGCCACTAAGTCTTCTTAAATCACAAGATCTGGAAAATATATTCCTCATTCACTGAATAACAACAGATGCATTATATTTCCTTTTAGATATTTGATTCTTATCTTTTCAACAAAAGGCCTTCTAAACTGATGGCTGTAGGCAGAGCCATGTGCTGTAGGTGTACTACTGATCCAAGTGGAAATCCTACAGATGGCACAAAAGCTGTAGAGGAAATGGCAGGCAGTTTTTGGAGGCTACTTTGTACAAACAGGATTGGAAACCCAAATACTCCTGAAGCAGAAGACATGCAGACACAGCAGACAGCTTAAGATAAAAACTTCTTCAAAAATTCGAATTGATTCCATTTCATTTCAAATAACTGGACAGGTAAATATCAAAAAGCAGGGGAGCCTGTGTCACATAATGTGATGGCAAAGAAACATAATCCACCTGCTTATTAACTCGGGAAGAAAGGGAAATTTAGCACAGCAAAAGCCCTGGAATTGATCACCTAGGAAGTGAAAAAACTGAGTCACAGCAAATTTGAATAAAGTCAGGAACACTACACACACACTGTCAATTGCTGGGAATACACCACTATGACCAAAAAGTCAATTATGTACATCAGAATATTGTGGAGAAAGTCTGTACCTTAGTTACATGTTTGATTGAACCAACTGTGAGGTTTCTTTGATGATGCTTTATGCCTGGGAGATCCCAAAGGTGATCCAGCACAGTTTCTCCTTCTTCTAGTACATGTTTTCGACCCTGGAACTTTGGTTTCTCATAAAAAATCCAACTGCAATAATGATAAAATGAACTGAGTCGTTGCTGGTAGAGCACAACTGATGGAAAGTCCAGGAAAAAGCTCTTCTTACCAAGACAATTATCACATTTTTCTTATGCTGTCTCTCAATAGTTACATTCACTTTGGTATTGAAAAGTAAAATACACAGTTCTTCTCCAGGACAAAATATAAAATAAAAATACAGCTAAACTACAATGTGGATGAACAGCCTTGTTTTACCAGGATATATATTTACCAGGTAATACATTAACTGTCACATCAAAACATGTCCTGTTCAGGCAGACACAACAAAAGGCATAAAACATACTAATAATGGCATTCAGCATTTCTTAGGATGTGAAAGGAATGTATGCAAAACCACACAAGGCTGCCTCAAAACTGCATAAATGTGACATGCCTGGCTGACAGTCAGAAACATTTCCTGGAAGCTCCACCAATTAAATTCCAGTGCAACAACTGACACAGACCTGGCCCCAGCTTCCCAAAACAGATTGAGGAACACTTGCAAACTTAAAGGTCCTTGTATATAAAACCTTCTGTATCCACATTCCTTTCAATGCCACATTAAAACTAGCAGCTGAGAATGTTCATTTGATGGTCCTTTTGCAACAGCTACTGTATAGTGAAACTGAACTGTAAAATAATCCACCTTTTTTATTTAATACACATATTTCTAATCATGATTATGGCTGCACTGGCTCAGCATTTCATACAAGAGCTCTAAACTCACTTGTGGCTCTATTAGAAACTTCCTGTTCGAAGTTAGCTCCCAGGAGAAACAGTATTTTTTTTTTTTTTGTGCAGCATTTAAAGCCCTGTTTTATGCTTTTTCATTGGTATCAGTCTAATTATAAAGCAAGAAAAAGACACTACTGTAGATGGGACATGTGTCATAAATAAAAGAAATAAAAATACAAGGGGAACACACATGCAGTCTTTTGGAAAGACTCTATTTAAATATGACCTGAATTTCTTACCATCCTCTAATTATCCTAAGTACTGTTCCAGTGGGAAAGATCCATGATGAGGCATCTAGCACATCAGAATGAACTTCTTGTTTACTTTTGTTGCCACAAGTATCATAAATAATAATCTGAAACAATACACAATGCATGCAAATGAGGGCCCATTTCAACACAGAGCACAGTTATTTTTTTGCTTGCAATTTGTGCCCACTCAACTGAGAGGCGACACAGCTTCTTCCTTTATGAAACACTCTACTCAATGAAAACAACAACTGCTGAGAAAGAAAGCAAAATTACTAGTGGCAGGATTTTAAATAATATATTCTCACTATTAGCATGGGGAAGCACATGCTATTAATACATAAAAATACAGAAAATTAGACTAACAACTTCAGATGCTTTCCACTCAAAAATTACAGTATGACAAATTATTCTATGTATCATATTGATTTATGTGATACAAACTCTGCTTACCTTCCCTGGTCTTGGGTTGTATTTGAGACCTGCCCTGTCAATGAGGTTCTGAAATTAAAAGGACATGGCAAACAACTATTAACAACTGCAACAGCAGCACAAAGCACAGGCAGATTATTCTGGGTCCACTATTTCTGTACATGTACACAACTGTCTTCAGTAGAAAAAAAAAAATCAAGATTTGTTTTACTGCCATTCAGAGCTGATATAAATTATTTAACAGAGTCAATCAGCAGAAAGCAGCATGTGCTAGAAAGGAAGAGCTCTTATGGAAATTATAACCTTTACCAATGTATTACCCCTTCCCAGCAAACAATAAACTGCATTTATTAACAGAGGAAAGAACAAAAGATACATCTAACACAGACTGGAGTATTCCCAATATCGTGGAAAGACTTCTTCAGTTACACACTTGGTCTGTGTGGCACTTTCAGATTCTAAAGATGGGAACCATTGTTTCCATCCTCTCCTTTGCCACTGCTTTAAGCAAACTAAGAAAATAATATTAATCTATGGAAGCAGCTATGTTATTCACTTGCTAACTGACACATAGTTTGTAGAAGACACTGTGATGAAACAATCAAAGAGCCCAATAAGCTGATACTTATATATTTTTTTGTACAAGACAGCTCTATTAATCTCAGAAGAGAAAGAAATAAAAGAACAATTTTCATATAAAAGGCAATTCCATCATCTTCAGGTTGAAATGTCCTTAACATGGAAAAGTCTGTCTTGTGCTATTGTAGAGACTTTTTATTATGCATATTTCTCTATTTTACCTTCTTTTCACATATTCTATTTCACAGTTAAATCACTTTCACCTGTGTGCTGAACCAAGATTGTTATCTTTTAAAAATTATTTTATCAGAAGATTTTTTTTAAAAACTATGACTTCAAAAAGCCTAATAACTTCTGTTAAACTTTTGGTTACTTTTCTGATAAAAACTTAATTAAAAGGTAGCAACGAGGATAGGGAGGCAGCAACTTTGAATCTGGGCTAATCACTTTGATGATAAATATCACATGACATGACATCTCACCTCTGACAATTCTCCCAACTTTGGCATGGTGTTGTCTTGAAACCAATGAATCTTTGGCTGCAGCATATCCTGGAGAATGCTTCCAAACCTGGTGCCCTTTTCAGAAGAGCCTTTTCTGGCAGATTTCAAGTACTGGTAGTACACACTTGTAGGAGGCTGTGTTACAGCAGCATCAGCTTTCTCTGGAATTGGTTTACAAGGAGTCTGACTGGGAGAAGACACATCTGGAAACCGTTCTGCTTGCTCCTGTGAGTCAAGCTGTTCTTCTGAAAGAAGAAACGACTGTTCAAGAAAATATCTACTTTGGTCATTTGACTGAGGGGTTGCTTTAAAATTCCCTCTGCACTGGCTGGAAAGGCAGCTGTCTTCTCTCTCAACATCAAGAACATTTTCCTCGTATGAAGATTCTTCCTCCTCTTCTTCCACCCCGTCCTCTTCATCCTCTTCCTCTTCGCTGAAGCGAGCAGTGAACTGCAAGCGCTCGGACACGGACTGGAGGAGGGAGAGCACAGAGGTGTGGTCAGAGCTGTCTTTGGAGGCTCCCCCAGCATGGCTTTCTGGAGACACATCTGTGGACAGCAGATCTTCCTGGGAGCTGTCATCCTCATAGATGGGAGACAGAGAGAAAGGATAAACTCTGTAGCGCTTGGCCTCCACGCTCAGGAACGACTCCGAGCCTCGGCTCTCTGCTGCCTCGTTCACCCTGCTGCCCTGCCTGTAAACACAGGCTGACTCCTGCTTATTCCTTGCTCCATCACACCTCAGATGATCTGTATCATCAGAAGGAGAAGGAGAACCAGTTTGCATCTCATCAACTGAGACAGGTTTGTTCTCAGTTTGAAGAGCACCTTCATAAATGATGGTAAAAGAACTGTTTTCCCACTGTTCAATTAGAGGAGAAGAGTCCAAAAGCTCTGTTGGTTCCTTCATGTCATTGCTGCAGTCCAGGCCATTTTCTTCAAGTTGATCATTTCCCTCCATGTCTTCACCCTTCCTTTCTGCCTGCTTCAGATTCTCATTATTTTGGGCAAAGACTGTGTTGAAGCAGTGTTTCCCTTCACTGCCCTCTCCAGGATCAGACAGTTCAGGTACCATGGACTGTGTATCCAATCCAGTACTAACCTCTGCTCCCTCATTTGCCCTTTCTGCTAGTTCCTCTTCACTCTCCACTGCCTTGGAATTTTGTAAGGTTGCTTTTACTTGTACAAGTACTTCCTCTGCAGCCTCTTTCCCACTGTGTTCATACAGACTGGCCTCTGCATTGCTCTCCAGAGACATCTGAGGGCTGCTTTTATCTTTGGAGTCACTCTGCAGGCCAGTACATTCTTCACTACGCATAAAAGATGACAAATTAACATTTACAGCTGGCAGCAGTGCGCACTCTGGCTTATTTGTATTATTGCATGAACCTTTTAACTGCAATGGGAAAAGGGTTTCTTCAGTCACAGTAGCATCTCTATCTCTAAAATGCAAAGTTCTATCAGATTTTCTACTTATTGCTGATACTTTGCCACACATTTCTGCTGCAGTCAGATCGTCACACACCTTTCCACCATGACTCTCTTTTGCTTGCGTCAGAAGATCTGATTCAGGCCTTGCCAAACTGCCAGAGGGTATAAATCCATTTGTTTGACAAGTAATTACGTTATTTGGTACCTTTTCATCTCTTTGAGGCCAGTCTATGCCATTTTCCATACAATTTGGAAGCAAAGGAGGACCTGAACAATCTGCCTTTTCACAGTTTACAGCTACAGTCTGACTTTCATCCATCTCTGCTGGTCCCTGAGTGTTGGCAGGAAATCTCATATCCAGACTTAAAGTCTTTGGCATTTCAGCCTCAGGTTTAGGCTGGACCTTTCCAGGAAGCCTTTTCCTCTCAGTGCCTGGCTGCTGATTGGATGCCAGTTTTTGTATGGCTGAGTTAATGACCCCATCAACTGTTTCTTTTGCTTTTAGTGCTAGTGCCCTATGTAGGTCAATGTTATCAGGGATGCAAGAGAGTATCTTTTCATCTTGATTATTTGTATCCACTCTTTCATTTCCTGTAACTGAAAATGAGCCTCCTTCACCAATCTCATTAAAATCTTTTAATGACTGCACAGCTGACTGGATTTCTCCTGCTGCCAGCTGTACACTTTCAGCCTTCTGATAATTTGCAATATCCATATTTATTAAACTATCCTTGCTCCCACAAAGCTGGCAGACACCAAACCCTTCTTTTGCTATTATTTCTTCTGTAGCCAAGTGTAAAACCAAGTCTACTATTTCTTCAGCTTTCTTCAGCAAAACATCAGCATCTGGGAAAGAAGAACATTCTTGTTCCTTCACATCAGTATCTCCCCATCCTTTCCCAGAACACAGCCCATTTGCCTGGGCAGGTGCAGCAGCTTTTTGGCCAGAAGGGGCTTCCAAGGGAGATGAAGAACCAAGAATCACCTGTCCCACAGCATCCCTGCACATGGTCTTAGAAGGGGCTGGCTCGGATGCAGTTTCCAAAGATTTCAAGGGACAGATGGGTGATGGCATTGCCTCTGCCAGGACACTGCTATCAGCCTGCTGTGTCGAGAAGGCCTCATCTGCCCCATCACTAGCTCTGTGACTGGAAGAATTACTGTTCCCCTGAGCAGTGCTGGACATCTCCAAGGCAGAAACAAGAAGGTTGGAGGCATCTCTGGATACCAGAGGAGGAGGAGAAGTGGGGCTGGAGATGCAAACAACCTCTGCATCTACTCCATCAGTAGAGTTATCAAGCATAGGAGGAGTAATCTCAGGTTCCAGAGAATTTGCTGGGCACAAAGTTCTCAGGCCTCCTGAGCAAGGTGGCCCCTCAGTCATCCTGTTCACAGGGATTATTCTCTCAGACTCTGCACCTGGAAAAATAAAGCTGTCCTTTTCAGAAACAGCAATCTGGCCATTTTCAGAGTTAGTGGCAGAAGGCAATGTTTTTCCTTGTTTGTCAGATGAAGAATCAATTACTCTGTGTGATAGCCTAAGTTTATTGCTGTTTTCCTTCTTGGAAGAAAAATTAATACACCTATTTTCAGAAACAGGTGGAGATCCAGAAATTAAGTCTACATCATCTTTTTCATGGGTGAAAGCAGAATGGTTAGTCAAAGGCTTTCCTTCAGATGTCAAGGCAGAATGAGGAACCACCGTAGAGGCAGACTCATGGTTTGGAAGCACTGTCAGCTCATCAAAATTTGTTCTGACATTTTGACACCCATGTGCACACAGCGACACATTGGCAAGGTTTTCCACTGCAACCTCAGACAAAACCTTAATTGCTTCCTCACTCTCCATTCCGGGACAAGGAAAACCAGTCTGCTGTGTGGCAGTGTCCTTAGAATTCTCCACATGGATTAGCCTGTGACCATTTTGTACATGCACTGCTTTCCCTGATTCACTCAGTTCTTCATTACAAGTCCCCCTGCCCATGACTGTATCTTCATCATGTCCAATAAATGACACTGAAGCACTTAGACTGCCTGTGGCCAAGCACTTTCCTCCTTTGGATTCCATGCTGAATGAAGTAGGCATTTGTTCATTAAAAGGAAAAACAGTAGCAGGAATGTTCTGTGCATTTTGCTCTTTTTCCACAGCTGTCACAACTTTCTGTGCATCACCATTTCTTAGGTCACCATCTTTATTGTCACTCCTGGTGTGCTGATCTGCTTCCTGCTGAAATGTAGTGGTACTGAAATGAAGCCTCTGGATATCCAAAGTTTGCTCTGAGTGATTATCTACTTGATGATTACAGCAAAATTCTCCCTTCCCCACCTGCATTTCTTCATTAACTGTCTTGCTTTTTGACTTGGGTGAATGTAAACAATCATCCTGTATTTCTTTCGGGGACTTCTTATTACCTGGCTTACTACAGTAATTTTCTTTATCAAAGTTAGAAGTGGCATTTTTGTCTGTGTGAAACAGTGTTTCTGCTTCTCCTGGCAGTCCATCTTCTTTTCCAACCAAATCATTTGCAGAACTGACTTTAAGGGAATGAGTACTCCGGGAAGTGGAATTGGTTAGAAGCCCACTGTTTCTACTAATAAATGGCAATAAGGAATCTAGGGAATAAGTCCTTTTAACTTTTGTTCCAGCTAAAGCAGGTGTACTCCTTAAGTGTAACTCATGACATGATTCAGTAGATGAAGTTGTGGCCTTTGCAGTTCTTTCCTGTTTACTTCTGCCCGAGCAATGCTGAGCTTTACCAGACTCTTTGCTTCTCACTCCAACTGCAGAAGAATTTAACGTGTCATCATCTCGCAGATCTTTGCCCTCATCTTTTCCATTTTGTTCTATCAGGCATCCTGATTTCGCAGACAGAGTTGTTTGGACTTCTCCATTTTCTTTGACTGTGGAAGCATTTCTGTTGTCAGGACTTTTTCCTCCTTCTCCACTTTCAGACTGATTCCTCAGGAGCTGCCTGATCCTTGCAGATCCCCGATACGTTGCATACGTGACCGCAGGTGCTTCTGGCTTCCGTCGCGTCTGCCTGGAACAAGGATCATCAATATCAGAGCAAGGACAGACAATAAATTACAAACAATAAACTCTGTGATAATACAGCTTAGCACTAGCTGTAGATGATGTAAAATACTGTTTTACACCACAGGTAAGCACAAACTATAGATTGTACTCGACACTGCTTTCCTCCATCTTCTGCTAAATAGAGGTTTGTGTGACAAATTATAAGGACACCACCTTTCACCAAAAAAGCCACCTTAAACTACAAGGAAAAAAGTAGATGTTGGCTTAACCAACTTCTATCATTTATTTTGTACCAGACAAGGGAATTACTACTGACAAGTGCCACTGTAAGTCAGCATTTGCAGTGACAGAAATAATCATCGTGTTTTTAAGATGTTTGGTCCTTCTAAAGCAGGCCTGCACATTAAAATGGAAGAAAATTTACTGTACTAATGCTCATTAAAATACTGAATTGAAATTTAAAGTTTTACCCAATATCTCAACATATTATTAAGGATGAGGAGAAACAAAACATGGGGGGAAAAAAAGAAAGTATTAAATAGGGGATGCTTTTTTGAACCACAGAGTAGTAAGGAAAGAAACTGAATGGAGACTGTAAGAATAAAGATTCTTGGAATCCTGGAAGTAAAACCAAAATGGTAAAACTAGAAATGTGACAAGGAATTGGTGGATCTGGACATTCATTAGTCTTAAATTTAGCAGGAAAAAAACAGTGAATGCAAAAACTAAGAAATGAAAGAATCAGCACAGAGGAATAATTCTGCTTCTTCACTGCTCTTTCTCATAATACTAAGAATAAGTTCAGAGGCTGTCACTTTCAATTTTCTGAAGAAGCAGCTTTTCTCCTTTCCTAAAACTAGGAGACATCACAAATGCTCACCTTTCTTTCAAATGCTCTTTCCCCCTTATTTTTCTGCCTGTTAAAAAATTCTTGCAAAAAATCAGACACTGTCAGCTTTTCAATTCTTCACCTTAAGACAAAGTAGATGCTCAGACTAGACAAACTCCCTTCTGCCTCAGCCTCCACTTAAACTAAGAAGAAATAATTTCAAAGTCTGACCTGCATCTGCTAACACAGTGAATGCTGGAATCAGCAATTCAGCTGTCTGGAAAATTGTCATATTCATTTCAGGAGACTCTCTTGGGCAAAAATAACAACAACAAAAGGTGTTGGCTAAGATTTTGATGTCTTATATAAAAGCATTGCAATATACAAAAAATAGCTTAATGGCTTCTAAAAGCTCTTTGCACCTTCCCCCATTTGTTCAATTTGTTTAGAAGTTTTTTCAGCTCTAGAGTTGAGAACAAATAATTTAAGTGAGAAATAAAAGATAAATTCACTAAGGAAAACAAAACATTTGAGTATCATTGTGTAACTGTAACTTCAAATCTCATCTGTATGGATTCTGAGTATATATTCTCTCAAAAGATACACAAGAATATTAAAATGGAGTGGATTCACCAATCTAAAAATAGAATCTCTTTTCTGTCAAGATTTCAGAGGCCAAGTTTCATACTTCAGTATTAATTTTATTTTGAAGGGAGAATTTAATGCTATTTAAAATCACAAGTGAAGAATACACACAGAGTACAAGTGAACAAAATGTGAAATGATTAATATTCATAAACATTAAAAGAGAGATATAAACAGTCATTTATATGCATGCTTTACATTGTCAGGTACCTTTAGGCTAATGTGAAAATACATTAATATGGGAATTTAGACTTTGCAAGAGCTTGAAAATTCAGTTTGTATTGGGATTAAATTCACTGTCATCTCTGATGGAGCAAAATCTCGATATAGGGTTTGTTGGCCAGGTATATTAAGTCACAGAGGAAATAGGAGAGCACATAAAAAGTACATCTCCCAAGTTTTCAAGTGAAATGCCTACATTTAGTCTTCAATAGCACCAGTTTGGTTTCCAGAGATACCAGCAGTGGTAGCTGCTAAACATCACACACTCCATTTGTTAAAATGGCTGACTTGAGGATTCACGACCCTCCAAAGAAACATAAACATTTCTGAATGAGAAAAACCAAAACACAGTGGAGAAAAAGGGTAGTAAAAAAAAAAATCATCATTATTTTTCACAGAACTTTTTATTATAATATTTTCTAAAACACCAGAGATCCTAAAACTGTGAGGGAAAAGGATCTGTTGAGTTCTGCAGCGCAGTATATTTACTCAGCATCATAGTCATACTAAAAATAAGTGCTAAGAATGTAAGACCTGATCATGCTCTTATTCAGAATTAACCTCACTGAGTAACCTTTCCTGCTTTAAATAATCACTATTAATCTTTTACAAACTCCAGCAGCTCCTCTATACTTTGGCCAACCTCAGAAATAAAAGTTGGCCTACGAGTGCCCTGAATCCAGACAAAATTTCTTTTAAGAAAACAAGCAGAACACATATTGGCACCATTTCTCAAGAAGAAAAATAGCTTTATGGATTCTTGAACACATCAACTGTAATGACACATTTGAAGTGAGCATATGAATGGTATTGCAATATGCCAGACACTCATTTCCACCAAAACCAAGGCATGACTATGAATAAACAGCTTGACAAGAATTAGCTTTTACTGAGTGTCTTTTATTTCATGGTTGATATTTTTGTGAGACATGCAGTGGGGAGAATTCAGATTTATGTACCAACATGTGGTGAGAACCAGTATTCCAGAAGAAACCTGGAACATGTCCTTCCAGTTGTCTCCCAACTTTGGCTTCGAATTTTTCATGAGAACTCAGAAATTCTGAAACCCAAAGCATCCAGATATGAGATGAATATGTAAATTTTACAGAAGGGATGCCAAGGAGAACCCACACTGATTTGAGCTACATATCCCCCCAAACCAATATTTATTACAGATGGTCAGAGGAAAAAAATGTACTCAGATTTTTTTGCCTATGTGACAACCTTCATAATTTCTCCCAATACTTTTTGCTCTCTGATGATTTGTGCACAAATCCAATCCTGAGGATCACTGGCTCCAGCCCTGTTCCTCCTGCAGAGCCCCAGCCTGTGCCAGTGTCTCCAAAAGCTCTGCTCTCATGCAGGCTTCACTCTACCAAGACTTTTGTCAGTGAGCTCTATTTTCAACCAGAACCAACCTTTCCTCCACAAACAAGGCAATTTCAGGGTCTCTGACCTTTGATAAAAGAATTTGCTGTTCAGCATATTATAAAAAATTTTGCTAGCAGACCTTTTAGTCCTAATGCATTTCCTTTCAGAGCACATAGAAGCATATTCACTCTGAATGCTCCAATGCAACAACAGGACATTTAAAAAATGAAAACCCATGTTCCCATGCAGCACCAGCAACTCAGCTGTAAGTCTTATGAAAGAAATTTACAAGTAGGCTGTGCTGCAAAAAAAAATCTTCTGAAAGTGCCACTAGAGACTTGTTTCATTTCTGATCACCAAAAAAATAAATGTCACTTCAAAACTTACCTTAAAAACTCTTTGCAAAAATTTTTTTCAGCTTGCCTGAGGATGCAGATGAAAGCCTGATTATACAAAGAGCCCAGTGTGCATTCTGTCACATATTTCAAATAGTAGGAGATTCCTTCTTTCCTGTCCTCATAGGAAGCTATTCAATTCACTATAAAGCCTTAAATCAGTTTCACAAAAGACTTTGACAGCAACAAGAGAGGATGTCAACATGAGTTACGTTAAATTTGTCAAAAGTAGGTGCTTGTAGATATTTCTTCTATTGTGAAAAAGATATAAAAAGTTAAAGGGGGACTAACTCAAGGAGGAAAGGGGAACATGTTCTGACATCTTATGTGGCAGTCATCTTGTGTAACTTGCCCAAGTGGCAGTGATTATAAAACTGCATTGGTGATTTGGAAGGCCAGAAGCAGGAGGAAACCTGCTACCTCAAATGCCTCATCCCAGTGCACCCATAAAGAACACATTGTTTGCATTTTTTCATGTGTTTGCCATCGAGAAGGCAACCCCTCCAACCCTGTTTGTACCATACAATAATGCAGAAACCAGACAATAATTCAGAAAGCACAGAGCCCTGTACATTTCCCAAAAGTCAGAGGAAGAGCACACAGGCTGATAGGCTATCTCAGACCCTGGCAGCACAGTTCATTTGTACAGCAGGGCACTGCTGCCCAGCCTGCCTCTCCCAAAACATGCCATTTTCCCCTCATAGCTCACTCTTCCAGGTATTTTCTCCCCAGTCCAGCAGTCTGCTGCTATTACAAGCATATCCATGCATGATTCCCCCAATCTCTTCTCATAGACCCCACAGAGGGAGCTACCAGAGGGATCTACAGGCTGAAAAATCACTGATCTAGATTTGGTACTTGTGGCTCCTGGTTACCCCTCTCTGACCATCTTAAAATTACACCGTTGTTTACTTTAATTTGTTTCCACTTAGCTTTTATTCCACTGTATAGTTAACTGACAGCGTTTTTTAAAAAAAAATTATATTAAAGTACTTCATCTGGAAACAACTGTCTTAAAGTCACTTTGAAACACCTTCTAGTGGAATCCAGCTTACTCAGCCAGCTGGTTTCTATGCTCATGTAAAATATTAATAAATGGGAAAAATGAAAGACTTGCTGGGGAAAAGACACTAACTGAATACTTGCCATGCAGAACTTAGATGAAAGAATATTTTTTTTTAGCTAGAGGGGATAGCTTCATGATTTAAATCTGCAGTCTGAAATACTTAGTGTCCTGGGACGTCGCAATATATGTTTGAAAAGGTCAAAAGTTTGATTGAACAAAGTGATTTACACGCAGTTGATTCTGCGGGAAATTTCAAAGCTAATTTTCCATAAGGGCAATTAAGAGCCAATGACAATTTTAATAAAAGCAAACACAGTCTCTGTGACCTTGAAAGGAATGTTTTTCCTTCCCCTTGCCCTTTAGGGTAGTACTTCTTGATTATCTCCCACATCTGGGAAAACCTATTCTTTGAGCCTGAAGGAAGACAGCACACATCAAGGCTGGCCCAAAACACCAGGGGCTGCGAGACCAAGACCAGCACAAAGGGTCTGGATCACTCCTAGCTCTTCCTTGCCCTATTTCCCCAGCACCTGGCAGCAGCCAGCCCTTCCATACCTGTGGGTACCATCCTCACCTGCTGCCCCTCCCTTTTTCTCTGTCACACTCAGGAATTCAGGTGCCTGGGACTTGCCCCTCCCAGGGAGCAGGGACAAGCAGAGCCGCTGCTGCTTCTCCCTGGTGTGCAAGAGCTGGGGCCACTCCTCTTGGCCTCTTCTGAGATGTAATGAAGAATCAAAGCCAGGGCATCCCTTTACTCCCTGCAAGCAAGAGTGTGTGGTAGGGAAAGCAAAGGGTTTGACTCAGTTGAATACATTGCACAGCTGAACAACCCTACTAAAAGCCAAAAAGGTCAGCAGAGAAGACAATCCAGTGAATTAGTTTTTGACGTAATTTATTTAGCTCAATTTTGCATCATGCATCTGTTAAGAATTACTCTTAGAATATAAAGTTTCATTCTTCAAAAACACAAAAACCTTTGCTTTGGCACCAATAAGAACCTTTCCTTTGGACCACATCCCATCTCTGGGCAGGCACCCCTCTCTGGCAGGTAGAGAAATGCTTTGGGGTCTGCATTTCTCCCACAGCACAGCCCTGAGAGTGACCACCCTCCACAGCTCACCCAGGAAATCAGAGGCAGGATGATCTGTTCCTTCCCCTGGACAGCCTTCTAATTTTGGGTGGTATCTGGCTGAACTAGAAGGGTGGAGCTGCCCAGGTAGTATTATGCCCTTCTTAAGTGGCAGTAGGTCACTCTCAGCAATGACTCCCTGTCCACCTGAGCACCAGAAACTGAACAACCCTGCATTTCCAAGGAAGATCAACAAATCAACACCAACAAATGCAGCTTCCACACTCTTCCTCAGGAATTACCTATGAGACTACTGCTTGGAATTAAGTGATGAATTTCTGTTCATTTACCCTTGATTGTCTGCCAAAGGCATCTATATGGAAAGATGAATGCTGCTGCTACTGACTGAAATCCAAACCAAAATACACAACAATCCATCAGACAAATGAAGGGCTGTGTTTTGTTATCACCACAAGCCTGCTTCTGACAAGCAACACAAAGGAGAATTACAAGCTCTGAAACAAACCTATTAACCAGAATTATGTAAACCTGAAGGATTTTATCAGATGTATTTCTATCAAAATAAAAGGGCAGGATTTGCTGACAGTAACAAGGTGGGAAATACTAATTGCTAGCACTAATATGCATCAATTAGATGCACAGCAAAAGGCTTACTTGACTGAAAAATTTATTTAAAAATCCCATTCCCTCACAAAACCCAATAATATATAACACAGTAGAACCGTACATGGACTGAAATTTCCTTCTCCTTAGGGCTACCTCCCTTCTGAATGAAATTGCTTGAAATGCTCGCACTGAAATGCTCTACTGGCTCTCAGTAGGGTATGAAATGCAAATGCATGTTTTGAGCATCTGCTTTTGAAATCACTCCCTCCCCTCTTTTACCTACAGTTAGAAAATCCCTGCAGTTGTGTGCTTCTCACTTTGAAGTCTACAAGGTTCATAACACAAGGAAGAAGACAGGATCTTATAGTACTTTGTTGAACTAGTGTATTAATGTCTTAACCAGGATTAATTTAATCAAAACATTCCGAATAGGTACAATTTTGATTTTTGCCTCTTCAGCCATGTTCAGCAATGCAGTAAAGCTCCTCTCCTTGCTGAACTCCAGAACAAGCTGTGCAGTTTCACAAGCACTATTGTTCTGCACAGGACTATTTGCAACGTCCACTTATTGTTACTGGATATTACAGAAAAAAAAAATCTACTGGAAAAAGACAAATGGCAAACAGTCAGTAGAACAGATCTGGGTCATCAGTCTTTGGGGCAGGGGGAAAGGAAAACACTTCTCAAAGTTTACTCCTCAGTCACCTGCACAAGGTACCACCCATTACCACTACTGGGATTCAGTTTTGAAGCCAAATCATTGACAGGCAATATATGTGCAAGTGAATGAATTTTACATTATAGGAGAGAAAGAATGGGGCAAATCCATGCTTTACATTTGTCACGTTCTTCATGAAATCGTCATCTCTCTCACTTTGACTTTCAGCAATGAGAAATCAGGTGAAGTGCACCCCCACTGTTCCATGGTTTTATTATTAGGGCTTATTTCATCAGTTAAAGGTTGGCTTTTACCATCATCAAGGAGTGCAAAGACTAAGAGTAAACATAAAGCTTTTACTTTTATACCTATCAGTCTGCCACTGGGGACTATTCTACCCAGAAGTTGCCATCTTACCTAAGTAAGAGGGTTTTTCTACACTAAGTAGCAAATACCCTACTTTGCAATTGCTTGCTCCCCTTCACTTCTTTAAGGCAAAGAAACCTTCAGCCATCCCAGAGAAATGGAAGACTAAGGGATGAAATAACTGGAGACTTAGCCCAACTCTCCTCACTGCAATTATTGTCCACAGTAATTGTTGTCTAGAGACTTGGCCAAATTTATCATGGTTTTGTCTTTTGTGCTCCTCCTTTACCACTTGCCACTGTTGGGATTAAAGGAGCAAAAGCCTTTGAGGTACAAATTACCTCTGAGCCAACCAGCCAGGGTGATGGAAGAATAATGTGACCTACACATTTTGTACCTCAAAAACACGTACTCCACAGACTGAGCTCATGAATTCCACTTTCCTTGGCTCAAGGCCTGGAAACTCAAGTCTCTACCAAGTGCCAGACCTCCCACTGAAGGCAAAATTAACCTCAGTTTACAGGTCAGAGCACTCTGATATCCTTGTATTCCACCAAATATTGCTATAAGGATATGAGGAGAATAAGGTTGTCTGAGTAGAGGCATCCGAGACCATTTGGTAGGTTTTTAAAATCTGAAAGGTTGTTTGGTTTAGGCTTTCTTTTTTATACAACTCTAATGGGGATTATGCAATCTAACAACCATCCCTCTTCCACTTATCTTTGCAACCTCCTCACTAACCACAGACAGTCCCTAACACAGCATTTCTCTGTAGTTTAGAATGAACAGATTCATTTACATGTTCCTCCTGAGAAAGGAAACTGCTGTCAGATTAATAATGCAGTGGTCACAAGGATTTGTAAAGCTCTCTGCTACATCCTGCCTCTACAGGAAATGCTAAAATTGCAGTTTAATGCAACAATCAATGGAATCAATACCTTTGGCTTTAAATGGCTCACTAGCACGTCTTGTATGACTTTTAGGACACAATCACTTTTAGGTTCACATCATATTTGCTCTTCATGGTTTCCTCACCTTCCTGTTGCTTTGTTCTCTGTCTTCACCCCTTCTCCCCATCATTCCTCATGTGCTTGTAGCACCCACGCCCAAGAAGACTCTTTGCCAACTGGAGCAACCAAGAGCATTTTTAAAGTTTAGCTATGCTAGTTGAATACCAGCTAGTTAATATTTAGTAAAAAAACCCAGCTAGTACTGGAAAAAAATAAACTACTCCACATTCTTTAAAGTTTTATAAACTAAGAGAGAATAAATCCAGCATAACCACTTCCATTAAAGAAAAAAAACAGTTATCCAAACTTTTTAGAAAGGTAAACAATGCAAGCCTCTGCTTTCCTGCAGTCATTCCAATTTTTCTTTACTAATTGCTTCAGAAGAGCAGTTCACATTGTGTGGTCAGGCAGAGAAAAACAATTAAAGTTACATAGAGATTGTCTAACTTGTTAGTATCCCAAGCCAAAAAGGGCAGAATGTACACTGTACTTTTGAGAATGAGCTTAAAAGGACATAGAATAGTTTAATGTTTGCCCTAATTTACAACAGCTACAATGAAAAAAAAAATCCCAATTTTTCTTCCATTTAAAAAAGTTATTTCCCACGGAAATGCTTCATTCTGTATATTGGCCAACCCACCCTTACCTCCAAAGTAGCAACACACATTCTTTCATGCTTGCCTAGCCACGAGACACGTGAACTATACTGAAAAATATCTACACTGGTTTGCAAAGATTATCTAACAATACAGGACAATGTCAAAGGATGGTCAACTGAAAAATGCAACTGCAACTTCGACTTCAGGAGAACAGAAATAACTCAAAAATTTTTGCACAGAGCAAAGAGGTCACGTCAGTGAGTTAACACTCACACCTTCCAAACTCTGCAAAACTTCGATAAATGCCTTATTTTATTAATCCACATTTTTATGAAGAATTCACAAGAAGAAAAAGGGGAAGGAGATCCATCTTACCCAGTAAATTGTGCATACACACTGAAGGACATACTACAGAAACAGCAAATAGCAGCAAGAAACTGATGCAGCAATCTGGCCTGTCCAACAGGTTTTGGGGAATATGGTTTGCTCAGGAGCTAAACTGAATAACACCATGCTCCTGGGCACTCCAGGGAACAACTAAGGGGAGGAGAACTTTGCTCCTGCATTAATCAAAGCAGTGGTGGTGCTGAGCTGCAGTTTGGAAAAAGCACAGTCAGATGGGTGATACCATGATAAGAGCCTGGGATAAAAACCAGTCGACCACGTCACAGACCAAACCAGAGTGCTCACAAGAACACAACCATTATTGCTATTAATTGCTGTATTTTGAAGGTGGAAATACAGTTCTAACTTCACCTAAATAGGTACCACTTCACCTATTCATATCCTGATCAGCCACTGCGTTTATAACAAAGCCTCAAATCATTATTCTGCCAAATAATAGGTAAGGGCAGAGTGCTGGAGACAGCCCCAGCATGGAAATGGAATTCAATAAGCAGCTATTTTGGCTGTCTCTGACTTCCTACATGGAGATGAAACATTTCACATGCCATCAATAAACAGACTGAGCACAACTCATATTAATAAAAAAAATAAAAGAAAAAAACAGGTGTTTCTTCTATCCTCCCATTCTGCAATACAAGCAGGAGCACTGTGATAGACTTATTGGTTACTCCCAATCACTACCTTCTGCACAAATTTGAAATAAATATTCTGGGCTATATTAAAAGCCTGAGTCATCACCACTTGCAGATCCACTGCCCACAAACAAGTCCATGTTTTACACACCCATCAAAAACTGGACAGGTACCACCGGCATACATTCACACCTACTTCCAAATCTATGCTGTGCTGACCCACATGTAACCAAATTTTCAGCATAACAGCTACAAATGATTTTGGAAAACTAATATCTATGTTTATGACAGTCATAAAAGACTTTGTAATACATAGTGTTGACCACAGACAGTGTTTTAACTTCTCTATTCTCGAATACACAATGGTGTCCTTGCCACCACCTTTCTTTTTTTAAATCTTCTTTTAAAAATACTACAGGACTATAAAGAATGCTCCATGTTTGGGCTAACTGAAATTCAGTGCTTTACATAACCTTCTTTACATCACAGGAAAACCCCAAAGAACTAAAGGGGAAAAAAAATCACATAAGCAAAAATCACCCAGTAAAATAAACTAGGAAAGATAACTGAAAAGTGAGAAAACCTTACTAGCAGCAGTAAAATTATTTAACTTCTGAGATATAAAAAGGACAAATATTCAAGCCTTCATATAGGCCATAATATGGATGGAAACAAGCTCTTTACACTTCTTTTTTTTCTTAACATATTTGTAAATGCCACATCTAGTCAGGAGACTTCTAAAAAACTTTATATTTTGTTGCAGCTCACTTCTCCCCTTCTAATTTATTTAGGACAGTTGCTACTGGAGTTTTGAACAAAATCAAGTCAGGGACACCCCAACCACCCTTAGAAATGACAGATATTTCTCATATAGTCAGCAGAACTTGGTCAGCATACATACACAAACATCAACATATTTAATAATAAATTATAAAACTTACTTTTCTGTATCTGAGGATTGTTTCCAGCCTCCTTGAAGATCCTGTATCTTATCTTTCCCAATATTATTTAAGATGGCACCATCTTTATTTACAGAATCCTCTTTTTTCCTAGCTGTAGACTCTTCAATTTTCAGGTGCTTTGGATGCATGTCCTTTGGAAAGGTATTTGTGCTCTGTAAATCCTTTTCACATCTGTTGGGCTCATCTTGGAAGGTAGAGGGTTTAGATTCTACCAAAGAAGATTTTGTTGCAATATTAAATAAGCTTCCAAGGAAATGAAAAAAGCCTTCTCGGGGTTGCTTGTCTTTATCTGATGTTTTGATTCCAGGAGTCAAACTAGGAAGGCTATTAGCCTTTTTCAGCTCCTCCTGAATTTCAGACTTGCTAAGTTCTTCTGTGGAATGGTTCTTCTCTTCATTTTGACAAGCCTAAGATAAATGTAAAAAGCACACAAAGATGATGGTTCTGTCATTTTCACACATTCCCAAATTCCTTGATTTTAATTTATGCCTGTGCATTGTATTCCTTTCAGGAGATCCATCGTTTAAAAAGGTTATGCCCACTGCTTGCTGTCTTCTCTTTTTGTACCAAAGAGGTCCCTATTCCACAAAAAGTAAAAAGGACTAACACAGGCTAGAATATTCCCAAAGTGGAAAAAAATACAGGACAGATGGCAACAATTGCTTCAACTGGCATTAAAAAAACGGGTAAGAAGCAAGGAACAGTTATTTCACACTTCAGACTAATCCCCTCAGAAAGCACAGCTCCACAAACAAACATCCATGTGCTTGTGAGAACACTTTTCAGCTTGCAAATCTAGGCAAGAACACCATGACCAAACACAAACACACCACAGCCTTCTGCACCTCTGAAAAACCGAGGAGAATCAAGAAGAGAATTGGGATAAAACAAACCCAACTCACATCCCAGAGGTGAGCCCTACTTATTATCCTGAGCAACCTGATGTTGAGCCCTCTGGCCAGCTCTCCTTCAGCTGTTTCCAAACGGATTTGTTGTCTCCCACAGTCTCCAGCCCTCTGCTGCCTGGCTTTCCACAGAGCCAAAGTCCTCCAGAGCACACCATCCCTACACCTCTGACCTTGTGAACTGCCTACGAGCCCTATCAGTGAACTGAAATGAATGAGCACCAAAGCAGGGCTTCACCTCATCCAAACCACATGCTCATTTCTTCCCTCGACTCAGCTGAGCATCTACACCCAGAGGCAAGGCAAGCTCTATTCCTCACCAATTTATGCCCTTGAATGTCCTCTGTGTCAGCTCCTCTCAGAGATCCAAGGACTGCTGTCCAAGCTCATGTTACTTCTGTCAAGACCATCTGCCCAAAAGGATGATGCAACTTCACTGGAAAGCTTCACAAACACCACATGTAACCACATTTTCAGCTTCACAACCTGCAAATGTTTTTTTTCCTCTGGACTGAAGTTTTCTGTGAAGCACCTCTCCCCCATCCCCACCATTTGTAGTGGGTCCCATAGGCTACTGCTGTTTATTTTATCTTTACAGTACAACCCTTGTAATTTAAATTCCTGATTCAACCCAGTTTATTAACACAGATTAAAGTTACCCCAGCTTTTCTCAGATGAAACCTATCCTGCTCAACAGGAGTGGGAAAGAACATGAACAAAAAGTCCTATGCAAATTTTAGTTGTGTCAACAATACATTTGGATAAGAGTAATTGTTTCAAATTGGGCAACACCTACCCATCCAACCTACACAGAAAGCTACTACTTCCACTAGGTGACCAATTCTATTTCCACCTGAAATAATCTTAAATAAGCCAGCAGGCTCATTTGTTAATAGGCCATCTAGGATCATGTTAATGATGAAAAAAGTGTTTTAATGAACTCAGCTTCATCCTTGGGGAACAGCAATTTCTTAAGAACTTTCAAGATATATTCAGTGATACTGTAGCAGTGGTGTTTAAACTTCAAGCAATGCTTTTCACCCTTTAAATACAGAGCAGATGCAATTGCTTAATATTAAAAGGCACATGTGTTGAAAATGGAATTATGTGAGGACAGAAACTGAACAGCACTAATTTGTTCTTAAGAAATCCACAAAATCTCCTTTTTTTTTTTACAGACAAAACACTGTACAACCACACTGAACTTCTAAGTAAACTTTTAAAAGTGGGCTAAGCCAAACTCCAGCCTTTTTTAATGCCACCTGTGACAAACCTCACCTGCTCCCCCACATACTGCACTGAACAACAGCTGATGCATCACAAAGGGGTTCAGTCACCCCTGTGGGATCAGAGATTTACTACTTTACATGTCAACTCTACCCAAACCCACCCCTGAAATGAAGATGCCAACAGTGCAGCTTACAGATGTGCCACAGCTCTGGCTGCTCTCTTCAGTATTAGACAAGCCACACACGAGCCTGGAATGAATCTCTTGAATAATTATCTCATAGGAACTGAGTACTTTGCATAGGGAAATACAAAACAGAAACAAGAAAACAAAATAATTTCCAAAATTTGATGAGCGTCAGCTTCAAAGTTCTACATTTGTTCTATATTTTCTTCCTTCACTTTGACTAACACCTCAGCATTCTTCAATATCAGATTTTAATTCAACTTTAAGTGAGGGAGGGCATTTCTCCATAGTTTTGTGATTTGTACCATTCACACATATTTGCCTAATCTAAAAGAGTACCTCATTGCAGGAAATGCAAACAAATCTTATTCTTTTCTCTGCACAACCCTTTTAAAAGCCATAAACATTTATATTAACTATTAAAATAGCTATGAAGTTAACAACTAAAATGCATTAACTATAAAATAATTGTTACATTAAAAACTTGGAAACAGTTTAGTCTTATAAGCATTTTTGTTCGTTGCTGTTTTGTTTGGTGGGGTTTTGCCCATTTTTAAAAACCATTTGTATTCAGAAACTAGTGGAGAGTTTGTTTTTTTTTCCTATTAGGAACTGGGACATCAAATATAGTTAAATCTCCACATGTGAAAGTCTCCTCAGAGACTTAACTCAGAGACATAACACTTGTAAAGACTGTTCTGCTTATTTGTGAGCATAATTTATGCCCTGCTTGAAAAGCTGTTTTGTAGTCTCTGCTTCCAGAAACAGAAATCTATTTAGACTTTCCTTCCTCTTTAATCTTCCTTTCTTTACTTAACTTTTGGTAAATCAAAAGAACAGGAAGTTTTAATATGAAAGGGTCCTTCCATACCTTTAACCATAAATAGCGTCTTGCATGAAAAAAAGCCACAGAGAACATTTACACTGTGCTTATTTGAAGATATATGTGGATATTAAGTCCTAACACAGAAACTATGCAAATCCTTCTTTCTTCCCTTCAATATAATCAATCCTACTCTCCATATATTCTCCCTCCTCCTCCTCCACTTTGCCATAACAGACAGCTTGAGCTATTGGTATTTCGTCATTTGCACACAAAATCTCGATTCAAAGTCTGAAGCACTGCTTAGGCATTATACAAACAGCACTGCTCCTGCTGCAGATTTTGAAGTTTGTATTTTAAGATGGTGCCATATTCAAATTACTGAGACGAAAGCACATGATTTTACTTTACGAAAGCCAGTAAGGCTCTAGGAACTGCAGGAGCCTTCAGGCACAAGTGCCTGATGAACATGCAGCATTGTGGCAATTCCACAAGCCAGTATCACAGAAACTTTCATTTATCATTCCTCTTGCCTCTCTCCCAGTACTCTCAGTGAATATTCAGGGAAAAAAAAAAAAAAAAGGTAAGGGCATAGGGTATATATAATCTTTCCATGGTACATCCCACTAGTTTTCTACAGTCTAGCTCTAGCTGACCTTGACAAAGCATTTGATTCTGTGTCACAATTAAGCTTGAGCAGTTTGATATTTACAACACTGCAGGAATACCAATGGCTCTTGTTTTACCTATACTTCATGTCATCAGTCAAGGAAAAATAAATGTACAAAGTCCTCTCAGAGTGTCACAGCAGTCTGAATAGTTTCTCAGGCTCACCAAGAAAACAGTAGTCCCTGGAATGAAATCTACCTGCCAGACTCCCTTTGAGATCCTTGCTGATGCAAGGAAAAAAAAATTTCCTGCTATAATGTTGTCTTTCTGCTCCTCTTATAATGAACTGTCATCAGTCTTCCCCTTGCCTCCCCCTCCCCACTCTCTGTGAGCTTTCCTGCTTGTGACATGTTTCACGAAGCTTTAATTAGCTTTTAGTCCTTTGGCAACTCGTTCCTCCGAGTTTCACTGGGCAAGCCCTGGCTAACCTGGCCTGACCTCGCAGCTGAACTGAGGCTGGACTGGATGGCATTCTGGGGTCCCTTCCACCTGAATTATCCTGAGGAGCTGTGCCCTCCTGTGCAGCCAGGCTGGTGTGGCAGAGTGTGAAACAAGGTGATGGCTGAGGAGACTGCAGTGATGAGTGACACTGTGCCTGGGCACCGTGCTCCCACTCTGCTGCACAGAAGCCTGGCAGCTTAGCAGACAAGCCCACGATGCCACGTCTCAGGCAGGATTCTTATCTCAGCTGATTTATTCAGCAGCAGCTGAGGTGTGTTTTCCAGGCTGTAATCCACTCCTGGCTAGCACAGACATCCGCCCTTGGCTAATTGTGCCTTGGCAGGTCCAGGACTCGCCACTGGTGTGAACAATACCCTGAGGTGGCACAACAGCACCCTGAGGAGAGATTTGCCTCAGTTTTCCTCACCTCCTGCACCAGCAGGGAACAGCCTGTAAAACTGTTCTACCCTTTTCTCAGCAGCCGGGTGGCTGAAGTTTGAATTGCCACAGGTTCTCCGACAGCAAGGGCTACGTCAGTCTGCCAAAAATACAGCCTCTTTTATTGCTCTGATGAGCGAAATGAAAACATTAACAGCATTAAAACACAGATCTCCGTGAACAAAGCATTAGCTTGCAGCCACAGCTGCCAGACATTTCGGATTTCCCTCGCCATGAATGAATGCTCATTACAAAGCAGAAACTCCAGACAGCCGTGCAGGGACCTCTCCATCCGCCTGTCCTGGGGCATGGGAGCTGCTGCTGGAGAGCATCCTGCCTCCTGCACGGACACCCTTCCACCACCTCATCTCTCCTGCTCTTGTGGGAGAAGATGGCCTGCCATCAGAAATTCAGGATCATCACTAATTCACCCCAGGGACTTCCAACAAGTCATTTCACCCCAACATCCTGATTTCCTCGTTGGAGAAAGGGTCACGGCACTACTCCTGAATTTCTGCTTGCTGGCATACAGAAATAATTTATTAGAAACCATTCAGCTTCAGGCTGAAGTGCTGGGTGCACAAAGCAGCACATGTAGGCATTGCCACATATAGTACAGGAAAATGAATCTTGTTCCTAGCCTTAGCTTTGACCTTTCAACACAACTGGGAATGGCTGCATTTCATTTAACAATTATGAGCATCTCATTCACTTTGAACACTGACACAGCATATAAATTCTGTGTGCTAAGCAAAATCCTCAGTGATACAGCTGGGGCTGGTGGCAGGCTAGTTCATCCCAACAGTGAGTTGTGAACACAGGTTTTTCCACAGATTTTCTTTCTCTGGGAGGTTAAGGCATCTTTGGTGTAATCTCCCACTTTTTTTCAGTGAGCAGGGCACACTGAGGTGCATTAAATCCACATTTAATATGAAATAAACTTTTGTTTTTCCAAGCACTGTGAGGAAAATCTTTTAGGCTTTTGCAACCAACAGGCAATACATATGGAAACTTAATGAAAAACTATACAACATAGTGAGACAGATTAAGAACAAGACTTGTCCAAGGAAATTAGAATGCATTAAGAAGAACTCAGGCAAAAGTACTACCAGACAGTGAAATACACAATAAGAACCTCTAAAAGTCCACTGTTGCTAGTGTTCATGAGACAAATGGATTGAGAAAATACATGGTTAAAGTGGGTTTTTCCTATTTAAGCCAGCAGTTAGAGTAGTGGTGTAGAAGATGTAAGGGAGGTCCACCATTGTAAAAACCTATTTAGTCTTTACTAAAACATATCTTTTAACTAATGAGAAAAAGCAAAAGAAACAAAGAATGACTTGGAGTTTTGGGGGGAATTTAAGATGAACTCAATACCTCTACAAATACCCAATTAACCTGAATATTTTGGCTTTTAAATACTGTGAAGTTTTCCTTTCACATCCTCATTTCTCTGCTTCATTTGACATGGAAAAAATCAGGTCATGGCAACCCCGGAAGACAAGAGTAACTAGAAAACTAATGAAATCATGGCATCTTCATAATCAGGAGTAAAAGTTAAACAACAGGAAGAGACTTTTAGTTAAACTGTATCAGTTTTGCATTTTTAAAAATAAACCTATTTAAAGTCAATGACTATTTAACATTTGGAAAGACAACTGCATCTGTTCAAAGTTCAGCTCTGGGACTTTAAAAATTTGTTTATCCATTTGAATTCTTGCAACAGCAAGGAGTCATTAATGCATATTTAATTTATCAGATGAGGAAAGAAAAGATGAAACAAACATTCTCTGAAACTCTCTAGTATTCTCCTAAAATCTGAGTAAGTATCCAGAAACACATTCCCTGAAAAGAACAGCAGATAAAGTGGTAAGGGCGAACATTTCAAATGAAAAGGTAGAAAAAAGGAGGTAAAATTTGAAATAAAGTTTCTGCTAGGTCACCTTCACAGGGAATTTTAAACTCAGTGGAAGCCTCCAGAATGACAGAATTAGCTTTTTAATTTAAAAATTTCTCTTCACACCATTTGCAGAGCTGCTTAAAATTTTTCCCTTCTGAATTTTCTCATTAAATTATTTTAAAGCTCTGATCGAAGATTAAAAACTGCATACTCACTTGCACAAGTATGCAACCATCACCTCATTACTACAAGGGCTACTGTGGAGCCAGAGAGAACAGAATTAAAATTGTCTGTCTTACTTCTGTTCTTTCCCCCAAAGTCTTCCAGTATTACACTTTCATTGCCTTTTAATGAATATGTTTTCACAAACATAAAACAATTTCTGTTCTCTTTTATTGGACAATTTCTTGAAGCTTGGGGGAAAAAAAAGGTGAAATTTACTTGTTCAATGGAGAGGGTGACAGTACACTGGGAATGGGATGACAGAGTGTGATTTCCACCTGCACTTACATTCCATTGCCAGTTTATAGCATCTGGCATCACACTTTGCTTCATCTGTCCACTGGTTTTATGAGCTAAACAGACCAAGGTTTAAACCTGTTTTCCCCTCATCCATCCTGAAACAAAGTTCCCTGCTCATCACCCCTTCATTGAAGAACTGAAGTAGTAGAGAGGGAAGCACATTTCAAGATCACTCTTCCTAAAAATCTTCAGTATGTCAAGGGAATTTACCAGAAATTTAGATGGGATGATCTTGAAATATCTTTCTCAACACATACAGCTGTTAACACCAACCATAAATTTAAAAACATGTCCTGGGAAACCAAAAGGTACCACCTATAAAATTCCATTTCAACAAAAGCCTACATCATGTCTCAGGAGAAAAAGATCTGCTTTCAGCTTATACAAGGGGAATCTTGACAAACTCCAAAACCATTCTTGTTTTATCTTTCATTTGTTGCTGTGGGCAGCAACAGTTTTAAAAAGTAACCCTCAGGTTTTTCAAAAATTCATGGTTGGCAGTAGTAGTTCATCTCCCTTGACTCCCAAAAGACAAAGCATCCCTCTCTCTGATTTCTAATTATTAAGTAAGAAATTTAGCAGGAGTTCACAGACAGTTTGAACAGACATTACTTACGTAATTAGTGATGAAATTTTAAGTTATGAGATTTTTGAAATAAAATCAATATGAAATAGAGCCAATTAATATAATAAATCCCTACCCCATGATATATGGAAAATAGTATGTAGTTAACTAAGACTCTAGGTTTAATTTTGATTTCTAATTTTTTTTGTAAAACTTAAAACTGTAATCAGAATAAGGGAGATTCAGTAAGCATAGCAACCTATATTCAGCAAGTTCATGGGACTTCTAAAAAAATCTTTTGTAAATTGGCATACTGGATGAAAAATTTTGTGACAGAATTACAGCACAAATTAGGCCGAAAGGAATGTGGCTGGGAAGGTCATGCAGTCTGTGCTCCTGCACAAAGCAGCTCTGGTTCATCCAGCTTTGTTTTGAGTATTTCTAAGCATAAAGATTCTGCAACTCACTTGGGCAAACTGTTCCAATATATGACCATTTTTACAGTAAAGGGGGAAAAAAATCATATAGGTGACTGGAATTTCCCATGTTCCAACTTGCACCCGTTGCAACTCCAAAAAGAACCTGGCTCCAATCTTATCACATAATTGCAGTCTTTGACATCAAAATTTAATATCATGTCTCCTGCTTAAATACAGCCATCTTTATGTTACCTTGAAATGAAATTCATGTGAGAAAGCAGAGCTACAGATTAATCTCTTCTCCATGTTCACAGTGTACAGGAGTACTTGTCAGAGGACAATTAGCTACAGGTTTAATTTGTAGCACAGAAGCTACATGGCATGTTGGGGAAAAGGCTTTTTAATTATAAGGTCTATGAAATTGGTAGAACAGTTGTCTGATGAGGTTGGAGAGATCTTAAGAGATCTCCATCCCTGGAGGTTTTTGAGAACAAGTCAGACAAACTTTTATCAGCTATGACAGAGATCTCACCTTGGGGCACAGGAGCAGACTTGATAATCTCCGCTGTACTTTCTGCCCCTGAGTTTTCTATGAAAGTTGAGACTGTCTCAGGTTAATTCAGGCTTGAGCCTATGGGCCAAGTGATAGAATACTTGATGCTACTGAAATACTGTAATCTAAATTAGACATTTGGTATATCAAATTTGCACCTACTTTTTGGAAATTTTGGGTTTGCCTGACAGACTCCACATGGTGGCTCCTGTGCTGAGACACTTAAGAATCCCTACCTAAAGGGTTATAGGAGAATGTGCAATTTTCTCCATGCACTGCTACAAGAAGGATATCCAGGGACCATGAAACACACTTTTTCAGGGAACACTGTTGCAATATTCCCTTTGACAACAAAGTCCCTGTAGCACTAAAAGGGAGGTTAATGATATACTAACGTGTACTGGACACTGTGTAGTGCAGACACTTAGTACAGTAAATATGAAGTTCAAGAGCTGTTTACATCCACACAACCATCTGTTCAACAATCATGCTGCTCAAACGGAGCGTTTACTCAGAAAGGGCACCCTTTACAGCCCTAATTCAAAGAAACAGAAGCAAAACAAAATAAGCAAATAAATTCTGGGAGGGGGTGGTGTACTTTCTGCAATCAATTAACAGATACAGCAAATACATTTCAGCAATATTTTCTTGAAAGTGTTCAAGTGATGACTGATAAAGTCCCCCTGGCGCACAGAAAAATTAGGCTTAATAATTCCTAAAGGCGCATATTAGAAGATCTTTTCCTCCCTTTATGAGCTAAATATTTCCTTGTAGGGAAAAAATAACAGGGGTAAAGTACAGAAGTGGTGTCTAAAGTGCTCAGAATAGTCAAAGAACTACCATAGCTCGGCACAATTCCCAGCTCCACTCACCCAGTCACTCAGTTATAATTTAGACATTCGACCTTTGCTGCTAAAGCAGAGACTTACAGCTCCTCTGCTATTTTGCCCCTGGCCTCCTGCTGAGATGGCCAATGAATATACAGAATCACAGCATGGAAGTCTATCAGAAATATGATGGCTCATTAACTTGGTGACAGCTAACACAGACACAACATGGTTTCACTTTTAGTCACCATCCACCTGAAATGCTGAGGTAGGAGCACAGCTCAGAGACATGGGCAAGCTTGAAAACCTGCCCAAAACTGATCCACTTATAGAGTCAGACATTCTCCACAAAGCACACTTTCCATAACAACTTTTTTTGTCAGCCTACAGTAACTTTGATGATTGGATGAAAAAACCTGAAGCATCTTTTAAAAACACAGACCATACCTTTCATAGAACCATTCAGGCCAGAAAAGACTCTTCAGATTATCCCAAGACCACAATTAAGACAGTGTCAGTTCTTTCCAACTGCTCTGGTGCAGTCTGGTGATCTTTGGAGGGGACAGTTTATCTTGGCCAATGTGGTGTTACCAAATTTTAAGTGTGTATTGGAGACAGCAGTGAGAGGAAAAACAAGAAAATATTTTCCTCAGAAAATGTAGTGAGAGGAGCATCAGAAAACCACTACTTTCTCTGCTTCCTCTGAATAAGTTCTTACAATCTAGTTGTAATTTCTGTGCACACAAGATACAAAATGAGACTGCTCAAATTACTCACTACTCTGCATATGAAACTGTACAGGTGTATCACAAGGTTTTTGATCAGCTTAAAGTAAAGTAAGTAAAGTAAGTTAGACAGGAAGCTCTCAGTACAGTTGAAGAGCTAGCACATTCTAGTAATATGAAAACCACCTTCTTCCTAAAGCCTATACAAACACCAGCTATTATTTAAAAGACAGTATCATGGTTTTAGGCTTTTTAACATAAGTCTAAAACAATATAATTAAATAAAAATTATGGCAAGACAAAGAGGAGATCAGATACTTGGAAAAAAACTTTACAGCACTAATTCTGGCATCAGCTTTTAGCACAGTATTATAAAAACACAAGTTCTGAATAAAAGATTACTGAAACAGATTCAGCAGGAAAATTCTGAATTGCGGCATTTGTAAATTAAAAAAAAAAGAGATTTAGTTTTTGGCAAGAACTAAATACTCTTAAGTAACTTGCTATGCTTGCTTTGCTCCACCTACACATCCTGCTTTTTCCTTAAGACCTAGCCCAATTCAAACTTCCCTTTAAGCAATTCCTAGTGCTGATATGCTGCACACGTATGCTGAATGCTTCCCCTTCCTCAGTCCAAACCCTCCTCCAAAGGAAAATCTGGTTTGGAATGTTTCACTGATCTCACACAGAAAAATGAGATTTTTTTAAAACTGAGAAAATTTTCGTCTATTATAGTAGATGGAATCTTTTCTGGTATATCAGAAACCTTTCTGCCTGCATTCCAAGGCATAAAATCAGTGATTTATGGTATTAGGAAGCCAGGCATTTTCCAGGAGCTCTGAACTAACAGAGTTGGCTTCTGAACAAACGTTTTTTCCACCTTGCTGTAGAGAAACCACAGTCAAAACAGAATTTTATCAAGCAAATAACCCTGCTGGGGTCTTTGTAGAGGCAACTGCAAAGTCTCCAACTTTGGTGAAGCTCAAATAAATGGTCCCTAGATACTGAGGATGCAATTACACAGGGACTGTGAGCCCTACAGAAGGTGAGCACTTCCTTCTCCATACACCATGAGTGCTCAATAAATGCAACATGTGATAGAAATCTCAGATTAAGTGTGCTAAGAAGCCTACAAATAAATCTGGCAGACTAGCCAAGCCCCTTTTGAGGAAGCAGCCACCATATCATCTGCACTGAACTGAACTCAGAAAAGGAACAAAAATTGAAGCAAAATTGCTTAGTGACTGGATCACTGGAACAGCTCTGTGCAGGGCAAGATGTGACAGCAGCAAAGACAGCTGTTATACTAATTACAAATAATAATTTATGATATTTTGCTGAACTTAAGCACAACTTTAGAGGTGTGTCTAGTGCCAAAGAAGAAAGCCCTGATCACAGAGGAATGTGTCTTCTTCTTGCAGTACAACACTTACAGGACAAGACAAGCATGATTAACACGGGTAACTGGTGAGGAGCACCCAACCTACAGACAAATTTCAGCAGAAAGATCTTACAGTGCTCTGGCTGGCAACCAGCAGACCTTCAGGCAAGCAAAGACTTGCTGGTTAGATATTCATAAATTATACAGAAATGGTGCTTTAGAGCAATGCCTGAAAACATGGTTTGATAAAAATATTAGTTTTCTTCTTCACTGGCTAACTGCTTGTGGAATCAGCACTGAAACCCCAGTTCTTTCTTGTAAGTAAATATACGGATTTTGTTTTAACAATGTGAGGCACAAACAGTTTTTCTGCTTTCAGCCTGTATATTAGAACCCTAGGATAGTGAGCCCTAACCTAGAATATGGCAACGAGGTGCCACACTGCGGTACAGGAATGCATCCAACATCAGAATTCTAACAAATAGTCACAAGCAGAGGTAGCAGGTTTTACCTAAAATAAATATTAGTCAATAAAAATCTTACCTTCAAAAGTGCAGGCAGAGTTGTGCTTTCCTTTTGGCTGCTCTTTGAATTTATGGCTTCACTCCCTTTGTTTTCAGAACTGAAAAACAAAAATATTTTGTAACGCTGAGTACTTGCATTATTCAAATCTTCTCAAGAGCCAACACATTCAATTTAAACACAAGAGAGCTTTGACTTGGAAGGACAGAAAACATACCTTCCAAACTGTAGTACATACTCTGCAGATATTGTAACTGAAAAAACCAAGCCCCAAAGAGCTGAAGACAGAACCATAATGACTGTCTCACCTCCTACAGAGGTTTTTGAACTCAAGCATTCAGAAACAGCACACAGCATTTCAGCTCTTCCAGCCCAAAAGTCGCAGGATTTCCATGCCTGTGTATTATTTTTCAACTGTAATTGAACAATGATCTACCACAGTATCATTCATTGCCACAGGACCACCTGGCACACCGGGCAGCTACAAGGCACACCCCATTCTGAGGGCTGTGAGCAAGTGGAATGTACTCCTGGCACGTGGAATCATCCCAAATCACAGCCACCACATTGAACAGCTCTTCACTGAACATGCCCAATGGGCCATGCAAATGCAGAATGAATTTTAGAAAGGGGACAACAGGCACATGTTTATTACTAAAGGCAATGCCTGCTGTTCCATTTTAAAAGTCAGAAGTCTAAAATCACCTGTGTCCTCATAGGAAATTCACCAAATTAATTCAAATTTTCTTGAGAGTTCATCCTTGGAATTAAGGGAAACAACTCCCTGCCCCCAACCCCAGTTCTTAGAACAATCCTTACACACAATCCAGCAGAGAACATTTTAATAAAAACCTTTGTGCTACAAGTAACTTAAAAGCAAAAACATTATCAAGGAAAACATGAGTTGATGTTAATGACAGACATTAGTTTCTGCATTGTGTACCATTACATGAAGAAAAATAACTTTGTGCTAGCATATTATACGAGTAAGTATTTAAATTAATTAATGATCACATTGAACACCCTTCTTCACCAGTCTAAACATTTAACTTTGCTATTGAAAAATGCACAAGCTCTTATTTCTGAACTCATGTGAAGAGATGAACTGAAAGCTCTTTAAATAAAAAAACAATTATTAGCAGTTTGGTGAAATTCTGTCAGGATTTGGAGAAGGAATTAAGGTGCTGCTGTACTCCTACTGCTCCTGACTGTAAACCACAGGTAAGCATATCTCAGTAAGACTCCCAAAATGAAAGGTTTTCTTCCTATTTTGGATTAGGCAACTGCATTCAGAACACACTGACATACACACAAAATGCAAAAGCCACTCTGACTAAATATAAGTTTCCTTCTCAGCTGCTCAGAGACAGCATTCCCTGAATAAAAATGACATCAGAACTCTACTGCTATTAAGATTTTCAAGATCTTTTGCATCTTTTTGGATGCATCAAAAGAAAAGCTTCTTCCTTCTGTTTATAGATCATCTCCAAGTCGAAAATCATGTACTTTCACATCACCTTAGGTAATCTCTCATAATGCACTCATAAACACAAAGATGCTTTTCCAGGGAGAGCATCAGACAGAGTCTTGGCTGTTCTTTGCCTCCCTGGAAGACAGAGCAGATGAATTAATATTCTGACCTATTAATTTCTTCTGCTGCTAATGTGTTTCATGAAGGAGATGTCACAATCACTCTGGGCAGAGTCTGGAACACTAATAAAAGTGTTTCTCTATGTAACCTATTTTCTCTCTCTTAGTTTTTGTTTTGCTGTTGGTTTAAAAACAAACAAACTAAAAATCAAAACACCCTTCTCAGATCTACATGGCTTTTCCTGATGTTGATACATTTGACATGAACCGTGATTCCCTAGACTTAAGAGTGGAATAATGAGGTTGATGTCTGCCAGACATTCTTCCTAAGTTTAGTGTATCACTCCTTATGGAACTGGTCTGCAGACCACAAATGACATCCTTGCTTTCTTTAAGTCCTGCCAGCATACATTACCAGGGTTGAATTATTGCATCACTTTGTTTTGCTCATATTCTTCCCTTCACATCATGTGCTTTTTTCCCCAAAACATTTTTCATTTTATTACCTCTTGTTTATATTTGAAATACATGTCTGTATTACTTTCTTCTAGCTAGCCATAGAAATTCCACAGCATACATACCAAAACTGAAAGAATGCAATTCAGCAGATAAGCATCTTAAAATCAACAAGTAAAAAAAAAAGTATCAAAACCTTTCTTTCCAATATAAAATAACTCTAACCCTGGAAGCATTTCCCCACACCCTTTCATGGTTTATATTCTAGAGTTTCTACATTCCTTAACCTTTTGCTTTAGGGTGTAGTTCCTCAAACACGCTGACTTTGTCAGCAGAACCAGCTTTAGAAATCTCCACTCCTTCCTTCTCAACCTCAGTTATCTCTACATCCTTAACTCAGTCAAGAAGGGCTCTCAGTAGGGTGATATTTTTCAATAAAATCAAGAGCGGGGCAGAAGTTTCCTTGAGGAAAAATCCAGATTGTGATCCAGTTTACAGTGCAGTGATTTCTAACAGCACAATGAAGGGGCAACAAATGTCACTCAGCAAGAACAAGAAGGACAATCCACTGCCCCTCACATCACCAGAGGCTGCTGGGTGTGAACCTCTTCTCCCCTTAGCCAGGGGAGAAATTCTAAAAGCATCTCTGACTGAAATGGTTTGAGTTTGACAGCACAAAAAGCTGGAAGTTTACAGCACAAAAGCATCTTTGCTGTATGAAGGCTTTGTGGGTTTAGGATGAAACAGCTTTGTTTCTCTCAGAGAGGCAAGGTTACCTTTTACAGCCTAAACACCTGGAGAACCTGCTGGCTACTGTTCACTTCATTTACACAATGCAACTTCACCATCCCCACAAATTTTATGGTTTTCCCTCTTCTCATCATTGTATTCATGGCATCACTGTGACCTAGGGCTGCAGCTGCACTGATAAAGTTTGGCTCCACAGAATCCTAAGCTTTTCTTAAAGCAGTGCCTTTCTGGAGCAGTTGGCCACGGCAGGTACCACCAATGTCATCTCCAGTTGAGCACACCTAAAGTTAGGCTTGTGCTTAATCACCCACCTCTCAGGAGAGCATTTCACACTGGTCCAGTCAGGAAGATGAATTAATCTTCAACTCTGTGCTTCACAAACTACTGCTGTTATATTATACACCCAGAAACAGGCCTCTACTAACCCAAGTTTTGAATTGACTCATCTTTGCTTTTAAGAAGTAAAAGAGCAAAGACTGGTAGAAAGGAAGAACAGAAAGGAAAAGAGTGGTAGGAAGAAAGAAAACACCTCTGCCAACTTGCTTCCATGGGCTTCTTACCTATCCAGGCATTTAGAAATTGTCACAACCACTTGCTTATATATTTAGACAGATACTACTCTCATTTTATACATTTAAAGGGAGAAAAAAAAAAGGCATGGAAATACAAAATAAAAAGACACTGTCACAAATAATTCTAGCAACCCAAGCCTCTCAGATTTGTAATCTACTGGCCTTCTGTTGCTTTTTCTGCTAGACATTCCTTCTCCTACATTTTAGTGCATCCAAGAGAGATAGATTAGTCTTTAGCAAAGGTTTAGAAGAAGGTTAGAGGGATTTCTTCTCCTTAGCTGTCTTGCTGCTCATTCAACTGTCTTGCCAGCATGCCTAACCTGATTAGCATCACTCTTATTCTTTAACTAATCAAGATTAAATTTAAGTTACAGAATGGTATCTTTTGTATCTTCTGAACAAACCTGTCTTTGTGCCATTTTCTATTGCTTTTTGTTCCTCTGCTGCTGCCTCTGTTTTTGACCTTTCTGTAATACTTGGACAGGTGGTGTCTGAACCAGAAGCAGGTTTGCGGTCCAAGTTTTTAATTATTACACTTTGAAAAGAGAGGTTAGAAAGTCTTATGAGCAAGACATGTTCACATTCTGCATTGCTGCTCACACAAAAAGAGATTACAAGAGGGATTACAGCCATGAAAAAGAAAGAAATTTAATGGAGCATATTAAAGTACATGGCTTTCAAGGTCTTTTGCAACTGCCTCTAAAAACAGAACAAGACAATTACAAACAATCACATCTTCAAAAGGCCCCCACAGCATCTCTGTATGGTGTGAGAAGTCTGCTTCCTCCATCCTTGTCCTTCATAACAATCCCTCAGAACTTGCAAGTTAAAAGCCCATCCCCTTCTTCCTTTATTAACCCACCCCACCCATGTTATGCAGGCAGGAGATTGCGAATGTGTTGTGACAGATAAAAAAAAAAATAAGCTACAGGAAACATGCAAGTAATAAAGCACTAACACACAAGTTTGGATGAGACTGACCACACGCAGAGTTCTTCAAACTGAAAGTAACTGCTGTGACATTTTGGGTTCCTTTTATGAGGAGAAGGCACAGAGTGCCTGTTGCTGTTTGGGAAGGGGGAAATTAATGGGCACTCCCTTAAGGAAATGGGGACAGCTGACTAAAGCCGAACTTCAGCTCAGCACTACCACAGCACTTGTGGATGTTGGCCCTCCCTACTTCTCCCAGGGCTTGGAATCAAATCCCCACCAATGCAGCAGCTCCAGCATTTATTTTTCATGCAGTCCATGTGTAACCAGAGAGGTGAGTGCGCCAGCATTTTGCCATTTTCTCTCTCTCAGGGCCAGATGATTCCCTGAGCAGCCCAACCCTTCCTGCTACCACATAAGGATGTTTTTAACTGCTCTCCTCAGATTAACTCAGGACACATTTAATGTGATGATTCAATGTGGTAAGAGAATAAGCAATGCCCAACCTCAAAGATGCTTCTTAGGCTTACTTTCTTTATTTCTTTATTTCAGCATTCTGTGGTGTAATGCCAGCTCCTGACCCCTGCCTTTCCTTTCTCTCTGAACAAACCTAATGTCCCTGTCTGGGAAATACACCTCATGTGGTTCTGATATGACTTCTTTCCAATTTTACTTCATGCCAACAGTTACACGTTCAGTGCTGACCTTCCAGAAGGATATTTCAATGGAGAAACATTGAAACAAGGATTTAATCACCTAGTACTTTAAAATCCATTTGTGCAAGAGCCTCTCTGAAGAATGTAAAGGAGTGGAAATCCACAAGTCTAATAATACCATCAAATATAGATGTGCAAGACCTCAAGGAAGTTTCAGCACATTACAGGAATTCTCACACCATATCCACAAACCAGCAGTAGCAATGAAATTTTTATTATAGAACTGCAAAGACCCATAGGTTGCTTAATATTGGTTTCTTCTTTGTCCCAGTTTCCAAGTGGTAATCAAAAAGATGACTGCAAAAAATTTTTATATATATACCAGTTACCCTGCTTGCCATACAGACCCTTATGATCACTGCAGCTAGCCTCCTGCATAATCTAGATTATGAAATTTCACCAAGGAAGACCTGCCTTTAACACATGACAGGAAGTTATGAGCTTTGGTTGAAAAATAAGAAATATTGGAAAAATTACCACATTTGTAAATAAGACCTTTCCATGTAAACTGCTGCTTAATTTACTTATTAGGCTTAGCTATTCAAGTCTCCTCTCTCAATCAACCTACATCTATGTGGGACAGATTATAAAGATCTCAGATTTCAATAACTTCTTGAAGCCACAGGTCTACTATAACATAAAGCACTTAAATCTGATTTCCCTTGCAGTTATATTCCTTGAGGCAGAGTCATTCCTCAAACTTAAAAATTGTCATTTCAAAACTAAATGCCACTGAGCTACTTCACTTTATTCTGTGAGGGAGGTTTTCCAGACATCAAATTGTTCTGGAGCTCTTTTCAGAGCCCTTTTCATTTTGCCAGCATCTTTTTCATGATAAATCATGGACACCAAAACTGGACTCAGTACTGCAGTAACCAAAGAATCCACAGAATACATGTGTTTTGTTGTTTGTACACCCGACAATCATATTTTCTTCTCTGAGCCACCACTTTGGCAGCTCATGTTTAACTGGCTGTCAACCATGGCAACTTCGTTTGTTTCCAATGTCATCTACACGGTGATTTCCATAATTTTCACTCGAATCATCTGCAAACTTCACATGCTACAGTTTTGTCCTCTTTTAAGTTAACTGTGAAGATATTAAATTGATTCAAAAATACATCCTTTCCATTTGCTTCAAACAGATAAAGTAGAAAATCATTTACTACATCAGCTTTTTTTATATTCCTCTGTATGTTGAATTTTAGCCTGCTGTTATTACACTTGCAAATATTTTAAGTGGGGCATCAGTGCCAAGTCTTAAGCATCTAAGGATGATATTTCAACAGTTTGTCAGTGAAGCTGTAATCTCTTAAACAAAACTGAGCTTGACAATTCCCATCTTTCAGTGATGTTACAATCAATACCATGTTTATTAACTCCTCAGGTCACTTGGGAGATGTAGTAAATGAAGTTTCTATCCTTCCCCTTTAATCCAACTAAATAAAATATACTTTAAAGAGAAACACCTTCCTCTAGGCACTATCATCACACCTGTGAAGCCATTTGTGTGTGCTCTGCAGCCAGGAGAACTATCAGAACTTAATCTAAAAAGTCAATTTTTTAAGACTCCAACTCGAGCATGTACCTCGAGGAATATGAGCAGGGGTACAGTAACCATTTATTAAATTAACTGAAGGGAAAATATTACTGTAAAGCTCAGTGGTAATAAGATGTGAGGAAATCAACTGAATGCAAAAAACTGGCTTGTGCATCAAGTGACAGCTAAAATATATTAGTATTTAACAGAAAATAAAAATGCTAGCATTTTAGAAGAAAAATTTAGGAGAAAAATACCCCAATGAATTAAATTAATTAATTATCTTTCCTCTGTTTCCCTCTCCCCCAAACCACAACGTTGCCCTCTTCTGAAAAGCTCTGAAATGAAACATTTCCAGTGAACTTCTCAGCAAAATTCCCAGGCTAACACACTTCTTGGGAAACCAAATAGCAGCAGCAATGACAAAATCTGCCCCTAGTCTATGCAAGGCTGTTGGGGCTTGTCTTAAAGAGAGAGAGAGAATTTTGCACAGAAATTTGAATATGAAGTTTCTGGCTGCTACTTCTGTGCTTAAGCTTAGGCCACACACATAGGGGAGGAGAATTGAAGACATTAAGACAAATGGTAATTATAAAAACAAGTTATTGAGTTTGAAATTAGAGGGTCAATGGAAAGCAATGTTGCTATTTAAAACAAATACAGAAGGGAAACAGAGGAAAAGGAAAAGAAAGTAGAGAAATGTAAGGAAGGAGAAAATGGAGCCAGGAGGAGGAGAAGGCAGGAACTTAGAAGAAGTGTTAGAATTGCTGGTTAATTTAAGTGTTGAAATAGCACGAAATGTATTATATTCATTTAAACTACCCTCATTTTGAAACTGGTTTGATTACAGACAGCAATAAGCAATTTAGATAGTTTTAACTGAAACAATTTTTCCTCTCAGACCTGTTTCTGCTGCTGATTTACATACTGTTCTTTGCTTGTGCAGCAAAGCTGGGTCAGCTTCACGTTCTGCAATAGCAGTGCTGTGTTGCATGGTTTATATGAGCTACACAAAGTATGTTAGTATTAAATAAAGACTAAAATGAACAACTAAAACTATAATAGAAGATAAATACATCAGAAAAATCGCAGAGGCCAAATTTTACAATGAAAGTTTACATGAAAAAAATTCAAGAACCAAACCATGTCAATACACTGAACATGTACCTTTAAGTTTAAAGGCTAGAACTAAGTGAAATAAATATTATGACCCTTGCTAAATAACTTAATCTGTTTTACATGTGAGGGAATTGAACAGCCCTACAAAGGCTGGAGAAAGAAATATAAATGTTTCTGAGCAGAGCTTACTGCAATATTGGGCAGAGTGATTATACCAGATTACATCAAGGTTTTCCTTCTGGCATCTGTCAGGCATAGTGACCAACACTGCTGTGGAATCTGCTCCCTATTTGCCAGTCTGATTGGTTAGACAGTTTCCAGCATCCCTATGAAAGAGATATGCTACTGGTCACTAAAGCAAAGACTTGGTATAGCATCAGAAACAGATTTACAAACTATGCTTTAAGGGCAAATTTATCGAATTCATGGGGAATAGAACTGTTTTCAAAGGGTGTATTGGCAGGGTGGGGGATCAACAGTGGCATTAAAATAGGAGATATTAAAAAAAAAAAAGTAATCCAGGGCAGCTTTAAAGCAGCAGCAACTGTTGTCCTGATAAACAGAGCATACCAGAATTTCAAAAAGATTCATTAAGAATAAGCACCCCAGAAAAAACAAGCAAGAGAGACTGGTGTCACCAGTAAAATGCAGCAAGCTCTTCTAGTCAGGCTGGAGGAGAAAAGTTTTGGTAGAGGTACAGAGGGCTACTATTTCAACCCAAGAAAATACTCTCCAGAACTCCCATCTTTTACTCACAAAATATACACCAGGAAAAATCCTACACACACCAAAGTTCCCTCTTTTGTTTTGAGGGCATGCATTTTCCATTCCTACCAAAATAAATTTGCAGCCTGATACTGATGATTAAAATAAAAGTATGTTATCACTGCAATTCTTTCTGTTCGTGTGCTCACAAGAAATAACTTCTTCCTATCTTTTTTCCCAACATAACACTGTCTGGAGGTGAAGTGCAGATCCCCAAGGTTTTTACACACTTAGGCCTCAAGATCTCTTTAAGCAGATATACTGCCTTTGGAAAAATATTTTATCAACTTAAGAGGCAATGGAACATTCAGAAAAACAACATTCTATTTCAAAAAAAGGCAAGTCATGAAATCACCACAACACAACACCATTGGACTAGATCTTGTGTCTGGAAACTGACATGAAAAACTGAAATGAACAAGAAAGCCAACATTTCCAACTTTAAGTCTTCAAAAGTTGATACTGCATAGCCAGTTAGAACAGATAAAAATGATATTAGAAATGAAAATTAATACACCAGAAGAATTGAGTTAAAGCCTGAGCAACCCAGTGCCGTGCTACTGTCTGCAAGTATAATAGTATATAGTAAATGAACTGTATAAAATCCAAAAGGCCCTCAGAAATTAAAAGCAGTAGCTAGGTTTCCACCCCTTTAAGAAGTTACAATAATTAGAAATACAATCCCCACAGCAACATGTTTCGGAATCTTAATTTTTTTTCCACCTGGGAGCCTTTTGTTCACTAGAGGAAAAGACCAAGGAGTTTTCATCTTTGCAAAATTATTCCTTAAAACCACAGACTTGTAGCTGTTTTGGAAACATTTTTGCATTAACTCTGGCACTTATGCCAATAACTGGAAAAGGAGACATCGCTGTTCACATTTAAAATAGTGGAAAAAATGTTGCTTTGTTTCTTCCAAGGAGCACTTCTATTATAATTAAGGCTCTAGTAACATTTCCTTCAGGAAATGTCTCTCACACACATGGCCAGCTGCTGGCCCTGCTCCTCCTGGTCTCGGTCCCATGAGAAATCCAAGTACGTGCCTCATTCTGACCAAGCAGGCAGAGTGCACAGAATTATTTACCTGCCTCATTATGGGCAACCACTTTGGGACCCTGCTGAATCAGGGCTTTTCATACTGTTTTGAATTATCCTGCAATGGAAGTCATAATAGAAAAATCTAGGAAGCAAAAAGGAAGAAAGAAATGCCAAATTAACAAATGTACAGAAAATTTTCATAAAGCACCTTACTTAGGCAAGTCTAATTTGAATTCTTCTATATGGTTGGAGTATTGCCCTTGCTGCTTCCACAGACCACCATCCCTCATGTAGACTCATAAATAAGCTAAATTTGAACAGCACCACAAAGAATCTTGCTCTGGCTTTTGAAAGTAAAAGGTACTTTATTAGAAAGGAGAGACTAATTTTTCCAGCAGACAATGGATTTCTTCAAAGATGCCAATGGTATCAAACCCAGCCAGGAGGCAGCAATTTCAGAAGAACTAGGTTTGAAATTTATTACTCCCTTGTCCATCAATCTCCAGCAGTCCCTCAAACACAGAGTTTTTACAACTACAAAAATACAAGTTCTTTGTAAACAGGAACAATGACTGGCAGTCCCAAAGGAAGAAAAAGACTCTCTAATCTCTCCTCAGGCAGAATAAACAAAGTTCTTCATCTCTGAAAGGCTCTCAGTAAGATACTAATGGATGAATGCAACAAGAATCTCAGCCTGAAAAAAAACCCCAACAAACAAATCACCCCCCCCCAAACCCTTCTAAACCAGATAAAAGGTTGCCCTGCCCTGTTTGGTGTCTCTGGTATACTTCACCAATGCAGACAAAATATCCTGACAAATCAAACTTGCACTGGAAGGTCTGTGACCAGCCAACAGCACTTGGAGGGAAAAAGACAAATCTGAAATGAACCTGCTAAATACTGCACGGAATAATTAATAAAACACATCCATAGTTTAAAGGACATTTTGATGGTACCTCAGTAAAAAGTGTCACACCCTCCTGAAAGGTCACAGTTATTCACAAAAGAACAATTGCTCAGCCACATAAGCCACATATTTCTGAAAGAATCCACAGTGTAGACTTACAGTGTAAAAGCTGGGTCTTCTTCCAGATGGACTAAAGACACATGTATTAGTGAAAAAAAGTAAGAATTATAAGACTCCTATTAGAATAGTGAAAATGCAATTGGGTTTTCTCACCCTGGGGATTTAGATTGCTCCAGGAAAAAACACTGTGGTAACCAATAACCAATTGTGTATTATTGAAAACAGCAAATAGTCCAGTATAGCATAATGACAGCCTTTGACAGCAGTCAGTGATAAAGACCTGGGATGAAGAGCACTGAAGCCATTTAAAATAGCCCCAACTCTGAAGAACACACTAAAGCAGCAGGCAAGCACTGGCTGGGAGACGCTTTCCATTTGGCTACATTTTACATAAAAGCTAAGTGAACTCTTAAGGCATGTGCTGTGTTTTTTGCTGCCACAAAACTTGCAACTAATCTGCGCAGTTTATTTTTTCCACAAGCAAGCAAGCCTCCAGCGAGTCTCATGTTCATCAGAGCTACAAATTGCTGTAAGGGCAAGTTATTAACATAAGCTTTTTGTCAAATGAGGTTCTCAAGAGAGTTTAAGACATTGATTAACAAACTATGTAACTCCCCCATCCCCTTCCTCCCATTTTAAACCAGGATCGCAGTAGGTTTGGGTGTTGGTTCTTGTGGTTTTTACAGCTAAGTCTGAACAGGACCTGGAGCAAGAGGGCAGCTCTGCTCGCTGGGGAAGGAAAGCTGGCAGCTTCCAGCCACCCACCACTGCCTAATTTGTGGGAGCAGGTGGAGAATGACTTTTGGATGGGCAGAGGCTCATTTCTGCATGCTTTTAAAACTTAGGAAACCATCACATTCTACAGAGGCATCAAGTGTGATCCGGAGGTCAGTGCGGGCACACAGAGTGGATGTGATACACTGCCCACCCTCTACTTAGGTCTTCTACCCATCAGTAAGTCAAATACCTCCAGAGAAAAGTTTTTATATATATGTACATATCAAACTTGGTCTGGTTCCAACATACATCCTCCCGATCACCTGAAAGGGAAGCCGTGCCAGTGCATACATTTCTCACAGCCCTTCACAAAAGCTGCATTCCCCAAGTCGCCCACGCACTGCACACCTTCACAGCAAACAGCCAGGGCAGCCCTGGTCCCGCACTCTTGGTTCAAGGATCCATTCTGCTCCACGGAAAAACACGAGGAGCAAACCTGCGGCACTCACCCCAGCCCGGCGCTGGCTAATGTATGCAATTACGCTAATCTGCGAAGAAGGCTGCCAGTGGAAACCAAATACGAGAACGTCAGCATTCCTGACGAGCGTGCCACGCTGCAGCCCGGCATACAAGGAAAAGCTCCTTAACATACCAAATGGGACTCGGGATGGCGAGGAAGGAGCCACGGCCACCACCCTGCAGCCAACCTCGGGAGGAGTTCAACAACGAGGCCAAGCGGCCAGAGCTGTTCCTATCTGCAGGGACTATCCCCGCTTCCGAATACAGAAAAGGCTCTTGGCTGCAGGAAATGAAACTGTGATTGGGATAGAGATTAGACTGCAGCCCCAAGTTAAGTGCAGTAGGTCTGCCGTGAGTGCTACCTACAGATCTGCCATTTAGCGCACAAACCACTCAAGTGGCATCGCTCCCCTCCTTACCAAGGTGACCGCTAGGCTTTTTTGTTTATCCCAAACCACAGCTGTAGGGAGCTGGCAAGGCGTCATCCCATGAAACCTGTCCTATTGCCTCTCCAGGTCCTCAGCCAGATCCAAACCTTCGCCCTCTCCCGTATCTTAACCACCCCCCGCCAGACAAAACAGCCGGGCTATTCCAAATTGTAAAGCAATTGTAAAGATGTCCTTGATTCAGCAGCTTTGCTCCCAATTTCTTTCTTCCACGAAATAAAAAAGCAACGTTTTCCACTCATAAAAGACCAGCGGATCCTTGGTGGTGTACTAGCATGTCAAACGCTTACAGTAAAACAGATCCCTCAAAGTTAAAAATCCTCATGGTGCATTCACAAGACTGTTTAGGATGCTCAGTGTGAGAGACCAATATGCTCTTCTATTTTCCATGATTGCTGAGAATACACAATGCAAGATCTTAATGCTTTTCACTATAAGAACTACTGCGATAGCCACTGTCTATCTGATTAAACCGAATTTACTGTCTGCTAGTTTAAACACAAACCTATGCCCTGTCAAGAATGACTCAGATTAAAACCAACATGTTAAAAGCAAAAAATAAATACTACACCCGAGGAAGTAAGGCCTAGGCAGTTAACACCTTTTCACCACAAAAATATGCATATTAACTTGGGCCGACAATGAGGCTGCCTGAGAAACTGAAGGAAACTTACCTGTGCCTCTTTCCTACTTATAGACAGAAACCAGCCCCAAGAAGAGAAAAAAAAAAAAAGAAAAAAAAAAAGAAAAAAAAGGAAGAGGAACAAATACACAAGAAGTTTCCAAACCTTTTCATCTTACAAAGTCTCCCTGCACTAAAAAAATTATTAATAACCAAATTTCCACAAACCACAAATTTTGCATTGAGACTTAAACACATCAGCAATATTTATGCTGCATTAACGCCCGATTTACACCAGCCCAAAAGAAAACTTTCAGCGTGAAAAGCGAAAAGGGAAAACAAACAAAGCCCTCAGCGACCTCAGCGCCGTGCCCTGCTCTCAGTGCCCGAGGAAGGGGCCGCGACCCGGGACGGGCTGAGCGCGGCCGAGGAGGAGCCGCGGGCTGCGCAACCCCCAGCCGGTGCCACGGGGGCTCGGCCGAGCCGGGGGGGCGCGGGCCGGGTCCCAGGGGGCC